>JAVTVJ010001931.1:0-300379 GCA_034509425.1 Eopsaltria australis | reverse complement strand
CCTCTCCTCTCCTCTCCTCTCCTCTCCTCTCCTCTCCTCTCCTCTCCTCTCCTCTCCTCTCCTCTCCTCTCCTCTCCCTCTCCCTCTCCCTCTCCCTCTCCCTCTCCCTCTCCCTCTCCCTCTCCCTCTCCCTCTCCTGTTCCATCAGGGGGCTGGCAGTGGGCAATATCCTGGGACACAACCAGGCCAGCTGACCCAAATTAACCAAAGGGACATTCCGTACCATATGATATCAGCTCAGGTATAAAAGCTAAGGAAGGGAGGAGGGATAGGGGATTGCTATTTCATAATGTTTACCTTCTGGAGCAACTGCTTCATGTTCAGAAGCCCTGCTTCCGCAAGTGGATAAACTTCACTCACTGATGGGAAGTAGAGATTAAACTTTTTTTTTTTCTCTTTGTTAATGCATGTACAAGCTTTTGGGGTTTTTTACTTATTATTTATATCTGATTTTTTGCTTATCTCAACCTAGAAGTTGTTTTCCATCTTATTTTCTCTCCCCTGTCCTGCTGGGAAGAGGACTGCTGGAGTGTCTTGGTGGGTACCTGCATCCAGCCAAGGTCAACCCACTAAAGAAGGAAAATATGAAACCTTGAAAAAATGTCACTGGTAGTCAAGGTTTAGCAGAAATTATGGGTGAGAAGATTAAAGAAGCAGATAACCACTTTACAGCAATTTTTTTTTGTAAGGGATATTACAGTAAAGAAAGAATTTAGGTTAAGCAGTTAATGACAATGTGAAAACAGAAGGAAAGGAGAAAATAATACGAGGTTATTATCCTTTGCTTATTTTCAGCAGAAAAGGTCAATATAACTAATAGTCTCTTAAGAAATAGAAAGGTATTTTCAATTTACATTTATAAATTTAGAAGTTTGAGTGTGAATTCATTAGCTCTTCTAAGAGGCCTAACTTTCCTACTCATAAGTCCTGAAAAAAGACTGACTACAGAGATGGAAAATGATATAAAGTGAGAAAACACCATCATAAACATTGGATAAAACAGTTGCAGATTCCATGTCACGTAACTACACCTGTCTCTCAGGTTAAATTAAGTATTATCAAGTATTCTATTCTGGATTAGTATCTAGACCTCAAGAAAACACTTACCAAATGTCCTTGAGAAAAACTTTTTTCAATTATACTTACTGATTGGCTTTTAAAAAAGATCAGCATTAAAAGTGGGTCTCAGGAAATCCTCTAGCTCTTCTACTGTGTTATTTCTCACATGATTTTTATGACAGCGCTTACAGCAAATACGTCACATGAGAAACCTTTATGAAAGGTTCTGGCACAGAGTACATTTGGAGACAAGAGTGTTTAGGGCCTCTGAGAAAAATCTTACTGCTTGGAAATAAACCCTTTGGCACAGGAATAGAGCTCTTGCCCAGGCTAACAGCACTCTGGGGGTCTCTTCTACCCCTTTACATTCTATACTTAAAATCTCACTGGAGAAATTACACAAATTAAATTCTGTGGGGCAATACTTTTAATTTTTCAAAAAGTAGCAATAAAAGCCTCTCTGGACCTTTTGACTTTAGGGCTAAAATCTGAAGTAAGCTTAGTTACCAAGTAAAGTGCAGTAAGACTCAATATTTATACTTCTACTTACAGGTCAGCATAAAGTTCATGCTGATTTTGGCACTGCTGCTAATGGTGCCTTGTTGTTACATTATATTTTGAATTTGACATTATTTACCTTTGTCATTATATTTAATAACAAAAGAGAATTCAAAAGTTTGGAAATAAGCAAAGCAAGATATGATATTAAAACTACTGGTTTAGGAATGTAGGTCACTTTGTCTTATTTTTTTTTATTATTGTGGAAAGCATCTCTGCAGAGAAAAACCTGGAGGTCCTGGGTGATAACAAGCTGTCCATGAGCCAGCAGTGTGTCCTGGTATCCAAGAAAGCCATTGGGATGCATTAGGAAGAGCAGTGCCAGCAGGTCAAAGGTTGAGATCCTGCCTTTCTATTCAGCATTAGTGAGGCTGCACCTGGAGTGCTGTGACCAGTTCTGGGCTCTTCAGGACAAGAGAGACTTGCAGATCCTGGAGCAGGTCCAGTGGAAGACAACAAAGACTAAGGGATTGAGGCATCTCCCTTATGAGGAAAGGCTGAGAGAGTAAGGTCTGCTCAGCCTTGAGAAGAGATGACTGAGAGGGGAACTCACCAATGTCTATATCTGAAGGGAGGGTGCCAAGAGCATGGAGCCAGGCTCTACTTATTTGTGCCTAGGACAGGAGACCATGGGCAGAACCTGAAATACAAGACGTTCCAAACGAACATGAGGAAGAACTTTACTATGTGAATGCCTGAGCACTAGAACAGATTGCCCAGAGAGGTTGTGGGTCTTCCTCACTAGAGATATTCAAAAGCTGCCTCGACACAAACCTGAGTAACAAGCTCTAAGATGACTCTGCTTAAGCAGGGAGCCTGGACTGTATGACCTTCAGTGGTCCCTTCCAACCTTACCCATTCTGTGATTCTGTGATTTTTCATGTTCTTAAAAATGATGCATAGATAACTCATGAAGAATCATGGAATAAAAAAAAAAATCACACTATATTTTGTCAGTTCTCTTGCTTTTTAACCAAATTGGTAATAGTTTCTCATAGCTCTGTGATTTTTATGAAGTATTTCTGAGATAGAGAACTTGAAGGCATATTTGAAATTACTTTTCTCTAATGAGTATCACAATTTGTTGCAAACTGCAAATATTTCCAGAAAAATTCTTTGGACAAACAGCGAGTCACAGGTAGAGTTCTGAGCTGCAGCAATTCACAGAAATAAAAGAAATATCTGAAAGACAAGACAACTAATTTCTGTGTTCCTACTGATTTTTTCTTACTGTGTATTAAAGAACCTTTGGGGCTTTGAATGTTTGAAGGATTCTTGAGTCTGGAACTTCATGCACTTTCATCTATTTGTTCCTTAATAATATACCACTTTTGAAATACTTTGCAACAGAGTTGAAGAAGTTAATCTCTTAGTAGATAAGTGAATATAGAGAATAATATAATTTTCAAAAAACAGTTACAGAAACAAGCAAATACATTAGCAATGGAAAAAGAAATAATGTGATTATTTAAAAAAAAAGAGTAGTTTGTTTTTTCTGCTTTTGAATCTTCTTTGGTTTGGTTTTTTGGGAGGTTTGGATGATTTTTTGGATGATTTCTGTTGTTTCATTCACTCACTTTTTTTGTTCGTTTGTTTGTTTTGTTCATTGTTTGATTTCTGCCATGTTTGCAGATAATTTAGAAGAATCCTTATTCTGTCCTGATATTTTCCTATCTTCTTCATTCACTTCCCTACCTAAAAACAAGAGAGAAAATAGAGTTGAGTCACTGCTGATGCATGGTCTTGTCTCCCATCTCTTTCCTGATTTACTACTGCCTTCAATGAAAGGAAGGAACTTACCCTAAGTTGAAAGACAGTTTCACTAGGAAAGCAATTATCCATTTATTTAAAAAAATTAACCAAGTCCAGCTATTCTACTAGCTTCATAATATAGTTCTATGTTTTATGAGGCAGAACGTGGTGCTGCAAGATCTACCTAAAGCTGAATTATTTAAAAAAAAACAGAGAAATTATTTTGTTTTATTTTATTTTATTTTATTTTATTTTATTTTATTTTAAGATAACTAGAAAGAAGAGAAACATGATTTGATTTTTAGGCTAAATTTAGTGCAGGATTTGGTATATAATTTTCCTTGATTTAGTTCTTCTTTTACAGTCTGTGAAATGCAAATGTGAATGCAATAGAATCTGAATCTAAAACTGTCTCTGAGTATGAAAGTTCCAGTGGATTCTGTGAAAAAGTTATGCAAGAAAAGATTTTTATATTGATTGAATGTGCCTGATTCTGAAAACTATGCACCCTTTTCTCTTTAACACCCCAGTATTAAGCTCTTTGTAACATGCTCTAGAGGTTTTTCCTTACTAATCAATGTTTTTTTTCTTTTCAGTTAACTTGACATGTGTGTCTAAAAGCTTTATCCTTTCATCCTTTTATCCTGATGCTGTAGTGTATTTTTCATTCAAAGCTAATAATGTTTTACAGCCTCTGTTTTGTCAAGGAAACCCCTTCTGTTTTGGTATTGCTCAGGTTTATATTACATATTATCATATTCATTGTTATTAATAAACCCAGCCTCCTGACAGCAGGGGTTAAATGACTCTGCTGATAACTGTGTTGTAGACATAGTGAAGCTGGGAATTGGCATCAGAAAGTTGTTCTGAAATAACACCAGGGTATTCTCTGTTAAAATACTTTAATAGAAGAAATGAAATAATTTCATAAGGAAATTAGCAATAATGTGTGTATATGTGCCCCAGCTGGGCTTATTCTAGATTGTTGGCTTTTCAAATGTGAAAGTATAAATAGCCTTTTGTGCTGTCTGTAGTTTTACATTGAACTTTACTGATCTGACTGGAGAAAGTGAGTAGGGAAACAGTGTGCATTTTCATTTAAGGAAAGTAGTGTCCAAACATCTTTAGGGGTGTTCATAGATGCAGTATCATTATGACCTACACTATTGCTTCACTTTGTATGAGTCAATTAGTCAGTCTAAATAAAATCTGCTTTGCATTCATGTTGTACTCGTTCTATCATACATTCATAAGACACGAATATGAATGAATCATTCAAATTCAGGTCTAATCCATTCTTTAGATATGTAATGTATTGTCCCATTTCCTTTTTTATTACCCTGGATTTTAATTTGATTTGCTTAAGCATTTTAAGGTAAGTATCTATTTTAATAATAATAATAATAATAATAATAATAATAATAATAATAAATACATTTTAACTCTGTTTTATCATATTCTGCTTTCTGCTTTGAGTTAATTTCTTTAACATTAATGATACATACTTTTCTCATGCTTCCCTTGTGTATCATCTTGGGATAGTCTTCTCTCCAGCTTATCAAAATATCTGCTAGGGAATTTCTCTGTAGTTTCATATAAATGACCTTATATAAAGTTTGCACAACTGATGTGAGCTAAATATCTTTATTTGGGCTGAAGAAATAAGTAATTGCATGAATGGAAAACATTTCAATTTGTCCACGCCACATTCTAATTTAATTCAGAGTCAACATTTGAGACAGAGTTGAATTTTCTGTTCACAATTCACAACTGCACATAGCAAAAACCCATAGGAAATCTTGCCTGTAAAAACAGATGATAATAGGAAATTTTTGATATCTCATAAGTGTGGTGACACAATTATTTACTGTTTTTTAAACTGTTTCAAGCTGTGAGTTTTCTAAACTATTTGTATATGAATATAGATGCAACTGAACTTAAGTGCCAGCTAAACTGGCATTATATAGTGTCATAATTCAAATTATTTCAAGTACACATTCGAATTTTCCATGAGAAAGTGTTTCAGATGATAAAAATTAAAATTAATTAAAGACTACACTGTGTTGGGAGAAAAAAGGCAAAAATATTACTCTGGGTCAGAGAATTAATTTAAAAAAAAAAAAAATTGAAATATTTAATCTGTCACATGCTACAGGACTATATGTCTAATATTCTATTTTTAATCACATTTTAGAAAATGTTTCTGTTACTACTGTATTTTAGAATATACCAAAAATATTGCTTTCCTCTAATAACCCTGATGACCAATGCTATAAATTAGTTATAATCATCAAAAATACAGATCTTATCTAGTAGTCCATCTGAGGGACACTGCAGTGCTGCCTAAAGTGTTCTGGATTTTGTGTCAAATACATGCTCCACTAAACTGGTTTTGCATGTGAAGAAACACTGTTCAAAACAAGTTCTGAGTTTTAGAGCATTTTCCACCTTTATCTTTTCTGAAATAATTTAGGCTTCTTCCTGTGCATCCCTGGATATGTTCTGCATGCTATGTCAATAGACTGTGATCCTTCGTGGAAACTCCTGCCCCAGTCAGGCATAGTGTGGTTAGATGAAGGAAGGGATTCCAGAAACTTTCTTGCCTCACACCTCTCCCACTCATATACCTTGCTTCAAAGTACAGCCAAGCACACTGAAAATACACTTATTTCCTCCCAACCTGACCCTGTGGTTGCATTCAACTCCTGCCTATGTCTGGCCCTACATGCTCCTCTTCTGTCAAGGCATCCTCCACCTTCTGTCTTTGTGAAAGCCACTGGCATGCCTGTAGCATGGGTGAGAGAACAGAGATGGGAACATCCTGGGGCTGGATTGTACATGGGCTTTGAAGGAGCTGGAAATTCAGGACATTAGGCTTTGAAGGCATCTGTACCATGTCTGGAAGGAGGAACTGTGATCATTTGTTATAAAGCCCAGTGCTGGATGTACAACACACTCATCATGTGGGTATTTTGATCCTACCAATAACTGCCTACCTGTATTTATAAATATACAGATACACATGCATTATATACAAATTCAATGTTCTTTCTTTGCTATTGTCTACTTTGGTTCACTCTGCTTTTTGCTTGACAATCCCTCTAGCACGCGTGTTCTGCTTTCAGTCTTACTTGAACTACTTTTCCTTTGTGAGCACACTTTATCCTTCTTAAATCCTTTCTTCTTTAGACTCTATGCCTTAAACCATCCTTCCTGCTTTCAGATTTAAAGTCTGCATCAGCTATCACTTGAAACGTTATGCGGATATTTGTCTTCTCTTACATTACAAGTGATTTTTGTTGTAGAGTTGCTGAGTTAATATATGTAAAGCACTTTTGTGCTCTGTTCAATTTGCTGGAATCCTACATGGATACAGCATGCTGGTTTCAAAGATAGCATGCATAGGAAACATGATATTAACCTCCAGCCATCTTGCATTCTACAGTTTAAAAGACACAGACACCAAGGCACTATGCATAATGAATGTGATGGAGTGATCTACATGGCTGATACCTTTAGAGGGGTTATACCCAAGACGTGATTAAATATTACCAAATTGCTCCCATTTCACCTTTTAAAAGAAACAGACTTGTTTCTTTTGATTCATTTTTTATACTTCTTTTGATATTTTCTTTTAAATACTTGTGTCTGCGCACTCTGTCAAGGATTTTATGTCGTGCAAAGAAGAGATACACATATAGCTTACACTGCACTGAAACTCTAGTTTGGGATTTAAAGTGAGTTGTGAGATATGCATAAACCTTTTGGTGCAGGGCAATACTTAAGGCATAGGTAATATTTCTGTAAAATTTGAGTGATGTGCATCACCTCCTAGCTGAACCTTCAGGACAAAATTAAGTATTTAATCTTACTATATTGTTCATGAGGAGAAGAAGCACTTCAGAATGGGAACAGGTTTTTCTGTTGCTATGTTTTCAATAACACTCAGGAGAAGAAGTCTGTTTTTTAGGAATTTTAGGCACAAATCTATAGTCTATTCAGCTCATTATACATATTCAATGAAAATCTATAATGCTTATCATACTCCAGTGGTCTGGCTAAGTACTAGTAAGAAAGGGTCATTATGTATTTTATTAGCATAACTGTTTTGCAAGAAGAATTAAGGAAGTTTCACATCAAAATACCTAATAATCTGGTGTTTGAACACTTCTTAAGGCTGTCAGCCACTCAACTCATGTCTCTGCATCATTTTCATGACTTGCTTTTCCCTTCATGACATACCTCCTCCCACGTAACAGTGGAATTGAGGACGCTTTCAGCAAGTTTTCTGACAACATCAAGCTATGTGGAACAGTTGATGGTCTAAAGGGGAGGGATGGTATCCAGAGGGACTCTGATAGGCTTGGAATTTGTGCGCTTGCAAACCTCACGAGGTTCAACAAGGCCAAGTGCAAGGTCCTGCACGTAGGCAGAGCAGTCCCAAGCACAAATACAGGCTGGGTGGAGAATGCATCAAGAGCAGCCCTGAGGAAAAGAATTTGGGAGTATTGATTGATAAGCGGCTTAACATGACCCAGAAACGTGCACTTGCAGCCCAGAAAGCCACCTGTATTCCAGGCTGCACCAAAAGAAGTGTGGCCAGCAGGTCGAGGGAAGTGATTCTTCCCTTCTACTCAACCCATGTGAGACCCTGTCTGGAGTACTGCATCCAGGTCTGGGGCTCCTGATATGAGGACATGGACCTGTTGGAGTAAGCCCAAAGGAGGACCAGAAAGATGATCAGAGGGATGGAGTATCTCTCCTATGGGGAGAGGCTGAGAGAACTGGGGTTGTTCAGCCTGAAAAAGGGAAAGGTCTCCAGGAAGACCGTACAGGAGCCTTCCAGGGAGCCTACAACAAAACTGAAGAGGGACTGTTTGCAAGAATATATAGTCTCAGGACAAGGGAAATTACTTTAAATTGAAAGACAGTAGGTTTAGATGAGATATTAAGAAACTCTTTACTGTAGGAGTGGTGAGATACTGGAATAGGTTGCCCAGAAAATCACAGAAAAGTTATTGATGGAAGGGACTTATGGAAGTCATCTTGTCCAACTCTCCTGCCAAGGAAGGGGACAGGTGGGTTTTGATCAAGTGACACAAGAATTTGTCCAGGTGGATTTTGAATGTCTCCAGAGAGAGTGACAACATGACCTCCATGGGCAGCCTTTTCCAGTGCTCTGTCGACTTCACTGTAAAGATCTTCCTCATGTTGAGGTGGAACTTCCTGTATTTTAGTTTCTGCCCATTACTCCTTGACCTGTCACTGAGCACCCCAGAAAGAGTCCGGCAACATTGTCTTAGCTTCAAGATACTTACAGTGAAAGATGTCCCTTGCTATGTCAGGGGATTTGTAACTAAATTATCTTTAAGCACCCTTCCTCCCCAAACCATTCAGTGAGTCTGATTCTCTTCTGCTCCACAACTATACATCTATACATCTGCTCTAACAATTTAATAGTACAGTTGTCTGGTAACAATTACTCTTCCATTTCCTTGGGACTGTGGAGGCTGTCTTTAGAGCTGTTAGGATTTTTTAAATTTCAAGGTCACTGATAGGTAGTTTTGGTCTTAAAAAAGAATCTCACTGGCTAAGTAAAGGCATAGAACTAAGCAACAAGTACTTTGGTAAAAAGGCAACAATCAGACTAATGATCATATACGTGATAGCTAAAGTTGTGTGATTCCTCTTGATGCCTTTTTTCTGGTCTTAGGAAATAAAGGCTCAGACACAGTGAAAGGGTTGGGGGTTGTTTACCTCGGTATTTTAATAGGATCCCGTTTGATGGCTTCTGCCGTCCAGGTAGAACACGCCGCAAAAGCCCCTTCCCCCCAGTTCAGTATACAATTAAAGACTCTACACATTAGCATATCTACCAGGAGGGCCCAATAAGGGGCCTGGGTGGGCTAACTTCTAGTTTACAAAATCTATTCTACTATGAGACCTTGAGGGCTCACAAAAACAGGGTGTTTGGTCTCTAGCTCTACATGGCTTCAGGGGTGTTTAGTCTACCGGCCTCCTAAACACCATGAAACCAGGCTAAACTATCACCTAAAGCATCACAAGTATGCATGCTAATACTTGTGAATATAGGGAACAGGGTACGACATATTCAGGAGAAAAAGCAGAAAAAATCCCTCAGGCATCACTCTTAAAAACATTTGTAAGGACCTATCACTTCCCAGACAGGAGAAGAGAAGAAAAGAGAAACACATTATGTGTTTTCTTATGCATATTACTGTTTCTTGACCTTGCTGATGCTAATGGAAAGGGGCAAGCTGTTTAAAAATTTGATTACTTCTTTCATCTTTGGTCCACAGAGAATTATTTCCAGTAAAGGAGTAGTCCTTTATGTGTCTAGATTTTGGCATTTCTGTCATTCCTATTTGCAATATGTTAAAACTTATCCAAATATTGCAACTTGCATTATTGCAAGTTTTTAACATATGACACAAAGCATTTGAGTGAAAGGTGTGCTTCGTTATTAAATCCTCGGGGGCTGTCCTGTTTGTGTTCTCAGAATAAGATTTAGCTCTTCTTCAAAAAATGCCAAGGAAATTAGGCAATTTAAACAAATACATTTTTAACTGCCTAGTTTCTGATTTCCCAGCAGTAGCTTCCCTCTGGAATGCTCACAATTTTCATTTAATATTTGTGTCTGAATAGTGACAAAATCATTTCCCTTCCTTTCCCCTTTCCTGTCTTGTCTCCTGCCGTTTCTTCTCTCTTTGAACCTAATGAAACATAATTTTCTGGTTTCAGTGGGATCAGAATTTTTTTTCTACATTTGAATAAAGTATGGAATGAAATACACAAAATAATGAAATACACAAAGTATTTACAGTGCTGAATGAAAATTGACTTTGTGCTCCATAATATACCTATGTTTCTGTGAATGGTTGCTGCATCCATTTCAGAAATAATAAAGATTAATTTTAGTCCTGAGAGGACAGACAAAAAGTCAGAGATGTCACACCAGAAAGGATGTAATGGAGTTCATTTATCTGATCTTTGGTGGCAGGCAAATGTTTGTAAGGTTACAGCATCCTTAATTCCAATGTCCAGAAAAAAGACCCGGAAACAAGACCTGCTTCCTAAGCAGAAGTGTGGAAACCTCAGTGATCTATCTGCCAGTGGGTTGGGGACAATTCCATTTTTTTCCTAAGAGAAACCATAAGTATTAAAAATATCTATATTTATAAGACTCAGTTTATACAAAAGTATGAAAACTTTTTTTTTTTTTTGCTATTGCCTTGTTTTTTCTTCTATGCCAGCTGCCAGCTTTCCACTTAAGCATGTATTTTAAGATAAAGAACAATTTGTCCATGAATGACACCATCTTTGGAATAAGTTGAACTAAAAGGTAGAATTTCAGGAATGTTGTTAAATGTAAAAGCTGTATCAAGCCTGCAAGTTTCTTCCCTGGAATAGGATAAAAATTGTCAGCATTCACGTCATTCTGGAGAAACACTGGCAGAATATCACCCAGCCCAAGGACGTTGCATAACCCTCTTCAGAATAAACTTTTTATTTCCAAAACTTTTTGGCTGACTTGTGATGATTTCTGTTCTAAAGATATGCAAATATTTTACATAGTCATGAAATAGAGGAAGGATCCTTCCATCCATTAGATTTCAGACTGCAGTTTCTGTTTGCTTCAGCTCCATCTTTATGCAAAGAAAGTTTTCTCCTCTTGTTGATCTATGAAGTAAATTTTACATTTCAGAAAGGGAACAGCACAAAGGCTACCCACAAGAAAGGGACCTGATAAGTGCAGAAGTCAGGGATTTCTTCTTTCTTTTCTAAGAGCTTTAAATCTGGCTGACTTTTTAAAAGTAAATATGTAGAGACTAGTGCAGTGAAAACAAGATAACTTTTAATATTGGAAGAAAAGAATGAGGGAAAACATTATCAGAAAAGGAGCTTCTCACATGCTGAGGAATTAAAAATGCATTTTGTATAAGCTATTCTGTCAAGTTGCAAAAAAGAATAAGATGACTCAGATAAAAATTAATTTTAAAGCGAGCCAGATGCCACAATGTGGATGACTCAGAAAATAGTAGTTCCTCAGACATGTCCTCCAGTAGCAAAATGTTATTAAACATTTTAATACATATGGCTAAGTTTACTGAGAGTGGCTTTGAGTCCCTGTCAACCATGTCTTAGAAAAGTAATACGAAGGCTTTCAAAGTGCTCTCGCATGCCCATAACAATAGACATTCCAAATATAAATATTATTACGATATCAGATTACAAAACTAGATTAAATTTGGTACGTTTTAATGTTAAAAAATGACCATCCAATCCTATCTGTAAATCAGAGAAGTTTTCAGAAAACAGAAAACTATCGACATTAAGGAAACAGGAATAGTATTCCTCTTCAGTTGAGTATTTTACTACTGAATGGTGTCTTGTATACATTCCTGTTGTTCACACTCAAAAATACATTTAAAACACTTTAATATAGGAAATTAATATATTTTATAAAGTACACACTTTATCAGCATTGGTTTTACATATTTCCTTGGCTACATGGTCTTTATTTCTGCTGCCTAGTGTCACCTCTGGCTTTAAACAAGTAAAAGGCTCTTGTGTGGTTTGTAAAAGTACCATAGGCATTTCGAATTAGACTCTGGAAAGGTATTCTTCATCATGACAATATGAACCTCTGCAAGGATTAGCAACATCTACTTTATATTTCAAATATTCAAGCTTTCTTCTTCTTTTCTTAGAGGTCTTTGAAAGGGGAAAGTAGAAAATTAAATATTACTTTCTTTAACTGTGTGTCAAGCAGAACACAAGTGTTCTGGTGTGAAAACTTAAATTGTCTTATCTATTTTTCAATTGACAGCCCTCAGCATTTTCTAAGTGTTATATATTTATTAAATAAGTAATAATACCGAATGTACTTAATTGTTTCATGTCATTTCTTAGGTAGAAATGTGTCATACAAAAAAACTGCATGTAGGATCTTCTAGTCCCTGTTCTAATACAAAATCTGTTTTTGAGCAGAATACATGAAGAGACCTTATTTTTCACACTCCATTATACAACAGCCTCAGTTTCAAGGGAACACTCTGCTTTTCTGATAATAATTTTTCAAACAACTCAGCATGTTTACATGCTTAAAGGGAAATTACTTAAATATGATATCTTTAGAAACGCTGCATTTTTTTATTGGAAGACTGAAAAAATTGAGTTCTGAATCAATAAAATGAAAAACAGTAGATGTAATATCACATACTGCAAGCTTTAATCTGACAAATGTCAGAACAGCAATTTTGATGATCATTTATTCAGAGAATGGAAACCTACTGCATATGGCCTCATTTTTCCAGAAAACTTACTCATGTATTTATCTGTAAGTTACCCCTCTGGGTTTACCCAATCCCATCTGTGTACACAGCAAACATTTATCTTATTGAAAGGCAGGGTTATGCTTTCATGCTGTTTGTTTTATGAGGTATCAGGACTTGCAAAGAGCAAAACATAACTGGGACGACTGTTTCCACACTGAAGTTCTTCTGCATGGCCTCTGTTTCTCAAGTTCTCAGAATTTGTTTCAATTCAAGTGTTCGTTGCATTCCTACAGAAATATTTATATTTTGGAAGTTTGACTACATGATGACAAGCGGGACAGCACCAGCAGGAGAGATCTGAGCTATGTATGCATCAGCAAATGATGTGGCTGAGTTGGAATGGATTTATGCAGTGGAATGTTTGGTGCTGAGAATCTCATGTCCATGTAATTTCTGAGAGTATATTTCAGGCTGGCTTCAGTGCAGACTCATTGGCTGACTGATTTATACTCCTGGATTGATTGTATTTTCCAATTTAATTTAATTTGCAAGAAATTCAGCTGATGTAGTCTAAGAATGGTCCACAATGTGAACTGAGCAGTATGTAAGCATTTTCAACTTCAAGATTCATTTTGATTTGAACTAGGAAAAATTAGTAACGCAGATGGAAAGAGTCCTGAATTCTGAACATGATGACATTCCTAAGTCATAGAATACTAGTTGAAAATCACTGTCCTAAATCACAGAATAAAGAGTATTTAAAATCTTGTTACAACTTTTAGGTGAACTATTGTTCATTTTGAGATAGAGCTGTGTGGGACATAGCTTGTCAACAAGATAAGTAACAAAACAGATATACTGGAAATAGAAGTTTTATCATGCTTGTTTATGACTTGCATAGAGAGAGCTATGAATGCCTAGGAACAATATGCTCCTTGAAAGCTCATGTCCTTGTGATGATTTGGTTTGTTATGTGGGTTTTCTTGTGGCTTTGTTTTTCTTTGTTGTTGTTGTTTGGTTGGTTTTTTGTTTTTGAATGTATTAAAAGAAATCTCCATACTCTACTTGACTGAACTTTCAATTCTTAAATCTGAGACCAAATAAATATGGAAAACTGGCAGCATTATTAGAATTCTCTTGTGTGCAGCACCACGTTCTGTTCATCAATCTGCTGTACCCATTTTCTTAGACCTCACTGGGAAATTAAATAATCCTGACTGACAACTGACACATTAATTGCCTTTGAGGGAGCACACCTTTAAAAAGCAGTAATTTAAAGTCTTCTGCTTTGGTGGAAGAACCAATTTGCAGCATCATCAGTCAGGGTTTTGACATGTAACTTTGCACTTGCCATTTTGTTAATAAAGAATCACACTTGAATCCTGAGAGAGTGTTTCCCTAAAGAGAAACTTAGATGTCTTTGTGAAATTAAGATGACTTTGATAGGGACATGTAATGAATGTTTAAATGAGTTATTAACCTTTCATGACTTCAGTGAGTGTTACTGCAAGACAATTCATCATTATATTGTCATAAACTGCAAAAAGGTGAATATCACAGTAAGAGCCATTTCCTTAAAAGTTTATTTCTAGCTAGTTTTGTGCATAACAAAACCAAGTTCTTGTGTTTTTGATGTTTAGCAAACTGCCTGAAAGAAAGTAAGCTACTTTACAACAACTTTTATATAAGTAAGTAAATAAATGGGAAATAAAAAAATCATCCAGCAATTAATATTTTCAAATATTTCATTCAAGTCAAATTTTCCCATGCATGTTTATTAAGTCAGGAATAGTTATATCATGTCCCTTTCTATCAAATACAGTCTCTATATGGAAATCAAGTTATCAAAAAACAACTTCCTTTTTTCTTATCCTATGGAAAATATCAAGGAATTGGAAATTTTAAGAATTTTAAGAATTTAAAATTGTCAAAATCAAACACATGTTCACATTCTGAGAGCAAAAAATATTAAATGCTGTAAGGTTCTATTTTTTTTCAGATGCATTCAAAATTCAGTTTTGAGAAATAAACCAACTTGTTTGATCAGTTTGGTTTTGTTTACATAAGCCTCAGTAAAAGTCAGTTTTGATAAATTTTCTTTGAAACATATTTAAAAATAGTTTGATTACCTTATGACTTGGAAAATGGAAAAATAAATCATGTTATTTTTTTCAGGAAATACAGTCTTCCATGAAGAAAAAATCTACACTTATCAATAAACCTGTGCAGATTTTAGGTGTATTTAGAATAAGAGTTAAAAGCTGGAAAACAATTGCTTTTCAATAGTTCATAAATCATGCCATGTCTTTAGATCTTCTGTTGATATATCTGCAATTCTATGAAATCAGATATGTTCTTTGCAAAGGCAAAATTATATTTCACAACAGTAAGAATGCCTGTTTCTGGAGCAAGTTACACACATCCTTTAATTGGTGGAAAAGTGTCCAAAGTCAATAGTTTCTTTTACTGACTAAAACAAATTAATACTACAATCTCCTTATATTAAATTATAATAAATAACAATATTATAGAATTTTTTATTCCTTAATTTTCAAAATAATATTTTAAAAGAAGTTGAAAAATTGCTAATAATTCAAGGATATAAAATGCTGTTTCATTTAGAAATACACCGTAAGTATACAGAGAAAAAAATACTGGGGAAAGCAAACGACGTGCAAAACACAATATTGAGAATGAAGACTTTAAGCAATAAGATGAAGGAGCTTTTAAGACTTGAAATGAACTGTTTTGGGTTGGTGACACTTGCTCCCCAAGAGCTGTAAATTATTATACGCAGTATGAAACTGGAATCGAACAAAGACACAAGATTATTTTCCACAACAGGAGCTATATGTCCATTTGACATAATTCTGTGACAATTACAAAAAAAAATTGTGCCCTTTCCTGTAATGTGTTTGCTCTCATTATTTGTCTTTTTTGTCATCATGTCAGCAATTTCGAATCTGAAAGTTAAATCATGGAAAATTGCCACAGTGGTAGTTCATGCAGTGTTAGAAGTACATTTAGGTGATTGTTTTAGTAAATGGCTCATTGAAAAAATATTTTCTGCTCAGTTGAAGGCTTTGCTGCAGAGATTAAAGCATATGAATCTGAAATACAAATTCAAGTTATTCATGTGTAAAAATCGACCTTTCCCTGATATAGTCTTAATAAAAATATTCACTAATTTGAATATGAACTGGAATTTTGTGTTGATTCCATTTTACCATTGGCAATAAAATCAATGCAACTTTATGCCATTTAAATACTTAAAATTTAGCTAAAACGGGAAATTTACGTAAGTAAAAAACCAACTACTTACACGTTATAGGAATTATTTTCTTTAAAAATTGTCATATAAATTTCTTATGCACAATGTTCTCATATATGTTATGTTCTGTCTATTCTAAGGAAAACCATAAAAATAAGAAAAAAGAGCAATGTTTCTATCTGAATTTTAATAGGATTAATTTTTTTACAAAGTAATTGTAGATGCATAAAAAGCTACTCTAGAAATATTGAAGACATTTTTGTTCAGAATCTGAAATGTCTGGGATCATCACCAAAGATATGAAAGCTCCAGGGAATTGCTTTATCTCTATTATTTGCACCTGTAATACTAAATAAATAAAACTTTTGTTATAGATATTCACATTTGCATATTCAAGATAGGTTTGATATTATCATCTAGCTGCACCCAGAACTCAAAGGCTATTGCAAATCATCATATGCAAAAAGCCTGTCACAACGTTGTCACAAGTAATCCAATTTTCTTCTCTTTTTTTCCTAGCTGTTCCAAACTGTAATTAACTTTCATATGAAATGGAGATTCAGTCTTTTAAGATATCTTCATAGTTGATAATGTGCAAAAAGGTTAAGCCACTGCATTAGTACAGAGGAAATAATGGGCTACAAAATATAGTGAGCTCTGAACCATTAAGCTCATTTTGGCAATAGACACAGAATCATCTCCTACCCATGGCTGTGACTAAAAAAAGGGCAACACTGTTTTGTTTGGATTTTTGGGAATGCCAGTATCTAGTTATCTCAACATGATATCTGAAACTGGGTAGGATCTAGCATCTCTAATGTAGAGTTTCAGAGTACGGATCTTAAAAATCACTATTATTTGTGGTTTTTGCATTGATAATTGGCCAAGACACTTGTAAAACACTGCTTTCTTACCCAGCCTACAAGGAGTTGGGACACACTGACTGCTGCCTCACCCTGAATGTTGGGGTCTGCACGCGAGAACTGCTCTACAGGAGAAGCCTGGAAAAGGAGGGAGCAGTGTGCATATGTGTTTAGGAATGCACAAGAGTTACAGTTTCAGAGCAATCACTTTCTCTCAAGCACATTCTTGATTACACAGGAGGATACTGCTTCCATAAAGGGGTTCTTTTTCTCACTGTGTAGGAGAAATGTGCTAGAAGCTCGAATTTAGTTTCTACAGGGAATAGGAATCTTATGGTTCTCAGCACTTGAACACTTGCTTCTGCAGCTTTAATGATGTATTTTCAAGATAGCTTTTCTTCATAAGTAACATAGATAAGTAATAACATTTTTAGGACCCCAACTCAAGTCACTGGGTTGAAAAAACTGATCTGCTTTTTTGGTTTTGGTGAAGGGAATAGACAAAGAGCATAGCCTGACTTCTTTGCTTCCTTGGAGGTCTGGTTCACTACACAGATGAGAAGAAATTCTCATTTACAGTTTGCTGCCACTTGTCTTCCTGCTGGAGAATGGAGGACTGTTCTTACTGCAAATGGAAGCACATGCTGTTGCACGGATGCATCAGACTCCAAATTTTTGTTTGTAGAGGTGCTGTGAATTTTCGTTCTGTTGCTCATAGGGCTCAGACAAATGAAAGGTAGTGACTCTTGCTAAACTATTAACGTTGAAGTAGCCATGTGGGGTAGCTTGATGGCATCATGGTGGAGTAATTAATGGGTTAAATTATTTTCCCACCATAATTTACTGCACAAGACAGTAATTAAGACATCCGATCTCTAGGACATCTCTAGGATGCCTCTACTGAGAATGAGCTCTGTTCTCTTATGCTGAAGTAGATAGGAAGAAAATGATACCATAAATAAACCCAGCAGATTTTGATTTAAGAAGAAAGCTACACTAATTCTTTGCTTTTCTATGAGACTTATTTTCATATGCTTTATTTCTCTCATGCTCTTCATTTTCCTGTAGTTAGTACTTTCATTAGAAATCAGACACAGGGACAGAATATTACTTCATTGGTGTTGGTGCATCTTCAGCAAAATTGTACAAGAAAAACGTGGTCCAATGACTCCGAAAACTTCCATTAAATGGGAGTTTGCCCTGTAGCAGATTTGCAAGCTGTTCAAATTTCTGCTAAGTTAAGTCAATCAATCTCCATAACAAGAAGATAGTTCTATGGAATGCCTGAGGCGCTCTGATTCCCTGTTGGTTTCTATAGGGCAAAAAAATCTCCGGTTTGGTCAACTTGTTCAGAGGAAGTATCTTGTGTGTTAAGAATGCTCCACAACAATATAATCAGAATTCCTGACATTTTTATCTATGCTCAAAAAAAAAAAAAATCACTTCCTGTTACTTGAAGCAATTTTTTTTCTTAATTCTTTCTCTTTTGTACCACAGACTGTTTCCAAGGCACCCCAAGTCATTTCAACAATGCTCCCTTTCCACCTAGAAATTTGCAACTGCCTCATTTTGATGAATAGTATTTCAAAGGATATTTTGATAAAAATTGTTCTGAATTTAAATGGAATATAGAAACACATACAGGCAAAAAAGAAAATATGAAGACCAAAGAAATGCAGAATTAAAAACAGAATGGGGGAGGGGAATTCTGACTGATTTGTCCAGATTTAAGTGAAATACATACACCACAGGTCTTTGTCATTCTGCTCTGTGAGACTGAAGGCAAAAGTAAAAAAAAAAAAAAAAAGCCTAAAAATACTGAAGTATTTAAGAGTTTGTGTTCTCTATGCATGGGAAGCTTAATTTCTGGTACAAAACCAGAGAAACTCTAGCCATTTTGCTGAACAAAATGGATGTAATATTTTATTAGGAATTCAGCTGTTCGAAACAAGGAAACTTCAGGTATACTGTGCTAATACTTATCTTTCCAAGCTGAAAGACATTGTAGGTTGACCTTGGCTGGATGCCAGGTGCCTACCAACCACTCTATCACTCCCCTTCCCAGCAGAACAGAGGAGAGAAAATAAGATGGCAAACAACTTGTAGGTTAAGATAAGGCAGTTTACTAAAGCAAAAAAGCAAAAGTTGGCAGCTGCACAAAGAAAGAGAAAAAAACCCACTTCATTCTCTGCTTTACAGGCAGCAGTGGATGGAATGATGTCCATCCACTTCCCAGGCAGCAGGGCTCTAGCACACAGAGCAGTTGCTCCATAAAGGAAACACTGTGGAGAACAAATGCCCCTCCATTCCTTCTCCCTCCTGTAACTTTTATATTTGAGCTGACATCACATGGTATGGATATCCCTTTGGTTAATTTGGGTCAGCTGGCCTGGTTGTGTCCCAGGACCTTTCCCTCCCCCAGCCTCCTGATGGGGCTGGGATGTTGGGAGACAGTCCTGATGCTGTGCCAGCCCTGTCCAGCAGCAGCCAAAACACTGGAGTGTGATCAACTCCTTTCCAGCTACCAGTGCAAACCACAGCACTATGAGGGCTCCAGCTCAGCCAATACAAAAAACCATAGCCTAGTGGAGGAAAGAGTGTACTGATGCAAAATAACCTGCTCTTTTTGATACACTGCAGATCAAGAACACCTATAGGATTCTGCTTGACTCCCTTCAGGTATGGACTTCTTGCTGTGTAACACACTTTACAGGGCTCTTTTGTAGGCTCTTTCTCCTTTAATACCCACACCTTTAAAACTGGAAGTACAAAGAAAAAAGGAGTCTTTTTTTAAACAATGTTTTGAATGCACTTTCAGCTGGATTGCTGTATTTAAAATCAGAAATTGACAGTTTATGTTGGTTAAAAGCATTTCCAGCGCAGAATATAAAGTCTTCAAAGACAGGAGGATGTTACAGACTTTCTCTTATGATTCATTCTCAGCTGTCTGTGAGAAGTTCTTTTAACTATCATGGATTTCACAAGCAGTTGCTAAATGTAGATGCATCCAGGCTTTTTTATAAATGATGTACTTATTCCTGAAAATGAATATGGGTTCATATCCATTTCTCAATACAAAATATACAGAGATATGAGACGACAGGTGAAATGTAAGGTGCAGTCTCATCCTACTGTGATATGTCTTACAGAATCCTGCAATCTAAAAAGTGTTGTTTTAAAAATAATTTTAAGTTAGTGATATTAATTGCTTTCCCTTCTCTTGTTTGTAGTTGAATCCTGTGTGGCAAATCAGCCCCATGCGGCTGCTTGATCACTCCCCATTAGTGGGGTGGGGGAGGAAATGTAAAGAGTAAAAGTGAGAAAACTCAAAGGTTGAGATGAAGACCATTTAATAGCTAAAAAGCTAAGTGTGTAAGCAAATCAAAACAACAAATTAATTCACCAGTTCCTATGGGCAGACAGGTGTTCAGCCTCTCCCAGTAGGACTCCTTCACACCTGATGTTCACTGCGGAAGACAAACACCATTTCTTCCTCCTTCTTCCCCCAGCTTTATGTGCTGAGCATGATGCCATATGCTCTGGAATATCCCCTCAGTCAGTTGGGGTCATCTGTCCTGGCTGTGTCCCCTCCCAGCTTCTCCTGGTTTCTGTGCTGGGAGGGTGGGGTGAGTAGAAAAGGCCTTGACTCTGTGCAAGCACTGCTCAGCAACAAGAAAAGCATCCCTCTGTTACCAACATCATTTCCAGCACAAATCCAAAATACAGACCCATACTAACTACAGTGAAAAAATTAGGTCTATTTCAGCCAAAGCCAGCACATGTTGGCAAATAAGGGAGAAGGCAGGGAACTTTTAAATGCTAAAGGGACTTATGCAAACTACAGACCTTTTGAATATTTTTGTACAAAGGGTGCTAGAACATACTTAAGACCAAAAAGTAAAGAAAAGATGAAATCTTTATTCTTTTATAGACTTAGCTGGAAGAGCACCATGCAAAACTTAATATAATTCATTACTTATTAACTGAAATTAAAAATAGGGGTAAATCACAGAATTAAGGAATGAAAAGTTCTGTGACTGCTGATTCTACTCAATTCAATTTCTCTTATTTTGATCAAATCACAGTGTCTGAACATGTATGTTTATGCATCTTCCCTAATTTCCAATTTTCTCATTAATCAAGCTTTCATATTCTCCTAAAGATAGTTTTGGAATATAAAACGGATGTTCTAAACACTTTAATGGAAGAATTAAAGTCATAATTTATTTGTCAATTTAACAAGACAAAATTTGACGAAGAGATGTTGAGGGACTTCCTCTGAAAAAAGAGGCAGCTTTAAGGGAGCTGAACAGCACCTGTCTAATATTAGGGAGAAAGTCATCAAGTAGACAGAGCCAGGCTCATCACAGCAAGTGAAGGCAGGAGGGGAAGGGACAAGGGATATTCATTGAAATGAGAGTCGTCATAAAGAGAAGTAGGAGGGTCTAACCAACTGGATATAAGAAGAAATGTTTTCACCATGTGGATAATGAAGCCTTTGAAACAGGTTGTCCAAAGAAAGATTTTTTTTTCCAAATTTTCATCCTTAGGTGTTTGCCCAACTGTATAAATCTCTGAGAAATCTGATTCTATGTCACAACTCCTCCCTGATTTGAGAAGTTTTGACTAAGGTCTTCTTTAATCTGAGTTATCATATCATTCTGTGAGTTACACTGGATGTCTTCCCTGAATATTTGAAAAACATTTTTGTCTCTATAGAAGACTGAATAAAAGTGTTTTGAGTTTTCATTAGAGATGTGGTGAATGCTAGAGTTTGGGATTCATTGCTTTGTTTGGATTTCGGTGTGTGTTGTTTGGGGTTTTCTTATTTTTTTTGTTTTGGTTTGGGTTTTTTCTTACATTTTTTATTTATGTTTTGAGTGATGAGTTTTGCAAGATCAGGTTATCATACTGGCAAATTTATGTGATACATTGGATCGGTCAGTAACGGTCAATAAAGCTTCAGAGCTGTAATTGCAAAGAAGGCACAACTACCAGCAGGCAAAGGCATCTTACATTATTTTGACTTCCCAAAACTGTTAGATAGTAGTTTATGCAAGAACTTTCATGGTCATGGACAAAAATCTCATACTGCAGGAGTTTAGGGCACAATCTAAATCTAATTTTAGAGCCCAAAGCACAGTGGACGGACCAGCAGGGAGGGACCTGTAAAAAGAGAAGGTAAGAAAGTCTATGTGTTTCTTCTCTCAGCAGCACTAGCAGCAGAAATTGCTGGACTGAGTTCAGGACAGAACAGCTGATCACTGTCCCTCTCATACTGTTTTGCCACCTTTACAATTTGCTACTTGAATTGCTGCCAGAGGGAGTCTTTCAACTGAAAGAGAATGGAAGAGGCATTTGAGATCCTAATCTCAATGGATGAATAAATTTTATATTAAATATTGAAAAGCAGAAGCAGTCATAGAAGCAAAGACCACATCACTAGGCCATAATTCCATAGGAAGTTCATCTTGTATATTGTACTGTCTCTGAAGAATACTCTTGTTTGTTTATTTTTACCATTTCTTTCTTCATTCACAAGACCTGTTTAGAAGAGTAGACTCAGAAGGAATATAAGGAAATTGAACTCTGAATGGAGTTAAAGATTTTGTATTTTGCTCTAGATACCTCTTGAATCATCAAATAGAGCTGTGAATACTAATTTAAGAAGACTAAGAAATTTTTAAATATATGTAGAGGCAACTTGCATTGAATTTATAGGGCAAGTACACACTTATGTTGGAGAACATCAAATCACACTCTATTCTATTTTCTGGCAGATAACTAATGGTGCATTAGTCCTGCTTGGTGTGTTATTTAAGTACATTGTAGTATGTACTCATTGAATACATATGTATATTCCCAGTCCCATGAACATAAATGTCAAAAGTTGTATGTAGACACTTTAAAAGTCTGCAGTCCATTACGGAGTTAATTTGAGTTTTAACACTTCTGAGCTATGTAAGGACTTTTTTCAAAATCTCAATTTTACATTGACTTGCATAATTTTAAATCCACCTTTGGAAGCTTAAATGTTTTGTTGTTTTCTTTTTTTTTTTACGTTTCTGGGGGTAAAGTTAGAGTAAACTGAGAAATTATATTCACATCCCAACAAAAATTGCAATGACACAGAAATTAAAGGGTAAAATGCAACTGCTACTCCCCAGTTGGTTTTCAGTTGGTACACTTGAGACCTAATCCACAGTGATTCCCCAAATCCACAATCTGCAAATGTAAGCACTTGTTAACGGGGATGGAATGGAAGGTGGAGTGGAGTGGAGACATCAAGCCCAGGCTCTGATGAAATCCCTGCAGGGAGGGGAACTCAATGGTTCTTAGCAGCTGATAAGCTGCATAGCACCTGTCAGCCAGGTGAGAGAGGATGAGATGTTATTCTACTGAGCCAACAAGTGTGGTGAAATCATTGTCTTTTGATGAACTTGGTTCATTATAACCTAATTGTAATATTAACACATACCTCCATCCCAAAGTTACCTGCCTTCAACGTACAAGCCTCCCCCTCAATGAGTGTGCACTCTAGATTTCATGGACAACGTCTTTAAGAGAGAACAGAGAGAATTTTACACCAATCAGTAACAAAGGTATGTATGACTGAAGTTGCTCAAACTCCACCTAAATATGAAGAAATAGTATAAAAGTAAGTTGTGAATGGAGGAAAGTTAAGGAAAACTCCATTGTAACTGTTGGAATGAGTCAACAGGCTGAACCTCTCCTCTCCCCTGCAGGGATGCATTCTGAGTGAGAACCATGCTCTATGTGTGCTGAATATTTTTACTCAGAGCTGGTCTGTGTATTGTTTTGAACATGTTTTTGCAGTCAGATACTGTCACCACCAACCCCTAAACTTTAACCTGTCACAGTTTCTAATGACAAAGAGTATTTCATAAACTGTTAGTGTGAGTCCCTCATGGGTGCTGGCAGTCACCAGCAGCAGGTAACATACTCGAATAAAGTGTAAGACCCACTGAGGAGTCATTAAGTGAGAAGACCCATGCAGGGATCTCCCTCATGGTGTTGGTGGCTGTCTCTTAAGTCTGACCCTGTGACCCACCAGTACTGCTCAATGAAGTGTCCCCATAACAGGACACTGACAGACTGGTCAGGCACAAGAGTCTCACCTTTCCTGGAGCACTGACAGACAAATCAGACTGTAAGGGTTAAAGAAACCTCCCCATGCTAAGAGTCAAAGAAATCTCCCCTTTTCAAGTGACAAACAGGGAAAAATGTTTTGGTGAGATGTCTTTAACAACAGGAAAACCACTTGGAATTTTATATATGTGTATATAAAAATTGAGATAGAATGTAGCAGAAACTTTCTGATCTTTGTCAAACATGAAAAAAGGATTTTGTTGCTTATATACCATGCAAGGTTAATCCATGAAATAGCTCTGTAACATTTTATTTTGTGTTTTTTTTTATATAAAACTAAAAACTGCATAATCTGTAAAGCTGCTGAATAATATTTGTCAGTGCCTTTTTGTAGGATAAACCTCCCAGATATAATAAAACCTCTGATCACCGGTTGAAGTTTCACTTGAACCACACACTACAAGAAAGTCATAAGGAAACAAATAAAAACCAAGAAAAAATCCGGGCCCCCCCAAACATAGCAAGGTAAATATATTTTTATTTTAACCTCTCAGCATGTGAGGCATATAATTTACATTTTCTATTCCAGTAATGTTTGAGTTTCTGTATCTATATTTCATAAATATGTGTCAATTTGAACTTCTAAAGCAACAGGTCATTTTAAAAGCACAGAATAAAGTTGTCTGTGTAATAGTATCTAATTTTTCAGTCTGTTAGGGTAAACATATTTGCAACTGCAGGATTGTTGACATTAAGCAGAAAGTAACCTTTATTTTTAAAAGCAATATTTGTGATACAAATGTGCAATTTATATTTGATTTCAGATATTTTCTTTATCCTACTTTTACCTTTTTTTGTCTTTCAAATCCTAAATCTAGAGTTGGTTTCCTGCAGGAATTAATGAATTGTGAGTTTTCCCCCATTTTTAATCTCAGGACCAAAATTAAATTGTGTGATTAGAATTGGCTTCCCACTGAGTTTTATTAGGATGAGTTCTGATTTCTGTGTAAAACCCTGATGTTCTCCCACATTCAATTGACAGGATGTGTATTTTGGTGGCATTTTGTTATTACACAGACTTGTGTTAAACTAATTATAAAGATATATAACTTAAGATTTATTTTAAGCAAAACCTCAGAACCACATCAAGTGCCCTCTGAAAGTGCACTGAAGTTGCTGTATGTTGGCAGGGGTTGACTGAGGGTATCAGATCTTCTCTGTGGTCATTGCTCCAGGCTGCAGTTTTTTCCATGCCTACTGAGCATGGATAGTGAAGTAGTGGATGAACACACTGTCAAGGCATCTACCAGGAGGCGATAAACTGCCTTCCCAGATTGCTACTGGTTGCCCCTAGGTTGTCCCAGTGCCTTGCCAAACTCTCCTCCAGTGCAAACTGTTGGCAGAAATATTCTTGAAACTCGATACACAGTAGCTCAGAGAATACTATACATAATTCACACTTCACCTGTGCATTTCATGATTGCTGATTCACAGTCAAAAATTCATGTGGCTTTTTAATGAGAAAGAACTTGTGTATCCCTCCCTCCCTTTTCTTTCCCTCTCTGCTTTTCATGTCTCCTTAATTTTTTTCTCATTTAAGTCAGCAACAGCAAGGATCACTCAAGACATGATTATACATGTTTATTTTCTTTTGCTGTTAGTATTTAAAAAAAAACCCAAAAAAACAAACTAAGGTGACATTATTCTGAAGAACTGTATAACTAGTACTTGAGAAAGTACAGTACACAAACATATTTAAAATAAGGACGTCACCAAGGTAAAGCACAAGAAAACAAGAGAGGCAGTAGTTTAACCCTTCTTCCAGGAGATAAATACACCAGGTTTACAATATTTATTTACTTGTTTGCAACCCTAAAGGACCACAGGTAATTCCCTCAACAAAGAATGAAAAACAAGAGCTGCCATTGTACATGGGTGTTGAAAACTCTTATTTTAATATGAAAGATTGTCTGAACATAAGTCTCCAGAGTGCTTTTCTCAGAAAGACGTAATGAAGCCAACAAAGGAAAGAATTTCAGAATGAATTATCAAACTTACAGGAACTTGAAAAGGAGACTAAAAGAGGCGGAAATAAATAAAGCAATCAAAGGGTGACAATTGTGGCACATGAAAATCCTCTCAGGGACAGGTGCAAGGATTATGTTTTAGATCTCAAACTGCAAATGTTGTGGCTTCCAGATACGCTTTGCAGCAGTCCTTCAGAAGTGAAAATGACCCAAACAGTTCCAATACTAAGAGTTATCCAAGGGATACTTGTACTTTCTCCATAAATACACACTGAAACATATAGACAGAAGTTTCACACACTTATTGAGACATCATACTTCAAACACACTTTCCAGACATTGAAAATAATTTTGGAGATACTGCAATGTCATAGACACTCACCAGCAAAAGTAAATCCCTAACTTTCAGTTTCAGCAATTTGTGTGCTTCAATACCTAAACGCAGTTAGCCACACAGCACCTATCAAGCAGCAAAATAAGATAATTACAGAGTTTAAATGTCTTTGCTGTGCCCAGTAAGTTCTTTAAATACTAATCAAAGCTCCAGGAGATTACCAAAGAGGTAATTCATGAAATATAGTTCTTCTAAGGAGCTATCAAAAGCAATATGAAATTATCAATTCAGCAGACAAACACAAGAAGAAGGAAAAATGAGAAAAAATAAAACATTGGTATAGCTGTCCATTAAATCTACACAACAAAAGTTTGAATCTTAATTTAGTTCTTTTGTAATAAAATTTCTCTTTGATTAGGAGAAAAGTCTCTGATGGCACATCTCTCAGGCTACCAACTACTTCCTCTTTGTCTTGAAAGGATTCTAGTCATTCCAATCTGCAGCTGTATTCACTGGCTCAGGATCTCCCCAGACAAGGCATTTCCTAATTGGAAGCTGGACTCTTTTTTTGAAGTGATTTCTTTTTCTTCTCATTGTTTTGTCAAAAATTGCATCCTAAGCATCTGCTGTATAGGAAGTTTCCAGCTACTGGTCGTGAAGAGGTGCAGAATCAGCTGCACCTCTTAGTGACATAGGAGGACTTAGTGTGAGCCATACATCAGCAATGATATCAGGATCATGATTGCCAGTTTGTTTAATTCTTTACTCAAATTCAGGACTGTCTTCAATAATATCTTACTCAACTGGTTGAAACAAAGAAAATTCAAACATTTTATAAGCTTAGCTCTTTAGTTTGTTTTTCTACGACACATCACAGAACTATAAATATTTCAGAAATCTTTAAAAAATAATGCTATCTTTCTTTAAAAAAGTCAAGTAGACTGATAAAGAGAGAAACAAATGCTTTAACATCCCCATCATTTTGCTCCTAAAGGGAAAACTAAAAGAATTTGTGAAAGCTGAAACTACCCTCTGGAGCCTCAGTTTTACATCAGAAAACAGTACTTTTTTACATTTTCAAGTCTACTCCTAATCTCGGACTTAGGTTCCTTGGTGAATGAACAGATTTTAGTGTCTGTATAACCTATGCTACATTATTTATTGCATTCTGTGATTTTTCTTTCCACTTAAAAGTGAAAACTTTCACAGAATCACAGACTAGGTCATTTTGGAAGGAACCACAGTGGGTCATTTTGTCCAACCTCCCTGCTCAAGCAGGGTCATCCTAAAGCACATGGCATAGGATTGTGTCCAGATGGCTCTTGAATGTCTCCAGTGAGGGACACCTCCAACCTCTCTGAACAACCTGATCCAGTGCTCAGTCACTCACACAGCAAAGAAATTTTACCTCATGTTCAGGTGGAACTGCCTGTGTATCATTTTATGCCCATGGCCTCTAGTCCTATTGCTTGGATCAATCAAGAAGAGCCTGACTCCATCTTATTGATACCCACCATTTAGTCATTTATACACATTAATGATGTTCCCTCTCAGTCACCTCCTCTTGAGACTGAACAGGCTCAGCTCCCTCAGCCTTTCCTTGTAAGAGGGATTCTCCACACCCTTGACCAACTTAGTATCTCTGGACCTGCTCCAGGAGCCTCATGTCTCCTTGCACCAAGCAGCCCAGAATTGAGGCAGTTCTTCAAATGTGGCCATACCAGGGCTGAGTAGAGGGGCCCTTGAACTTCCAGCAATGTTCTTCCTAATGCATCCCAGAATTCACTTGGCTTCTTTAGCTACAAGGACACACTGCTGGCTCATGGATGGGTTGCTGTCCACCAGGATTCCCAGGTCCTTTTCTACAGAGCTGCTTTCCCTACTTTTTATGCTGTATCTTATTCATTCCTATTCATACCCCATTTCCTCAGTAGCATTTTCTTCTCCTATCCCCATTTATTACCAATACTGAATCAGAGGCCAAGATCCTACAACCCTTTCACTGAAGGATTTTTTCCTAATGTCCAATCTAAACTTCACCTTGTTCAACCTGAGGATATTTCCTCTTGTCCTATCAGTTGTTATTTGGGAGAAGAGACCAACATCCATGTGGATACAGCCTCCTTTCAGGTAATTGTAGAGAGGGATAAGGTCACCCTCCAATCTCCTTTTCTCTTGTTGGAAGGTGTAGATGGTGGGGTGATAAAAGCTGAGCCATCATTATAAATAGAGAGTGAGGTAGCAATTACTAGAGCAACAGATTGAAGCTCATTGTAAGTTCTTCCATACCTCAGTCCCGATCTGTAGTAATTGTAGTGTCTCTATCTGTTATCTTTGGACAGCATTTTCACTTTTACTTCTCTTCCACTGAGGATACAAAATGAGAGTGCTGAACATAACTCAGCAAGAGGCCTGGTTGCATTACAGATAAGACTAGGAAAGCAGGAGTACACAGTTGTGTTGTGGCTCCAAGCTAGAAAATACTGCTTTGTACACCATACTTTCAAAGCTGCTTAGAATGTTATAAGGTATTTTTTGTTAGACTATACACGATAATCTAAGGAGATGGAAGGAATCAATGTCAAATAATGTATGTGTTCTTCTGGGAAGGACTTTAAAATGACAAACTGCAGAGCATTCCTGTAATGGTCATCTCTCTTCATTTTTAATCATTTAATAACACCTACTCTTATGAAATGGAACTACGAACATGGAAAAGAGATTTGAAGAATAATCTTGGGGAGAAATACAAATGAGTACATATCAGGTTAGTGAAAATACATTCTGGTTCTCTCATGATATTTGGATGTGATTTCAGTTTCAGTGTAGTGTTTTTTCTAGTCATTAGATGGATAAGAACAAAGATGATGGTCTACCACGTTGTTGGAGAACTTAAGGAGAAAAACCTCAGTGATAAAAATGGTGCCAAACTGAGCAGTTTCATCCCCAACAAATATTATAGGAAAACATCTACATAAAGATGTATTTCTAATAATAAGCCTATGAATGTACCAAATATAAACTATAAGCACATTGCTGAAAAATGTGAAACACAGTTTAGCATGATACTCATTCTGATCATGAGTATGAACAAGAATCTGGGCAGAAGTGTAACAAAATGAAAAGAGGTCATCGAGTTGAATTTAGGTTGCATTTCCATTTAAGCTAAAAACCCCCCAGGTAACAGCCGCAGTAAGAAACCTCACTTAGTTCCCCAGATAATTGATTCGTTACAGGAATCTGATTCTTTATAGGAATCTGATCTAGTGCTTAAGAAATGCTGCAAAGGCTTTTTTCCATTACAGGTGGTTTTTCATGAGGTCTAACATAACCAATATCTGCATCCCTTACCAGGTAAAAAAAAGCAATCGCTATTCACACACTCCAGCATGTTAACAGGAAGAATACAGGAATTAATATTCCCTGAGGTTACTCAAAAAAAATGCTATTTCTGATCTGGGTGACTCCATCCAGCCAACAGGCAACATGCAACATTTCTATATATAGAGTTTTTGCTTCTCACTTAAGACAAAAATCTTTTAACACTAGTTTAACTTTTAACACTTGTTATGCGTCAATAACTTGCAAAGGGCTTGTGCACTCCTTTTGAGACTACTTAACTATGGAATCGTGATAATTGAAGTTGTATTGATTTTGGAATAGATCTCTGGACTCCATCTGGAAACAGCATTCTTCCCTCTGCCTTACCCTCTAAAACAAAGGCCAACACCATTGCATTCAGATAGTTCACCAGGAGTGACGCTGCCCGCATCGTACAGAGAAACTGTACAGTGAACAGTTTGCTTCATAAAGAATTCATGATTTGTATCCCTTCTCACCTGGAGAGATGTGAAATCAGACCTTCCCCAATGATATCAAATGTCAAGAAAATTGTAATATCTTCCATATCTAAAGTTTTCTGAAGCTACACAACAATACAGTCAAGTTGAGAAGATTCTTGAATTTACAGAAAGAGAAAACAGACTCATGTGACCAAACCCACTGGAGAAAGATCTTATGTTCTAGTTTATTCTAAGAGAATAAAATAATTAGAAGTACTGCTGGGAATCCAGCTAAAGACCAAGATTACACCTTTTCCTCTTAATGTCACATCAACTTTTTTTTTATTTCTGCCATATACTGAATGAAAGTCATCAGTGAAATGACTATGGTTTGATATTTCTTCTCAATAATTTGCTGTATTTATTTATTTTAAAAATCTAACATGATGATGAGCCGTGGTCATACATTCTGCTTCCTAAAGACAGTAGTTAAAAAAGCAAGAGTCAGGCAAAAATATAAAAGGAAAACAATGCTGGCTACTTCAGAGTATTCCATAGTGGACCTTATTTAGGAAATCTCTATGTGTCTCCCAGGTTTTTGATGTTAGTAACACAAGTCCCTTTCTGAGGTAACTGACACAGCAACAAGCTATGTGACTCCTTCAGAAAGTCAGAATGGATTGTTATTGATCATACCCAAATGATGTCAAAAATAATAAAAAAAAATCTTCTACAGCATAAGTATCATGGATTGGACTAAAGTTTTATTTATATTTTACATTCAGTTATCTTTAGCTAGAACTATTTGTACATTAATGATGCATAGTAGTAAGGCAAATAGAATGCATATACCTCTATGGTAATTGTGAATTATTCAAAAACTAAAGATAAAAAAAAACCGAAGAGCAGGGACTTGACTGCACTCTTGACTACACAATGGCATTATTCTGGTAATTACAGACAGACTAAAATTCTCTAAAAAAAACATGGAAAAAAATTGGTGGATTGTGTACAGACTTCCATAGTTTTCTGAAAGGGACTGGTACCATGTCAGTAATTTCCTTATCTTCTACAACTATGTATCAGTTTTTTTCATTACAGGGCCTTCAGTTTTTCACTGTCTGCAGCATCCAAGTGAGCACTCTGTAGAGTCTTCACATTCTTTGTTAACTCTTTAGTTGGGCTTGAGTCTAAATATAAAATGAGCATGCAAAATCACAATGTTACAGAAGATTGATGTTTGAAGTTTCATCAGCACCTGAGAAATATCAAGATTTAATTAAAAAGTCATCCAACGGTGTAGAGAGTCTTTGAATATTTATGATGACATTATAATTTTTGGAAGAGACCAAGACAAGCATAACATGAAACTGGGAAATATTTCAAAATTATTTAAAAAAAAAGATTTGCTAGAGGATGCAAAACAAAAGGAACTGAGGCACTGATTTAAAAATTTTAGAAAAACAGAATGACCAATGAACTTTTAAGTGATTGAAATTTGGTTTCCTAGTGAACGTTTTTGGGATTTATCTGTTTTATGATATCAGATACTTAACGCACGCTAATCAACATTCCTAGGATTTGATTTGTGCAATTAAGTATGCAAAATGAGGAAATATACTCAGTAAGACTGTAAATGTATCCCTAATTCCACCTCTAACTGTATATTATTGCAGGGTAGATAGTCCCTGTAGCTTGTGACAATCTGTGTGCATACTAGAAAAACAAATGAAAACTCTCATTGCCAAGTCTATTTTATTCCATAGAAAAATTTCAGCTTTATCCAACCACAACCCATACTTCTCTACATGAACTGTGGCTTGTTTGCTGGTTTAAAAATTCTTCTTGCATCCTGTATAGAGCTGATTGTCTGACATACCCTGGTCCTTTGATTTTAAAATTGTAATCCTATTTCATGTGAGAAAAGGGAAAATAATGTGTGGGCACTAGGGAAAGAACAGATTGAATAGGAAGAAAAAAGGAGTTTCCTAGACTACTTAATTTTTCAGCCAAACCTTAATCTTTGGGGTTTTTTGACTTCTCACAAGTAAATTAGGCACAGGAATGGACTTACTAAATGCTTGAAATAGATTTCACCTTTAAATATTTTTGAGTCAGAGCATATGTAAATTCATCTTTTGAAAGGCATTAATGTATTTTTTAAGCAGTCTATTTATTTTGAAATTTTATTCAATCTGAAATAGTGTTTAAAGATTTCTAAACAGATATTTGTATTCATAATATTAAGAAAACCTGTGCTATTCTGCCCCAATGATCCATACGGTTTATTCTGCCTCTAATAGATATAATTTACAGATTATGCCGTAAAAGATACAGTTTACGTGAAATTACCTGAGAGAAGATTTTACTCAGAAAAGTTTCTGTAATTTGACTGAAAGAGCTGGTGATTGGTTAAAATGAGAAGGAAAAGGGGTTGGAGATGGTAATTAAAACTAACAGAAAAAGAAAAAAAACCCACTCAAAATAGTAATACCAATTTTTTTTCTATTTTTCCTTTTCAGATCATGGTATCTCTAGGTGTCCTTTATTGTATCAAACATCATTTTTAACATAAAAATATTTTTAGTCATTGTGAAGACACAGAATTGAGAAAAAAACCTACCTACAACATTATAAAATTAATTATGTATCTCATGTGAACAATTCCTGTTTTCTCTTTCACTTTTACATTGTTTTCACTAACCATGCTCAAGGGAAAAAAAATTATTCTGAAGCCTGATGTTACTTTCCCCTACAGGAAACATCCATGTGAAATTAAAAGACATTAGAAAAGGTAAAGCAGATAATTTTGCTCTTGAATTCTACTCCCCCACACATCCTTGCTGTGGAAAAAGACTGACATATCATCCTGTCTGTTGCTCAAAGAATTGAATTTTATGGCATGGAACTTTGAAACCTTTGATTTTATATTGCTTTCCTAGCTGTAGGTTAGGGATACAGTAGATGAACCCTTTTACATGGGAAAGTCGGATGTTTTATAGACAGAAAGTAAAAAACAAGAGATAAACAGCAGAATTAGTAAAATGATGTGTAGAGGAAAGAAAATGTATTAAGGAAAGAGAAACAGCATGAAATTTATGTCTATAGCCAAAGTGGCCATGTCCATATGTCTATACTCAGTGGCCATGTAATTGAAAAGAATATAGCAATGTAATTCAGTTTCCTGTCAGACTGCTACTGTGTGCTTGGACTTTTTTCCCACTAATAATTCTATATTGCAAGGCTAATTGCTCTTTTGCTTTTCTCGTTCGCTTTGGACAAGTTAGGATCCGGAACAACTTTGATAAAATTCCACAATTCCCATATTAATCATGGTAAGCTGACAGTACTGTGCAACGTTCAAATCCCTCAAAGGATTGAAAGCATAATTTCTAATACAAATTAAATAATATCTTGAACTTTTGAAAGGTACTGAGTGCGTTGAAAAATGGTCTTTGAGTGAATTTTAGTAATGATCATTTACATATCCTGGTATATAAGCCTGTAATTTTATTTTCATATACAAAATTTGAATTAATACCTATTAAATTATTTAGATAATCAAAATATTTAGATAATCCTTCTTAATGTTCAGGATTGTAAGGAATATAATTATATTGCATTATTGGTAGTCATTTAGTGAATAAGAGACTTCAGATACAGAAGAAAATATTTACCTTTAATGATCTGATCTAGAAGAGGTGTACGTCAGAAGGACATCATTGGCCATGAGAGCTTACATTTCCAACTTTATTGGGTCTCACTGAACCTTCACTCTCCACAGATTTTCCTTATTTTCTTGGTGCAGCAGGTATTCTTGCTGGATTTTGTAATGCACTAGTTCAAATGAGATACAGTTGTTCTGTAACAAGGCAGGGAATCTTTGTAGATAGAAATGCTGTCCCTGTGAAGGATTGCAACAGGCTACTGAAAATGTTAAGGGATGTTGTAGGTGGCAGACAACCCTTTAACAGGATTCTCAGGTAGCATGGAATGCTGAATATTTATCATCAGACTTTAAAATATTTTTCACATCTGTATGAATGACATAGGCCACAGCTCTCTGTAATTTATATTTTGTAAAAAGATATACATGCAAATAAAGAATGGATTGATATTTTTCTTTTGTATTCAGCAAGACAGTGTTAACTTCCTTTAATTAAATGCAATCTCTTTCTTGGCTTTGTATGGAATAGGGAATTAATGATTAATTTTCTTTTTTTTTTTCCATAAGTAAATTTTTGGGGATTCTTTTGGTCTACATGTAAAATTTGCTTCCAAAATTTAGTAGTTGAATATTTGACTGCCTTAAGAAAGGTGACAGACAGAACACATTTTCTGCTCTACCAACACAAGAACTGAGACACAGTAAAATTTTTTCACTTTAGTCCACCTGATATTTTATTTTGATGATGTTAGTGTGAACAAAATAATCCAATATTCAGTATTACATGCTATTACGGAAAATACATTCATTCACGTTGATGTAATTGTACTTCATGTACTCTAGGAACTGAACACTCAATAAAACATTTATGAAATGTCTAACAAGGTATTGTTATGTAGCAAGTGGTTACTAAACAAAATGTCCTTCAGATAAAGCAGTTAGCTTTTCTCCTGTAGTGTCTGAAATCATTATCCTGGTTCCAGAGTTTAGTCATGTTTTACAGAATCATTTTTAACAGATAGTTGCTCCTTGACTTATTCTTAAAAATGTGGTGGAGACCCATAAAAGGCAATTCTCACAACTGTGGAGGTGTCTAATTTAATGAGAGATTTATCAGTTGAAGGGTGTCAGGCAGCAGTATCAAGTGACCTCCCTCAGGAATGAAATTCGGCACATAAAGTTTTAAGCTGCAGATCATTTGTAGCACAAGGGCCTGGTTATACTTTTAAATAGAAACCCTGCTCATTCACAAATAGTTCTGAAATGAAAAAAGGATGTCAACAATGCTGAATATAGAGAACCTGCAAAAGTAAAAATGTGAGAAAACAGGGACAGAGACTGCAAGAGAGTAGCATGCTGCACCTGAACTGGGCTTAAGAGATTTTCTTTCCAAATAATGCTGCAGCTGAGCAATTAGTAAGGTCTGATGGCAGCTAATCAGAATCTATGGGGTGGCAAAACTGATGAAGAAATGAGGTAAGGAATTCCTTCAGCCCAAATCTATTACCTAGAATGAAATTATTTCCATCCTTCTGTCCTTTATTTAGCTATCAGATCTCAGGTGGTGTGTAAGACGTGCCTGATCTCACGTTTTGCATCACAAAGCACTAAATGTTGTTGTTCTTGTAGTTTAATATAGTTTATCATGCTTCGTAAAATTTGTTATGGCCTTCATTTTAAATATAAAAATAGTGGCTGCATGTCATTGAAGCTTTGCACAGAAATAGCCACACAAATACATCGACCATTCCAAGATCCTTGTCACCACAGTATGTTAAGCAGGAAGACATTTTGAGAAAACAGGTTGGTTAAAATTCCTGTAAGCTTTCATGTGAAAAATAGGAATTAAATATATTTACTTTGTTAAAAGTGTAAAAATCAATGAAGAACACATGTAGGTTATATGAGTGGACTGGAATTTATTGAAAAGTTCATAAGGTGGTTTTAATTTGGAAAGATAAGGAAGTTTTAATAAGAGATTTATAAGATACATTTACTTTCATTTGCAGGATTTTGGTAGTATTTTGAGGAAGTTATTACAGCTCCAAAATTTTTAATAATTTTGTAAATTGCGTGCCTGTGGTAGTTTGAAAAACAAATCAGTGAGAGGCTCAAAGTCAGAACTACAATTAATTAGGGAAAAAAAATGTAGTAATACAAAAAAAACCCAAAAAACTACTGACAGAGTCAGAATACAACCTGACACCCTGTCGGTCAGGGTGTTGGTAGTAGTCCACTTAGAAGGTGGTTGCAGTCTTCTGGGACTGATAGATGCGCTTCTGTTGAAGTAATGATCCTGTGAAAGGTGTAGTTCTCTTCTGAAGGTCCAGTGGTGGTGTAGAAGGGTCTGATCTTCCTCAGGGAATCCCGTGGAAAAAGCTGCCTATGGTGCTTCAGATCTGAGTTTATATGCAGATCGGGATACATTGGCTCCTCCTCTTGGGCCGGACATCTCACAATGGGATGATGAGTCACTATCTGCACTATGTTTGGGGTGAGTGAAATGCCCATCTGGCCCTAACGACTGGCCCATTAGCAAACCATTCTGCAGCCATCAGGAACACTGCCACGCCCGGCCCCAACATCCCACGAAGATGGTGATAGAATACATACCATTGTAACCTAAGACAGTGCCCTTAATAAAATTACAGATATAAAGGATACAACCACAAATTACAGATATAAAGGATACAACCACAAATTAAAGTATACCCATGAAACCACCAAAGATTCTCTGAAATATGTATGTTAAAAAAATGAAGAAGAAAAAAATTCTTTTTTTTTCTTTTATATAAAAAGAAAACCTAAGATAAATATTCTGTCTCTGCACGTCACCCTCTTATAGCAGGTTTTCCATAATAAACTCTAAAACAGGTAAGAGTTAACACCCAATATTTTCCTCTTATACTATGGGATAAATTGCATAATCCCACCTTCCAATTTCCTATATAGCATTTGATAATGATTTCCTCAAGAAGTAGTAAGCCTTTAGCAGTCAACTTTTATACTCTCCATAAAGAATTAGCGGGACTCACAAAACTGTTATTAAACCCTCTGCCACTGAAAAAACACTAAAAAAGTTTGTTGTAAAGCACATCAGACTTCCTCTATAAACCATGCAACTAAATATATCTTTCTCTCATTATCAGGATGGTCTAGAACAATTTGTACACCAGATACTCAGATTATGATGTCAATCACATCCTGTCTGGAGACTCTTACAACTCTAACCTCAACCATTTCATCCTTACCCATGTCAAAATTACTTTTCATAACATGTTTTTTCAGATTATGACAGATAACTGATTGTCTCATCATATGCTGAACTTTTAATAAAACATTTTGATCAAGAGATTTCTGAATAAGTTCAAAAGATATTTGAATAAGTTATCATCAATTCCATGATGCAATGAGTCTGCAAAACATCTTTATCATTTGCATATAATTTGGATTGCGAGTCTATTATTGCAGCCAAAAATTAATTACCATTATATCTGTATGAAAATTTAATAGATATGTTATATATTTTTCCTAGGGACAGTGATCCGCGTACATGAAATGATACGGCTAAACTTACACAACAACACACCTAAATAAAGCCAAGAGCTGTGTGAAATACCCTGAAGTACGCTCTATACAACCTCAAACAAACCTCAACAACAAATACACTTAAAAAACTATACTGGAAAAAGAACTTGAAAGAAAATTTTCCAAAATCATGCTTGCAACACATCCTTCTTCATTTGCACACCAGAGACAAATGCCTTCAATGAAGTGGGTTGTCCAACAAAGCAGAAGCCCTCCAGCTACATTTGGAAGTGAAATGAAACAAATACTACTCATGGAACAGTGACCACCTCTTCCTACGCTTTGTTTGAAACAAATGACCAAGTGAACTTGGCACTAGAAGGTACACCTTCATTGGTCATTTTGAATTAATTTCTTGACTTGAACAGAAGAACATGTGTTTAAGAATCCCATGTCCATAGCATTTTCCTTTGTGCCTATTTAGTTGTGGTTTCAACAATGTATTTTTTTATACAGTTGTATAACTATTTACATCAGAGTGGTTATTTGAATCTCTTCATATTTAAGATGAAGGTATTCACACACTACGTTTGCACAAATTGGGTCTGTAACTGTGCTGACGCTATTTTGTGGAAACTAGGGTTTCAGAATATTTGAAAATCAGTTTTAATAGGTTTTCCATCTGTTCTGGTTTTAGATGTTATACCAGTCAGGACTTTTGTGCAGTGCACTGTAAATTTTGCTATGTCTTTCTCCTAGTAATACAATTAATGTATGTCTGACTGAATTACCCAATGAGATGCCTAATAGTTAGACATTTGAAGGTTTTGTAGGTAAACACATCATGCTAAATTACACACTAATAATTTCTTATTGATGTACAATTTGTGCCCATAAAATTTAAAGGGACAGCTTCCTACAACATGAATTTTGAAATCATTTACAGAACGAAATAAAACAGTCAGCCTTATCTCCTTGAGGTACAAAAACCAAAACAGTATACTGAAATAAGCCCTATGATCCAAAGATTCATATTGTTCTTTGAAAATTATGACTCAATGAAATTGAATTTGTTCTTTATCAAGTATTCAACAGATGCCTCTAATACCCTTCTAATTCACTATGTTCAGACTCATATTATTTTAATGTAAAAACTTATGAAATATTTATAAGGAGACGGTGCAAGAGTACTTTTTAATTATGTTTATGTCTTTCTGCTCCATTTAAAATATTTATTGCACCATGAGAGAATATTTAAATTTGGAGAGAGAAACTAAGAAATACAGAGACTTTGTAAAGCTTATATAGATTGTGTCAACATCGATATCTTACATTATTTTATCTAATTAAAGCATATTGTAGAGAGTTAATTGGAAAAATCCTTGTGTTTGTTTTTTTGTTTTGTTTTGTTTTGTTTTGTTTTGTTTTTTTCATGAGCAGTAAATCCTTTACAACTTCCTGAAAAAAGAAAAAGGGTGTTGGCATTATTAGAGAAGAAATCAATTTTTTTTGTAGCTGTTTTTCTCTTGAAATGTTTGTGTTCTCTAAGCTTTTAAAAGTGATTCATCAATGATTTTTCCTATCTGTTTCAGAAGTGCAAAGAAAATTGAGGATTACTTGAACTCCTATGCACAGAACTCCCATCAAAGTATCTCTGTATTCCTGCAGAAGCTTGGATTCCATAGTTTCTATATACCTTTCATCAATAAAAGACAGACAGAAGTAAGGCAGATCCAAATACACCCAAGAGTGCCGAATTGATTAAAGGTTTACATTTGGAAATAGAGCTCTTCTTTATAAATAAAATACTAAATCTATGTCCTCCAACTGGGTCATTTAAAGACTCAAGCAACAGAAAGTGCACCTTAAAAAAAAAAAAAAGCTGGTGTTTTTTGTTTTTTGTCTGGTCCCCTGTTCCACCAACACAACAAGAGGGGCATTAGACATATCTGACTCCACTCTATGAATTTTTAAGTAGCATATGAGTGTCACAGTTATGACCAGGGTTACAGGATTCTGGAGTCATTCTTAGAAGAAGGCTGAGCAGAGAAAGCCAGGGTCAGGGCAGAACACACTGAAGTTGAGAAGCAGAAACCGGGAAGAGACATTCCAAAGAACCAGGATAAGAGATAATTGAAGTCAGTACTGAGCAGCAGGAAGTGGAATCAGAAGTCCAACCAAGAAAAATGGAAAAAAAGAAGGGCTCCAACTCTGCCATTAAATCCTAAGGATACTACTTTTCCCATCCCAGACACTCATGGTTATCAGTCTAATGATCAGAAGATTTTACTTGGTGTTACATTATTTTCAAGTCAAAAAGTTGCATAGCTGCTGGGAACTCTTCATGACTTCTGGAGAATTTTTATCCACTACCAGAGCACTGTACTCTGGTAATGGATAAAAATTCATAATCCATTGTAATTTTTTTTCCAGTGTGGAAAAGGGATGGTGTGAGAATTTTGATACCCACACATCTTTCTATTACAGCTTAAATGGGGAGATATAAATGAATATATTTTATGAATCAATTGCAGCTTGCATTTAATAATTTGGCTTAAGTTTTTCTTATTTAATATGATCTCATTTCATTAAAAACACTGAGGCTTTTTCTTTTGAAACCTTTTTGGTTTTGAGATCAGCTGTCAAAATGGGAAAGATACGTGGGTTGTTTAAATTGGGGTATTTTTTGAGACTGAAAGGGCTTTCAGGTAGGACTAATTGGAAATAGGATCATGCCTTCAAGAAAGTGATCCAGAAAGTCTTAAGTCCTCTTCCAGAATTCCTGGAACCAAGAACTTCAAAGCAAATAGATACTCCTTATAAATAACATTCTGAGTTATAGATATTGGAAGCTTAATGGATGTTGATAAAAAAGAAATAGTTATATCTTCAAGAGGGAAAATAAAGGAAAAATGAACCCATCTTTAAAAGCCAATTCTACAGTAAGCCAGAAAGACTTGAGAGTAGACAGTAATAAGGTAAGCACAGGTTATCTCAAGGAAGATTATCCATGTGAGGTATTAGGAAAGTTAAAGTGCTAAATTCAGTCTCATTTAATTTGTGTATTACTGGCATTTTTAATGATAAAAATGTAATAAGTCTATATGGACCAGACTGACTGGAAACTGGCAGTTTGTTTCGTTGAATTTAATTAGGTGATTCATCCAAATGCATCAGCAATAAATGTGCCTCTGCAGTTCTTCAGGCTTCCAAAGCCAGATGTTACCACTATGCTATGTAGCAACCCATCCAGACTGAGTAGTAGTTACAGGACAGTCCCTCAAAGTTCACTGCCCTTCAGAGACGTTTCTTCAAATGAACTTGTTTGTAGAAAGAAATCACCATTAAAGGAGATCTTGAAGACCTCAGAATGTTTGGAAGAAAGATGAAAAGAAGTCTGCAGCACTTGTTTTCACCTGTTTCTGTGGCAGAAGTCATTCCACTGGCATTGGTCCTCACACAAATGTGAGTGATTACATTTTGCCACTCTATTAGAAAATTAAGAGCTCTAAGAGCATATTAAATACTAGGAAAAACTTTTTAAATGGGTGGAAATCAGATATCCACCAGAGGCCACACAGCCATTTCCACTTTGCTGTTTCATCTGCATTGATTCCCCTCCTTCCAGTCAGATGAGAGACTCTTCAGGATCAGGTATTTCTATAGTAGTATATCCCACATTCAGGTGTATCTGAGCTCTGTCCCCCTCTCAGAAATCAAAAGTCTAAAATGTGCCAATTCTTTCAGCTCTGACACTCAATATCAAAAGCAAATAGATTTTTAAGAGAGGAGGTAAGGGAAAAATTGGTGTTTAACAAAAAGTTTATGTCAGTCATATGTTATTATCTCAAGCAGAATGATCTTGAGCCAATTTAATGAAGGTAAGTTACAATTGACTTTGAAAGAATTAATTTATACTCTTGAGTCTCCTCAAATGCAGAGCAAATAGAAAGCTGTCTGTGTACTTGAGTTTTCTCACATATTGCAGCTCAACCAGAGATTCAAAAGCTAAATCAAACACTCTGGGACACCTAGGAGGACTCAGAATGCACAGAGCAGTGAGCTGATTGTTCTGATCAGGAGGGTTTTATTCCCATCTATAATATTGATAGAGATCCATGTTTACTCTCTGTTAATGTTATTATTCTAACAATTAGCCAAACAATTCAGTACAAATTAATTATATTAGTTAAATGCTACCAATTTTACCCTTTCAGAATCCAGTAATTTCACAAGAAGTGGAGAATTATTTACAACATTTATGGTGCTCTGTCACTGCAGTATCAGATCTCCCGACAGTTTTTGAGAATATTGATCCTCACATCATGTCATCTCATGTAGAATGTAATGGAGGAGGAAGAAAGATTAAGTTTATCTGCTCTCTACTCCAGGCTCTGCATGTATATTATATACTAACAAATTCTCTGATAAAAAGCAATTCAGTAAAAGGAAAAAATAATAGACTTCAGGATTTCCTGTGGAGTGCCTTCAACTGTGGCTCCAGATGTTGCTCAGTTTTGTTCAGGCTCTCTCTGATCCTGTAAACTTATTTAAGCATGCTTTTAGACTGTCAGTTGGAGCCTGGAGTGTGGTCCAATACACCTGTTCTGAGGAAGAAGTGGGTGATTGCCACACCATGCAGTGGCAGCTACTCCTTTAGAAGCTGTGCAATCCCATGCATGTGCTGAGTTTCACGGCGGGAGGTCAGGCAGTTGTGCAAGACTTCAAAGGTGAAAAACACAGCTATGCAGTGCTGTAGACTGTCTCCATGCTCTTGCACCTGATCTGTGAGTTGGAATTTCAGAGATGAGCCCTCTCACTGTCCTAGGAGCATGTGAGTTACTAGCGCAGTTATGAAAAGAGCCTAATAGCGACCACCAGCTCTTTGGGGAAAAAGACCGTAACAGCTGTAGTCCGCTCCCCATTGGCCCCTGGCCCCCTCTCCCCTCCCCTCTTCCCATTGACCCATGTTAATGTCAATCAACTGTCTCCTCCCCCCAGCCCTCAGACCATTGGTCAATGATGCTCTGCCCACCCCCTACCCCCTATAAAAGAGACCCACTTCCTGTGCTTCCTCACCATTTAGCCCCTGCCTCTGTTTGGGGAGGTTTGTTTTTGGTCTTCCTTTGGACCACAATAAACTCCTTGGAATTGCAAGCTGGATGGTTCCTCCCTTGCCTTCTCGTCTCCAAGGATGCACAGGACTGTATTTATGGCTGCCTGTGTCCACCTACAGGAATGGGCTCTGTGCTGATGTAGGAGACACTGGGGCTCTGCCTGAGTGGCTCTACATGGGACACTGCAGGAACAGGCATGGTACAGGCCCACCTGACCACAGCACTCTGCATCATATGACCTCTTCACATGAAGTGTGTGTTATCTGCTGTGAGATTCAACAACTGAATTGCAAACAAAATGTTCAGAATTTTCTTTGTCTGAATCCAGAAAAATGTCGAAGTCCCACATATTCCTTTATGCAGCTCTCAATGACAGGATATAAGAAATTTGCATAGCATCTTTACCTATGATTTCCATTTGCTTTAACCCTTCACTATTGAGGCCATTGGAAGTACTTTTCTTCTTGTTTTACTTTGTAATGATGATGACTTTCTGCAAGGCAGATGAGGTATGTGACCCAGACTATAACTAGTGAGGAATCTGACATATATATCTCAATCATAGCCTAATAATTCAGTGGTGAACTCTGCTGATAAATGGCAAACATAAGGTCAAGGCCGATGTCAAGATTTGGTATGTAAGTAGTTCTCTAAACACATGGATTCTGATAAAGTAGTGTTTGATGTTAGTTTCCATGGGTTTTTTTTCAAGGAATTTAATTTAGCTGGTTAATGCTATCTGAGGGTCAAAGAAAGCACTATGGTCTTTCTAAATACTAAATCACAAGCGTAGTATGATATGCCTCAAATGTATAGGTCATTCTTTAAATCATTATTAATCCTAGCATTTTAGAAACACAAATTTTCAAGAGCCTCACAGCCTTGGCAGACCTGCAACTGGAGGCAAAGACTTCTGAGTTTCTTTTCTTGGCCCTGAGATTTTCGGAGCGGCCAAACTGGCCTCGAGTATGAGCCCCTGTAAGGCTGTCCTAATTTGCAGTGTTATTGGTGCTTAAGCAAGTATGCACCTTGCAGGGGCATAAAAATGCATTTAAATCCTGGACTAAGTACAGCTAAAGTTGGGAAAACAACTAGACAAACAAGTTTTTCAAATCAATCCCTTGTTGCCAAAAGTGTCACTTTAAGACCAATTTACATTTCTCGTGCAGTGCAGTGTAGCTTTATTGGACCAGGAAGAATAAGACATCAAATGTAGGACATAAATCCATATAGCAAGTGTGTGACTGATTTTTTGCTCTTACTTCTTTAATAAGCTCTAGCCTGAAAATGTAGATAAAAAACACTTCTTGATATGAGTGAACTTTTCTGGGAGATGTTTACTAGTACATAAGTTACGGGATTTTAGACAGAAATAGTGCACTGAAACTTTATACTTTGGTTACTGATAGCTCCATATATTATTTTTTATTAGCCCCTTTTGTCTTTCCAATCTGCAGAAGAAGAGGGATTTCTGTCTCCTGGTGGCCAGTTGAGGGGTATAAATGCATTAATTTCTTTCTACTTCCTTTGAAGTGTTTGATCTAAATGCAGGGTTGGAACACTTTGCTATATTGTTTCTGATATTCTTGTGCTTCCACACTCCTTTGCATAATGCTCTTTATGTTTTCATCACTTGAGTCAGCCATAACTATTATGCTCTCTGAAAATCAACTTCTCTGGCTGAAATCACAGTAAAAAATACTTTTGGAATGCATAAATAGCACTCAGTACTTCTAAGCCATATTCGTATCTGAACCTCCTGCATACTCTTATCATGAACATAAAGTGGAATTCATGGTGGGGCAGAAGCAATGAAAGATGAGCTTTGTTAATGAGCGATGCCTCACTGACTCTGCCTTGATTAATGTCAAAGACTGCTGATAAAAAAAGTCTCATGTTCTCTCACTGACAAATTTCTAAATATCAATTAGAAAAATCTCATGAGAATGGTATTAATAATGGTGTGAAATTCTGCATGACAGAGAGGGCCAGTAACAGAGCCTCTGATTCACCTTAGTCTCAAAAATGGGGCATGAGTGAAGATTAAATTGAGGCTGTAACTTAGAAAGCCCTCTGATCTAAAATTTGCTGTATTTATGTATTTTCTTTCAATTATTCATGATTTTCCTTCAGAATACAACAGACAAGTTCTAAAAAGATAAAACATTATTCCAAACTCATCAGAATTTATTCCAGGACTTTGCATTCTTCCCACAGCATCTTTCTTACTCTCTTTTCTTTTGTGAACTAGAAAAAACACGTAATGGTAAGGTCTTTGTGAAGATTCAATTAAATGTTGAGGATACATCATACCAGAAAACTTTTTTTTTTTCTTTCCTTCTCTAGATATACTGTTTTCTTCCAATCTTAATTTCATTTCAGGCTCTTTTCTTTATGCATGCATGGAGGATACCTGATAAACCTTGAGAAGGCTTATAAAAGTCCTATTTCCGTTGAATCCTTGCATTTGTTTCATTTCAAAATGCAGGTGCCATTGCTAAGGAGCAAGGGAAAGGATTTATTTTCTCTTTCAACACTAACTCTTCTGGTGAGAAGACAAACAGAAATGAATCTTCCTTAGCTCACTAATATATCTGTAAACAGCTATTCAAATATGCTTTTCTTTTCCTGTGTTTGGCTGATTGACAGCTTATGGGCAGAACCATCAATTCATTTGAGCAACTGAGGAGGAGCAAGAAAAATATCACCAAGTCAGAGTCAGAGCACTGACTCCTGATGCCCTTCAGTTGTGCTGCTAAGGTGAGGAAGAAAGGTGCCCAGTGGCCTGAGAAATTTGGAATAAATGAAAGCCACCTTTCCTTCTTTGTGATTGCTGCCTTATTCCTGGAAAAAGAGGACATAAAAGGTGGAGAAGATGCACAGTTTTTCCTGTAGAAGACAAACAAGGGAGAAAATATCACGTAGAAAAAACAGATTCTTGGAAAAAATAGCTCAGAAGGCAGCAAGTGTGAGTCAAAGTAGGGAGTTAGACAAGAAATGTCATGCACTATCCACATTTTTAAATGCAAGACACTTTAAAGACAGTTAAAAATGCTTTAAAAAAAGATTTTAAAAGTCAGAACTTTTCTACAGAGCTTTGTGAGATTGCTCCACTTGCCCCTATTGTTTTTTGCCTCAGATCTTTCTTTCTATTGTTTCTATTTCTGCTGCACTCCCATAAGATATTCTGGTCGTTTGTTCACTTCGGTTTTCTCCTAGCTACCCTTTGGACTACTGTTTGCAAACTCTGCCTTTACTGTATATCTAATGAAATTGTCTTGACCTCAGATAGACATTGTAGAGTGTCCTGGCAAAGTTGGTTGTTTGAAACAGGAGAGAAAATGTGTGAGAAACCAATACAGGATAGATAAGTTCCATTTCAACCATTTCCATTTACCAGTGTACAGCTTTTGCAGCTGGAACCCAAACAAATATTTGTTCAGCTAACACGAAGTTGCTAAGAGCAAAAGCTTTTCTCACTAGTGTCTTCTGGGGCACTTCTTATTTCCTGTTTCCAAAACAACCAGATGCTTTTCATGCCCAGCTGTCCTAATAGAAATTGCTAACTTATAGTTCAAAAACTCTGAGCCAAATGTATCTCTAGTGTAACTCCATAGCCTTATATCTGGTCCTCTATGCTCAAAACTGCTTTATGACACATTCAGACTCTTCTTTATTCTACACTAGCTGGCATTCTTTGGGAACTATTGCGCATAGGGATATTTCCTGCTGGAAGGCTCATGCCGGCTTTCTGAAGTACTTGGCAGTAGCAGAAGATCATTTGTAAAATTAGTAGCCCACTTTTATCTGTTCACTTACAGCATTTTATAGTTAAGTGGGCCATTCTCTGAGAAAACCAAGCAGAGTACAATTCTGCTCTTTGTTACAACAATTGAGCAGTGCCGAAGCTTTGCTATTGAGCATAAATGCAGTGCTATGAAATATAAGTACTCCGCCGTGGAAAATTTAAGACAATGTATTTTTTCTCCTCAGACATACTGTTCTTCTGTTTAATTTATCCATGCAGCACAATGGTGACTGATTTCATCCTCTAGAGAAATCTGTATAATTCCATTTGTGTAGGAACATTCAGGAACAGAATTCAATCTTGCACACTTTAGAGATCTAACCTTCTTTCATTGTAGGAGCAATTGTGTACCTATTGAGTAAAATAGGAGAGAGCAGATTTCCCTCTTTTTAACCATTGCTTTCAAAATAACTTCTATCCAGGCACCCATTGCCAAGTCTTAACAGAAAAAATTCAATTTCACTTAACATTTCAGCTCTATACTCATAATGAATAGTGTTATCCCTTTGCAATTGTTACTTTATATGGTATTTGTAGTAGAAGTATCTTAAGAAGGTACCAGATTTAGTTTTATATCCTATTTGAGCAGGATGAAAATTCAGGTTCCATTTGCTTCCCTCAAGGTCTGCCTTATCTGAATATATAATGTGTGCTAAAAAAAAAAAAAAAAAAAAAAAAAAGATATGTCAACATTACATGTAAATAAATACACATAATTTAATAAGGTTTGTCAGGATACTATGATCAAAAGTATCCTTGCTAGTCCCAATGACATAATAGAGTTATTTTAATGACTCAAACATGGTAATCTTAATGCTTAACCAAGACTCTTAGACCACATTGTGTCTGAGAAAGGGAAAAATGTGGCTAAGCTGGAGGCGTCATGCCTGCCTACATTTGTAGGCAGAATAGACACAAAGTTGTTGGCAAGATCAAATGTAGTTACTATTTATAGTGCAATCCCTTTGCAGTATTTGCCTTTTGCTCCAGCCTTGCAGCCCTTTGGGGTACGCAAGGAGAGAAAAACGCAGTTGCAAGAATATGGCTGTTACTACACTTCGAAAATCCGCTGGGGCTGCTGAGTGCTGGTGGCTCCATCCCCTGTATGTCCTCAGGAATACTGATCAGTTACTTCCTATTTCACACATAATGCAGCAGAAGAGAACTTTGTGGGTTTTCCTAGAGTTTGTATTACTTTTGGAGAAAGCGAATGAAATATGGGAAAATTATTAAGAAGATAGGTAATACAGGAGCATCAAGGAACTTTTAGACTCTGACAGTCAAAAAATAGATGCTTTTAAATATCTGAAATTAAATGACAGAACATTGTCCTTCCCATGCCCTTTTTGAATGTATTAAAATATGTAGTGATGAATGCAATATAAGAACCTGATGAAATCTAAGTGCTGCAAAGGCCCATCATGTGCTTTCCACTATTTCAGTTCTTTTAATAAAAACACTGATATTTCTCATGTAATCCACCTGACCAAAGACTGTGGGAGTTTATCCATAGGAAGCTTCCATTTGGTAACAATGAGAGGAGTGTAGACAGAAAACTGGGATTCTGGAAAATTCTAAACTCTTTAAGGATCCCATCCTACTTTCCTAGTGCAGGAAAAATGGTCGGCTGCAATGGAATGTTCTGTCATAAGAATTGCAGAGCTGGGTTTTCAGTTAACTTGCTCACATCGGAGAAATTCAGAGCAAGACACATCAGATAACAGTACTGAAAGTCGTGCCGAGTGTTTTCTGCAAATGTCCCCAAATTACTCAAACAGCCATAAGATGGTGTCTGCTTACACACATTTCCTACTGTGCAAATCTGTTCACCTCATGTTAATTTCCTTCTACTGTGAATGAGCAAAGGCAACCCTTAGCAGTAAGATTATGGGAACAGATTTTCATAAACAAGTAAGCTAGCTCCAGCAGGAGTGCCCTGATTCAGTATAACCACAAAAGAATTCCAGAATATGTCATGAGACATAGAATTATTTTTTAAGAGCAATTTACAGTTTTAGTAACTGTGAATGTAGATTATTCGATGGCCTATTGGGAAGAAGTTTAATTTCCCATGCCTCAGTTGAACATAAGATCCAGCCACGTGGAATTTTTTTCATTTTTATTAGTACTCATTTCTTCATTAATTGATTCATGCCTGCTCTATTGTAGTTTTGGGGTTTTTTTTCACCCATGGAGAAACTAGAAAGTTCCCAAATCTAGCTGCATGCAAAAAAAGAAGGAAGTTGTAAATATTCAAGTATCTTCCATGTTACAAATTGTTTCATTAACAATCAAAAAAAAGTCCTTCAAATCCACTTCAAGATTATGATTCTTGCTTTCTTGCTATTGGTTGTCTTGTAAAGTAGTTTGTATAACAACAGTTTTAGGAATTGTATGGACAATTCTTGACTAATTATGAATATTAATCTAAAATAATATTTTAAAGTATTTTCCATGGTATTTTTATTTATAAATATTTCATATTTTACTTTGCAACCATATGGTAACACAATAACTTCTTGTTTTCAGAACGAGGACATCATCTATTCAGTTTGACTTTGGAACATTTGCATTTACCTGTTTTACATTTCCTTCAGCCTCCACAGCATTTACAAAACTGATCTCCATCAGTAAAGTTTCAGAACAGTGAACCACAATTGCCATTAGTAATTTCCTCTCCTGAAGAATCTGCTTGGGACACAAACCCAATTAATTCTTACAATATTTCCCATGACAGATTTTACTTTTCAAACCAATCCCTTTCAGACCCTTTTCATCTATGCCTTTTATAATATTAAAGTGTTCTGTGGATTCATTCTGCCTGAGTCAATTATAGGAAAGTGGGTGGTTTTATTATCTCTTACTTCCTACAATCTCGATCTCATTACTGTTGCACTTTACTAAGCAAGTCTAAATACAGACTTGGCTGTGGGTTAGCAATAAAAAACTAAACTAAACTAAACTAAATTAAACTAGACTAAACTAAAATAGTAATTCCCTGTGGTTTTGTTCATTCTCTAAGTGACAAATACTGAGAAATAACCACCTAGAAACACAATTCAAAAGTGGAGGATGTCTGACTGAGCAGACGCAGGAAAGGCATTCTGCCTCAGGCCTGCAGCAGCTGAAAGATTGTGAGGAGTATATGACAAATATGTCTGCTTATTTATATCAGTGGGACTTTGATAGGACATTGTTTCCCTTGGAAAAAATTGATTTTTCACAGCAGTAGTGAATAGAATGTCATAACGCTAAGTTTCATAAAATGACTAAAGCACTGACACCAGCCATTTCATGAAATGCCTGACACTTTTAGGCATTTCATATAATGACTTGGTGGAACAGTTAAATAGTGTAATAGAACGCCCATAATTCCAGGAACGACTTTCAGTCATATCATGAAATGAATGATTTCTCCAGATGACTGCAAGGTATTTATAAAATCTTCATTGTGAGCTATGAAGCAGGTGCTGTAAGCTGGGAGTTTGCCAGTCAGTGTTCTAGGCCAAAGACAGATTGTTTTTGTGAAGTAGTATCATAGATTTGACAAATGGTTTGAATTAAAGTGTCCCTTTTGTCATTTAACCTGATGTACCTTTTGCAGAAGAGAAAATTTCAAATAATAGTAATAGCAACAACATTGATGACAAAGTTATTGCTCACAATACATTTTTAGAGCAAATAAACACTCTTACTGTCCATTAAGCTGGCTAAAATGTTTCTGGGAAAATGCATTTTTTCTGAAATATAATTTTTTAATGAATTTAAATCTTTCAGGAAGCTGTATGTCTTTGAATTAATTTTTCAGCCAGAAGATTGCTGAGGTTCAAAGTTTCCAAGTCACCTTCTAAAGTGTACGTGTGTGTGTGCGTGTGTGTGTGTGGTGAGTGCATGTGATAGGAGGAAAAACATAAGAACTGCTGGTCTGACCTTTCTGAGTAGAAATGAGTGGCATGCCATATATTCACTTTTTAAAAGCATATTTGGCAAGTCCGGTCTTCATTCTCAGGTGAAAATCAAGTGTGCTTCAAACCCAAGGGTTACCAGAGAACAGAATACATACCTTCCTATACATTTATGCCACTTACTCAAAAAAGCCAAAATACTGTCTCACATCCTAAAAACTCCTGTGTATTGCTGCAGTAGGATTGACACCAATGCACCTGATTGAAATTGGTCTGGTTGGTCTGTTAGGAGGTGGTGCACTTTTATGACACTGTTTTTTTTACAGATGTGATTTAGAATGTTTTCAGTCACTACCTTTAAAATGTTCACACGTGGTAGATACTGTTGCTCTGCAAAGATCTTAACATCAAATGTTTTAATCAGTTTTGTTGACATTCAGAATTGACATGGAGAGATTCTAATCTGCATGTGTCCGAATAGATGAAACACTAAGAGCTTGGATATAAATATCTGTGACAACACTATTTTCTTACTCAACAGTCATTTCATTGACTTCAGGGGAATTAGAACAGCGTAAACATGGAGTAAGAGATAGGAAAAATAGCCCTCTGTGTTTTGTTATAATTTATAAAATCTGGTTTGGATCTTCCTTTTAAATACAAATTTCTATCACAACAAAGAGAAGCAATGAAAGTAAGATCCACACACTGAATAAGGAGTTTTGTAATCAGCACCAGGGCTAGAAATAGAATACTGTGTTAAAAATATTGATGGATTATGATGTGGAAGATATTTTTCCAGTTCCATGGAAACAAATGAGAAGAAAATTCACCAGTCTTTTCATGAAAGAAATTCACATTAATAAGATAAAAAACTACTGGGGACTTGCAAGAATTGTAGGTGGTATCTCTGATGGATAATGCTTTAATTTGCTTCTGGGCAAATTTAATAGTATCATTTTACTTTTAAACATTACTTACAATACAAAAGAAAACATTTCAGAACTTGATAGATAATTTTGCCTAGGTAGATATACGTGATACATTGACTTTGTAACTATTTGGAAGCACAAAAATATTTACTGAAAAACTCTTTATGACAGCAATTAATGTAACTGAAATGAAAAATGACAAAGCAAAAGCACACAATGGTATTGGATCACATCTAGATTATAGAGAAAGCCTGACTTATTTACAACATTGTCATAGCCTAACAGCAATGTAGTCTTCCTAAGAAATTCCATGGTTTTTGTAAAGCTATTACTAAACAATGTTAGTTTTGTAGTACATATAGTATAATGTATTCTTTCAAATATAAAACTTTTTAAACAAAAAATTGCTACTCCATATGTGAATGTTCTTAGTAAGTTAATTTTAAAGATTTGCTGATACTTCACTGACTTAAGAGTTCTCAACTGAACTTCTTTGTTAGTGTGACAGTATCATGACTGATGTCTTCATGCTTGGTAAAGTAAAATCGGTATGCACACATATACAGCCCTGTTCACATTTAAAATCTCATGTTTTCTGTTCAGAATGTTGTCAGATCTGTTGCCACGGCTCGCCGATGTTCTGGGCGTTGATAGCTGGCCCCAGGGTACTGGCCAGCGACCCGTCGGCGGCTGCAGCTCGCGTCCCTGACCGCCTGAGCGCCAAGTCCACGGCTGCGGGGAACTGAATGTCCCCAGCTGCAGATCGCTCGCTAGGAGCAGGCTATCTGGTTGAAGGCTGGAGAGGAATGGGGAGGGATCTTCTGCCACGTAAATTAATTCAAGACACAGAGGCTTAGGGGTAAACTGCATTCAAGGGCGTCCGGGGTCAGAAGACCCAGAACAGCTCTGAGCTCAGACCTTTATTGTGAGGATATTGTCCTATCACAACGCATCAGAGGGGAGGAACAAGGGAGGGACCAAGGGAAAGGGACCAACCAGGAAGGAGAAGGGGAGGAGAGAGAATAACAGGCAACAGGGGGAACAAATCAACAACCGAATATAACAGAACTTTCTAGAAACTAAACAAGACTGGCAGGAGAGTGGCAGGCGCTCTAACAAATGAGGCAAAAGGGAGCCACCCCTGAGAAGCTCAGCCCTCATCTGGGGCAAACCACTGTTGTCTCCACCCTAGGGGAGACTTCTAAACTTGGGCACCCTTGATCTAAATCTTCTCAGGGGGGTTTGAGGCCTTTGGGGCCTCAAGCACCACTACAGTGTGTCCACATCTTACTCTTAGTGTGTTAAGGACCATATTTGGTGTAATCCTGCTTTTTTGTGACAGACAAAGGGAAATAAAAGTTAAACCAGCATAACTCAGATATTAAAAATTAGTGACTTGCGTATTAAAATGAACACTTATATACATTTTTACTTTATCTACAGGGAGCTTTTATCAAAAAACTATTTATGTCAGATTCTTTTGGATATTAAATATATCACCATCCTTTATGTGGGTAGTGTAGAGAATTTGCCCTTTGAATTACCTATTTTTTCTACCATCAACAGACAGAGCTTTAATTTAGAAGTTTAAACACTAAATTAGGGCAGATGAATCCAAGCCTCAGATACCTAAATTTCATCACAGGCACCTAAATCTACTTCCGGATAAGACTCTGTGCTTAACGACTACTGCATATTAAATTTCTCTCATAGATCAATCTTTTCTTTCCTTGAAGCATATAATCCAAACAACCCTTGCCATCAGACTTCCTATTAAGCTTCAGAATTCTGGTGTGCTACCTATTGTCTTCCACTTACTTGACATGATCATTGCTGCTGCCTGAAAGACATTCCTTCCTCTCAGCAGCCTTTTGATAACAGTGCTGAGATAGGTCTGGAATCTTTCATAGTCACATTACTACTCTTTGATAGTCAGGGGAATGCACTTGGGACTAAAAAAGTTTTACTGTTACCTTGATCTAAACAAAAATTTTAATAAGGTATTATAATGTCAACACAGTAAACATTTTTATACTAATTTATTTGGACTATTTGTCTTTTCAGTCTTCTAACTAAGCACTGCCATGATTTTTCATTTACGTAAAGATTATAATTTTGAGAAACGGTCACGCAGTGTTTGATTTGACATATTAAAAGATTTCTTAAACTCCTCATTCTCTCATTTTTCATTGAGAAATGTTTCTGTGTACTATACCACTAATTTTCATCATACTATATGCAAAGTAAAAACTAGCACCCCAGATGTTTAGATAAATGTGTGATTGGGACTAGCCATAACAGTTATTAGCATCTTTGGTGCGACAACAGCTTTAAATTTTTTAGGAAACTAGAATTCCATGCACAGCTAATGTTCTAAGAACAGTTATTTTTGATCTTCACCTTGTTATGATCCATTACTAGGGGCCAAGATCTTCACTATTAATTCTCATCAGGCTGAATAGACACTGTACCATGTATCAGGGATCTCTTATGCTATTTATGCCCAGGGAAAGCAAGTGAAGAAAACAAGGAGTATCACCAGTCCTTAGATCTCAGTTTGGTGCTGCCGCGTGGATGGTTTGGAGCTGGGGTTGCGAGACAGAGAAAACAAAAGAGAGGAGGAAGAGGGAGAGACAGAGGAAAGAGAGGAAAAAAGGGGGAGAAAGCCAAATAAAAGAGAGAGAGAAATGAGAGCAAGGTGGCCCAATCTACTCCCTTTTTAGTTTACCTAGTGCACACCTCTGATGTAAATTAGACTTGTCAAATATTTGTTCACACAAGCACAGACAGCCCTTATTTAGGAAGTGAGTTGGCAGGGAGCACAAACTGAGGACAAAACCGAGCACGAGTCTCCAGGTGAAGCAGGATATTGGCTCAGAACATCTCTGCCCCACCTCTCAGTTACCTCTCCTCTGATCACTTTTCCTGCAGCAGTGATCAGAATGTTTAAGACAAAACAGGCATAGGTCTGGTCCTCTACACAATGTCACAAGTTCAGTTTCTTTGTCACTTTTATCCTACACATCTTGTACATAATTTTGCCTGGCTATGTAGTAATGCCGCTTTTAACCTTTCTCCTGTGGGTTCTGAAAAGTCTCTCTTTAGAATTGGTCCCACTCTGCTTAATAATTAGACTTCAGGATCTCTAAGTTAATCTAGGGCTCAGACTAACATCAATGCTTTTGCTGCTTGAAAGATCTCAATAGAGAGAATTCCAATCATTTTAGAAGCTAAATGATATGTGTGTTACATTAGCTGCAATTTTTGAGATGTTCACAGAGGGGCCAATATTTTATCTGCCTGTTTATATTCATGAAACCATGCAAAATTCTGAGCCTTAGTACAGAGCTTCTCTGCTTAAGCACATTATACCTGATGTAGCATTTTTTTATTCCTTGCTAGTTGGTAGATTATCATCCTTCACTGTCAGGCTAAAATAGTTGGAATAAAGAAATGGGGTAGAGTTTTCAATCACAAGCAGGGATATGGACATTAGGACCCAATTTGGTATATTTGAGAGCCCTAAGTGCACTCTACTTTTTACTCAGCCTATAAATATGAAACTGCTGTCTTTCTTGACATAACACAATAGCTGCTTTAGTTAACTTACAGTCTCCAGAAGAAAAAACGGTCTATATTTGGTTACATTACTTGACTTTAATAGAAATTTTTTCTTCATTTCCACTGACTCTGACAACCACAAAGCACCTACACCCAGTGGTATGAACAATGATGATTTAATAGACCTGAAAGTTTTTATAGACTACTGCTTTTCTTACTACTCTGGTTTAGTGGAGGACTCATGATCACTCCACTTTTCACTCTATAGGAAAGTAAAAATACTGAATGAAAAATATTTAGGTAAGATGAATGGAGAAGAAACAAGCTACATTAAGCAAATCAGTGTTCTGAGGCTCTAACTTTTACTTTTCAGTTAATTTAGATGACCAGACTTTATTTATCTTCCATATTGACTAGTTTCCATGACCTGAAACAACTTCAATCAGTAGATTTCAGTTTCTAACTAGATACAAGAAAAATTCAGAATAATTTTCCATAGTTTTCATCCTCTTACAGAAGAACAGAATTTTTTCTTCCTCTTTAGCATGAAATTTTCTATTTCTAGAGACGTATTTTTTCTTGCTTCCATTCCCAGAGGACTACGTAAGTATGTAAAGAAAGTAAAATTTCCACTGTCTCTGCTGTCACACCTTGGAAATATTTTCTAGAGAGGACTGTAGCTGTGACTGGAGGAAGGGTGGTATTTCTTTCAGAATGTGGGCTTACTGCTGAAGGAAAGATTAATTTTAATTTAAAAATGGGGTACTTACTTGCTCTTTCACCCAATGTCACGACACACCTTTGACAGGTTTGTTGCACTGATTTCCTATTCTGAATAGGGTGTGATCAGTAGGTGGTTCTCTTTTCTGATCTAGACATAATTTATATAATTTAATCCCTCACAGATTAAGGATGATCTGTCACTGCTTTATACCTCAAACACCTTAGCAAATATAATTAATATAAACCACACCTAACAAATTGCCCGTTCCAGGCTCTCTAAAGAATTTAGCAATATTCTGTTCTCTGTAGCTTGATAAAAGCTCACATCAGGTAAGAATAATTACCTAAATTTCTGCACCAACATTTAATTTATTCTGAAGAAAGCAGGCAGTGCAGTTCTGCAGAGCTCTTCCAAAATGCTGTTCTAGTGTTAGCCTTGTATTACACAAAATTCTGGTCTTCAGTAAGTATGTAATATAATGATACAGAAGTTACAACTTCACAGGTAGACAATACTCAATCCACCCTCTCTGAAAAATTCTATCCAGCAACAGTCTCTTGTATGCCAGATAATTAAAGTTTTAGGTACCTCATGGTGCTCTTTACTGTTAACTGTAAAACTGTTTCTTTACTGTATCAATCACATTTGGTTTTAGGAGCCTGAGATGGTGAAATTGGTGTGTGCTTTTTTCCTTATGCAGTTAAATGATACAGATACAGTATCATTCGAAGTATGTTAAAGGAAGCTGGAAGCATTTATTAATCCCTGTTGATTAGAGAAAAATAGGGGTGAGTATACTGGCTTTGGAGTCTCAGGTGACATGAATTCAAGTCTGTAGCTCTTACTGAATACTAATAACAGAAGTTCTGCAGCTGATCAGCTAAGAAGCTGTCATTCTGTCCCAGTTTTTCCCCCTTCTGGGTCTTCATGAAAGGTCATCCTGTAATGTTGTGAATTATGCAAAGTGGGCAGAAGAATCCACCTGAATTTTGAGCTCCACTTTCCTCGCAAGAGAGGTAATTTGGGATTACTCCCAAAAATCTACTGCTGGGAGAACAATGGGTTTTATTGTTCTGACACTCTATCAAAACCCAGATCCATCTGCATTACTAACAGTCCCAGGCAAGACTGGATAATTTAGTAATAATTTACTATCAAAGTGATTTACTTACTCACTAATGGCCAGTTGCAATACTTAGACTATTTGTTCATTAATATATATTTTTAACAGCTGCTGATTGGGAGGTTATTTTCATGATAATTAAACACATAGATATCTTAAAATATTAATCATAGATTCGTCATGGGAGAAAAAAAGGAAAATTCAGAAACCTCATGTTTTTACTTAAGTTAACTTTTGAAGTAATCACTCAGCAGAGAAGGGCATTATCTGTCAAGAAAACCTCAGAAATTGTTTAAGAATACAGCATTGTCTTTGGACCTGAAAACAGCACAAGTAATGCATTTTCTTTAATTAAACTCCACTTTCCTTAAATATGGAAGTCGTTAGCTATATCGTCATTGACTTTTCTTAACCCTTAAAACTATGCATTACAAATTTGATTACATCTTCTCTATAGTGAGTCTGACACACAGAATGAGTTTATGTGGAATAATGTGAAATATATTGAAGTGACCCTGTGGTGAAAATGAGACAAGACATCACAAATGCAGAATTTCTGCAGACAGAGAAGGAAGATAAGAAAGAGAGAATATACACTGATTCCCTCCCAGGGAAAGAATGGAGTATGAGTTCCTCCTTGCTATCCCAAAAATGCACAAAGGTATGGGTTTTTAGGAGAGCTTTGGCAATAAGCTTGAGCAGGAATTTGTGCTTATGGGACAGTCACCAGAGGCAGTTTCTCTCCTCTTCTTCCTCTTTGATGTCCAGAGAGACTAATTTTATGATGCAGTCTTAACAACTAAGAAGCAAAAATTCATTAGATTCATTATTTTTGTTCAGAAAATATCTTATTGTTCCTCTAGATATTTTTAATTTTTTTTATAAGACAAATTTTTTGGGTCTGTGGGCTTTAAAATACTAATTGATACATTTCAGCCCATGTTATTGTCATACTTATTCAGAAGCCAAAACATCTACTAAAACATCTACTAACCCTTCATGGAATGAGGAGTTATCTGATCTGTCCTGGTATAATGTGCTTCCTAATTAAAGGTTTTGATGAATGGAGGAAGTTTTCCCCACAGCACTTTTCTCTCACAATTAAACCAATAACAAGTAGCTAATATCTGGCTTAGACTCATCAGCCCCACAACCCAAACATGAACTCCAAGTTTGCTCAAGCAGCTAGAAGTATAGTGACTGAGAAAGATTGAAATTCAAATTTAATGACAACTTTCATTTTCATCTAGCATATGAATATGACAAGAAAACCTATAGTTATTGTGGAAGTTCAGAGGAAAGAGATAAAGCTTATGACTCTTTTCTTGATTTCTAAGCATTCAGCTCTTTGGCCTCATATATAAAAGTCTACTAATCATTAATTAAGAAATCCAAGAGGAAAAGTTTATTCCTGTGCTAAGATTTATTCTGTTTTTTGCTCTTGTATTTCAGAGGATTTCAAAATAAATAGATGCTCTTCAAACTCTGCAGCCAAGTAATTATTTCCTGTTAACAAGCTTATTAGTTTATTGACTAATGTTGAAGTGGTCTTCCCAGTTATTATATTTCATTTTGGGAACATTATTTTTGAAGAATGATAGGATGATTAGTGTCATATTAGAGTTTCATAATTTGCAATGCTATAGTCAAGGGTTTGCCAGCATTTACATTTCATATGCCTTTGGTTCAATGGCTTCTTCCAATTTAGCTATTAAAAGAACTTTTCACTGCTGGGCCATGAGTCTGTCTTTCAACAAATTAGTATGTAAGTTTCATTAAAGTTGAAAGAACTCACTTCATTTTTGCAATTTTTTTGATATAATCAAGTTTTACAGTTTTGATTGAAGCCACACTTCAAACAGCATTTTAAAGGAATAAATAATATTTTAAAAGCAAATATCTAATATGCATGATAAGTATTTGGATACTTCATATAATAAGGGGCATAATTTATCTTTTTGATATATCATGGAAAACAGAGCTTGAAATAACTTAAAACTTGTCAACATCATTATGGTAAAGACCAATATATAGTTAATGAGAACTCAGAAAAGTTGAAAGCCTTCTAAACATACACAAGAGTAGCCTGGCTTGTGTTTGGTAGTGCATCTTACCTAAAATGATGGAGTCTTGGCTCTTGACTAACATATTTATGGTTTCTCAAAATCTGCAGGCAAGAAGAAGAAAATTTGCTGTCTCCTGTAGCTGACTCACATTCTGTCAAAAGCAAAGACACTGATTTTTCAAAGCAGCTATTCAGCCTCTTATATTCATACATTCATGCATACGTTCACTGGTATTACCATCAAAGGGATAAGTGCCCACTCTCCTGGATTGGCCTGCAAGTGAAGCAGTAGTTCCCACGCAGCTGAGCCAACTATGACATTCATCACAACTGAGCAACCATCTGCCTGCATATAAAACAGGTTTTTTACAGTAGACTAAATGCTGTACAGGAAATGTATTTCACTTACCCATATTTAATGTTGTTCTGTGGAATTGAGCAAGTGGAGCCGTAGCCTACTATCTGTTTGGTTTGGGGTTTTTTCTGACAAGGATAAATGTTAGGAGGGGGTTTAATCCAGAAATTTAAGAAATGTGCATTATTTAAATGCACAGTGCTGGTTATATAGTATGGAGGATGGATGGAGAGGCACAAACAAGACCATCAGGTTTGTTAACTGTTTTTTCAAAGACTGTTATTTATGTTTCTTTTCTCAGAATGGATGAAGAAAATTCTTTTCTCAGAATGAACAGTTTCTTTATCCATAAGACTGAGTACCTGTTACAAATCTTCTTGCCTCTTTGTGAACAGTTATGTTTTCATCATGTCATCCTCTCATAGATGAATCAAGGTCAATCAATGGTGGTGGACACAAAAAAGAGGTATTGACAAGGGTTAGCAGGAAAGAGTATTAAACAAGACAGAGAAATGATGAATAGAGAGAGAACAGCAAAAGCTAACAAAAGAGCATTGGAATCATGGCCACTGCTGTGCCCTTTGGACATAAAGCTAAGACTACTGTAGTTTTGAGGCCATCTCTCCTCTCTTATGGTGATCTTAAGGAAGACATGGAGCAATTTTAGGCCCATTCCTGACTCTGGGACTAATGATCTAAACAGAAGCCATGGTGGCTTCTCAGCAAAAGTCAGTTTCTCTGTTTTTTGGTTTTTTTTTTTTTCCAAGGTGGCATAAGTCCTTTATCTGTGTCCATTTAATGTCTGAGTTACTTGTTTGTCCATTTTTTTTACTTTCAGCAGCTCAATAATTTAGTGAGTACAATCAGCAGTTTGGGAGAAGGTACCACAGAAGGTTTAGTTGTGATTTAGAGCAGGATTTAATGATCTTACACCTTAACAGAAAACTTACTACAGTCAGTGTCTGCTGATTTTAATGTTGACTCCCAGGAAACCATAACGTGGACACCTCTCCAGAGTGTTGAAGGCCACTATGAATTAATTCATTCAAGTCTCAGAGGTGACAAATAGCTCCTAGTCCAGGTTTTGTGCTCCAACTGCAGTGCACTCATCACTTATTTCAGTAGTTTTATATAAGAGTCAATGTCTTAGGAACATTCATAAATTAATATTGCAAATAAATTCTACACATATTGTGAAATTTGATTCTAGGTAAGGGAAAATTTGAGCAGATTTATATTACTCTGATTTTTTTCCTATGCTTGTTTTGGTTTGGTTTAAAGAGTGAGATGAATTTCCGTATAATTTTATGACACCATACACTGTAATAATAATTCAAAATTGAAACACATTTACATTTAATGACCCATTGAATATATAGCTGGTAATTTCTTAAGCCAAAATCATTTCTGGAATAGGTGTGCACCAACTACTTTGTGCCTGCTTGGTAATCCAGTGATACAAAGCATAGCCAAAGGGTTCTGCCCCCAAAAATTGTGTAAATTGACCTAATTTTTGCATCTATTCTTCAGGGAAGTAAGATCCAAATGACAATAAAATTGGCATGTCTCCATTTTCTGCATCAGAAGGCTGTCATGTCTTTAAAAGCCCTAGCTTGAAACCTGCTGGTCTTTGCCATGGTTGTTATCATTCTTTTGCAGGGCAGCATTATGAGGTAGTTGGAGGACAGCTCTGTCTGTGGTATAATAGAAGTCTGCTACAGAAAATGCCACTGTAATTGCTGAGCTATGGTTTACAGTGTAGGTGTGCCTAGAAACAAGCTGGTCTTGAACCTTTCTGCGGCTGCTGGTGTGGGCTGGACAGCTAGCCCCAGGGTCTTGGCTAGCAACCCTTCAGCGGCTGCAGCAAGCGTCCTCAACCGTCTGAGTTCACAGCTGCAGGGACTTGTGTCCCCAGCCGCAGGCTGAGCCTCATTGCTAAAAGCAGACAGGCTGTCGCTATGGTGACCAGAGTGAAGGGAGGGATCTTTTGCCTGAAGTGAGTGAGACACAGGGTTCAACTGCTCTCAGGGTGTCCAGGTCAAAAGACCCCGGAGCGCTGTGAGCACAGACTTTAATTCTGAGGGCTTAAGCCAGTCACAGAGCAGCAACTCTGTGAGGAGCAGCAACTTCCGGGAGGAAGGAGGGAGGGTCCAGAGGGTAAGGGCCACCTGGGAAGGAGAGGGGGAGGAGAGGGAGAGATTGACAAAGGGATTAAACAATCAAGGGATTAAACACCGAAGGCAAAAGAATTTTCTAGAAACTTGGGATGACAGGCAGGAGAGTGGCAGGTGACAAAACAAATGGGGACAGGGTAGCCAACCCCCAAGAAGCTCAGCCCCTCTGTAGAGCATACCACTTAGTGTAGCCTCTGGTGTCGTCAGGCTGGATGGCTGTCCACCAGGGTACTTGAACAGCAGCCTGACGGCGGGTACTAGGAGTGTCCCTGGCTAAAGTCTAGGTCTACTGTCCCTTACCGCAGGCTGTGTCTCCCTGCGTGGTAGACACTGGATCCAAGCAGCTGGAGAAGCTAGGGAGGGATCTCTCAGCACAGAAAAATAGAGACACTGTATCGAGGAGTCGACAGCACTCTGGGCATCCAGTCCCAGAGACCTCGAGCCCCAAGAGCAACAGACTTTTATTGAGGGAAGAATATCCAATCAGCGACAAGCCAGGGGGAGGAACAAGGGGACAAGGACCAACTGGGAATGGAGAGGGGAGGAGAAGGGATAACTGACATAAAGACAAAATAACCAGTAACCGTGCAACAATGAACTTTCTAGAACACCGGGGTGATTGACAGGAGAGTGACAGGTGGCTATGCAAATGGACAAGGGGTAACCTGTCTCTAGGAGACCCAGCCCCACTCAGGGGCATACCACCATGAGACTCCACCCCCGGGGTGGCCTTAGCCTTGGGACTTTTTATTCCAAAGTCTCTTTGGGGGGAAAGGGTTTTTGGGGACATCGACCACCGCCACATCTCCCTTGGTTTTATTACTTAAAGCAAGTATTTTGTTTACAAAAGAAATCATAAAGCTTTTAAAACATCCAAGAAAACAACACAACAAAAATGGTAAGTAGTGTCCAGAGTAAGGTCTTTAAAACTTGTGAAATCCATCCAGAGATCCCCCATTGTCCAAAAGGATTTTCCAGCCAGTCTTTCCCTTTGGTGCAAAGTTGATGGATCTGGTCTTTTATTTGCTGAATTGCTTGTTGAATGCTCTGGCCATGCGAAGATAAATTAAAACAACATAAACCTTCAAACTCTTTGCACCCGTGGCCGTGCGCAAGGAGAAGGAAGTCAATGGTTGCTCTGTTCTGGACCGTCACCTGCCTGGTTGTTTCTTCATCTGCCAGAAGGTACGACAGCACCTTAGATGTTAAATTGACTTGCTTTCCAAGCCAACACTCTAGGTGAGAAAGCTCACCAAGGGCTTTGGCAGCCGCCACCCAGGGCAAAAAGATAGATGCCATAACCCTTTTAGAGAAAGACCAAGAGGTCACACTACTGTCACAACTGGGGTCCAAATTGAGGATGGCACGTTTTCGGCAAGCCAATTCAGTGTGATTCTTCCAAGCTAAGAGCTGGGTCTTTCCCGGTGTAAGCAGGGAAAGCCTACCTAGCGTGCATGGGCCTCCATGCAGACGAGAGGGGATTCCCGCCCAAACATGATCTCCACAGATTAAGAATACTCCTTTAGGGAGTACGCTTGGGTACAATATGGATGCAGTCTGTGTGTTTTCAACAAAACTGCACCAAATGCCTTTAACATATAATTTTTTATTGATAGGGGATACATCAAAATTTGGCATTCCTTGGAGTTTAACAGATGGGTCAAGCCAATTGTAGGTTGGGTTGAATCGAGTGCAGAAATGCAGTTGGGCTGACCCTGTAAGATCAAATTCCTGGGGTTCAGCTTGTGCATGCAGCAAGGTCCGCATCCATACATGCCAGCTGTGGGCCAGATGGGCTTCAAGGAAGGTGGAACAAAAATCAAGGATTTCCCAGGGGATCCCCACCAGGCAGGTTGACATTGGGTCCTCAGCGGAATGCATGTTGAGGCAAAACTCTTGCTGTTCCATGGACTTTGCCAGGGTGACCCAAACATTTTCTTCCGGTTGTCGCACGAGCCACGAGTTTGCCCAGGGAGCTACCAGGACTAGAAGGACAGCAATGACAATGATTGAGGACTTCATCATCGGGGATCTTCTGGTGGAGCAATAAAGTAGAATAAATTAAAATCGGTTACGAATACATTCAAATTCTTTTCTCCTCCCTCCCTTCAGGTTGGGGTATTGGATGTAAGGGTAAAGGAAAACACACAAGGGAAGTCAGAGGGGAAAACAAGGATGGGGGAGATGATTTCAGCAATTTTCTCTTTCAGGATCCTCTGCAGATTCTTCTTCTGTCAGAGGGCTTGCTGGTCTGTCTTCACTCTCATCGGTTTTGGGAGTTTTCTTCTTCCGCCTTTTCCAGGCAGTTTGAGCTTGTATAGTAGCTTTTCCTGTGTTCCCAGTACTCCTGGAACGAAAGTCTCGGTATTTTTGTCATTAGTTCTGTAGGGTCTTACATTCTTGGCAAGCACCCAATTTGGTCCTTTTGGTGTCGACACACAGGCATAGCCTCGTCCCCAGACGATCAGTGGGAGGGGCCCTTCAACGTTATTGGTCTCTGGGTCCCTTACCAGCACCGGCGGGTGTTCCTTTAATTTAGTATTGGCTGAATTGGAAAAATGCCGTGTCGTGGTTTTAGTTCGCTTATTCAGGTTTGTGGCTAAATGCCAGCACACTTACCTAAATTTACTTTATTGCTTGTTGTGAGATAAGGATTAGGAGTAGGCAAAGCAGGCTCAAACTTTATAAAGTACAAAGAAGTTTTATTAATATATCTAAGACAAAGGGAAAAAAGAAAAAAAAACTCAAGAAAAAAAAAAAACCAGAACAAACTCTCTAGACCACCCCTCCTTTCCCCACCTCTCTATTTCATTCTCCCTGACAACATACAAAAGACAACACTTTGACTTCCAGTCAGTTTACCACCTCAGAAACAGCTCTTGTTCCAGTTCATTTAGGAAGAGAAGTTTCTTTTGCTTACACCATGGATCTTCTGTAAGAAAAATACAGTTTTTATGGGTCTTCTGCCTCACCATTAAAACGCCGCCCGGAGTAAAGTCCAGCTTAATGGTGGATCTCTCCCACACCAGTAGCCTTCCCACAGCCACTATGGTGGGTTATGAACAGTCCACAGGGTACCTGTTTTAAGGATGCCCAGTTCAATTGCAGCAACAAAGAAAATCCCTTCTTCTGTGCTTAGCAACACAGGTTCTCTTGACAACTCAGGTTCTCTAGCATTCTCCCCGGGACCAGGGCTCTGAGTCACAGCCTCTCTTCTCTCTTTGTTCTAGTTTCTCATCAGGCTGTACTTTTTCAACACTTACTTGTCTGTACTTAGGTATTTCAGTTCATTGGCTGCAATAAGAACCTCACATCCCCCTTTGGACTATATCTTCATATATTACAGAGAATTCATTAGCTCAGTCCCCAACCATGGTTCTCCAAAAGAGTTTTCAGCTTCATTTTTGAAGCAACTTCTCATGCACCTCCTTGTAAGTATCAGTTCTGCTTTCCTCACTGACTGTAAAGTCTCTGCGCTGCACTATGTAGATGTCCTCACTCGTTCCTCTCTCTGCGAGGAAGGATGGGTGTCTTTGAGTTTAGTCCAGGCATGGAGAGAGTTAATCTCTGTCTCTCTCTCTCCGGCAGTGTAAAGATCACGTGCTCTTTGCCGGGCTGCTTGAACAGGTCCGAGCTGGATGCCAGACGCTCTCAGAGTCTCTGCTTGGCTCAGCCAAGCTGGCTCGGCCTGGTAGGGCCATCTGGGCCCGGGGTGACAGGGCAGGGCCTGGCCCGAGCTGGATGGAGTCCGGCCTGGTCCTTGCCTGGCCCGGAGCAGGGGCCTGGCTCTCCCTCTCGTGTAGCTGGCACACCGGCTGAGCTGTATCTGCTGAAGATTCCAGCCGTTCCTCCCCCATGCCTGCCCGGCTGCAGCGGCACGGCTGCCGTAAAACCTCCCTTCCCCCCCCCATCCCTCCTTCGGAAGGAGGTGGCGGGGGGGGCCTTACCAGTGAGAGAAGCAGGAGCTGCTCCTCTCTACACAGCAGCAGCAGGTCCAAAGAGGAAGAGCGTCAGAGAGTCTCTGCTTATATATGGTTTTTTCCTTGAAGGCGGACCAACTTTTTAATTGGTTTACCTACCTATCAATTCTTAAAACTACCTGATTATTGGCTCTCTCTCTCGCAGGAAGGAAGTTGTATTTCTTCCTGCATTCCTGCAGCCCAGATCACTTCCTAGATTTTGACCCCTCTGGCCTAACCCAGGACATGCCGGAATACAGGGGGGACAGGCTCTTCTTGAGTGTTATTCAAAAAATTAATTGTGAAGAGCGCCTTGCAGAGTTGCTCAATGGGCGATTTTTTTCTCTGCACCTCCCTGCTGCTGGTAGAGGACTCTTTTGAGTGTACGATGAGCCCTCTCCACGATGGCCTGACCTGTTGGGGAGTGGGGGATCCCGGTAACGTGGGTAACTCCCCACTCCTGGAAAAACTGACGAAGATGGGACAAGGCATATGCTGAACCGTTGTCGGTTTTTACTTGTTTTGGGGTGCCCAACACAGAAAATGCCATCAAAAAATGTTTGGTGACATCCCTAGCTTTTTCACCCGTGTGGGCAGACGCGAAAATGGCATGTGAAAATGTGTCGATGGACACATGCACATACTTCAATCGTCCAAACTCATTTATATGAGTAACATCAGTTTGCCAAACTTCACAGCTCGCCAGCCACCGGGGGTTTACCCCTGGATTCATAGAAGATACCTGATGGGTCTAGCAGCTGGGACATATCGCCACTATGGCTCTCACTTGCTCCAGAGGCAGGTGGAACATCCTCTGGAGGGCGGGAGCGTTCTGGTGGTAGAACTGATGGCTGAGTTTGGCTTGTGCAAGATGTTTAGTGTATTTGCCATCTTTATCTGCACTGCCATTGTCAAGGCATCCGCCCTGTGGTTCCCTTCGCTGATGTATCCAGGGAGGTCTTGGTGTGATCTTACATGCATGACGTGGAAGGGATGCTCTCGGTGGGACAACAGGTGCACTAACCTCGAGAGCAATCCAAACAATTTTTGATTTGATACCTCCTTTAGTAAAGAATGTTCAGCCCTGGCAGTTACCCCAGCTACACAGGCCGAATCCATGACCAAAATGTGAGGTTCCTGGAACCTCTCAAACACCCTGACGACAGCTGCAAGTTCAGCAATTTGTGGGAGTCCCTCCACCACATGGACTTCAGCTTCCCACTGCTGGGTCTTAGGGTTGATGCCTTACAAAAGGCTGACCTGAAACAGAAGCTGGACAGAGTTAAAAGAATAAAAGAAGTATTTATTAAAACAAGGTACACTTTGGGCCATGCAGGAGTCTCTCAGAGACTACACCCAAAATGGACCCCTAGCACGTGTTTTTGGGACAGATATACCTTTGGTTCATCTGCATATCAGAAACCCATTGTCCAATTACAGTTTCGGGTCTTGAAGTCCCATTCCCAGCTTGTTCCCTTCTTCTCTTCGCTGCTGTCCATGGGTGTTTACATTTTGGGCTTTTGGAAAAAACAGTATGTCCTTGAAACTCCAGCCCAGAGAGAAATTGTTTTGTCTAAATGACAGTAACAGAACACTAGATGACAATTTATGGAGTTTTAGAGTCATATACTAGAGCAGTCCTGATGTAGAAAAATAAGAAGTTAAAACCTAAGGCATCAGGGTCCTTCCACGTCAAGACTGACTTGTGAGAGGACCCTGAGCCATCTGTAAAAACTGTCAGGGCATTTAATGGAGGCTTACTTTGTATAAACTTTGGGGCCAGATTGAAATTTATATTAAATAAGTGATGTTTTAATTTCTTTCCCGTGATTTTCCCAGGATAACTATCCAGTGCAAACTGGAGGTATTTGTTGGTTTGGACCAACTTGTCCAAATCCTCATCACGCCAGGGGACACGGATGCATGTAAAATCACACCCCGCAAGGGTGTGAAGCCTGGTCCTCGCTCGCAGTATCAGAGAGGCCACCAGGTCTTGTGGCGTAATAATACTCTTGGATGGTTGATGAGGGAGGAACACCCACTCTATAATCAAGAGGGAGTCCTTCAACCTCCCATCCCGCTTAAAAATAAGTCCATATAGATTTGCTACTTGGCCTAGAATGACATACTGGAAGGGCAGGTCCGGGGCCATCCTATGCGCATGCCGGGACGACAGTGCCCTCTGCACCGTACCTATGGCCGCTCTGGCATCTGCGGTGATGGTTCTCGGTGAATCCAGTCCCTCGCCACCCTTCAGTAGATTGAACAAGGGAGTGAGGTCGGCCATCATCAGCCCCAGCAAGAGGACGTACCCAGTTGATAGAGCCACAGAGGCGGTGAAGATCTCGGAGGGTCTTGGGGTCGTCCTCGATGGTAAGTTGCTGGGGTGCGATGGTCCGTTCACTGATGCGGATGCCGAGGTATTTCCAAGGTAAGGTGCGTTGAACCTTGTCCAGGTGAATCACTATCCCGGCATGTTGGATGGCATCAATAGGCATGTCCAGAGTTTTCTTTAAGTAGTCTTCAGCGGGGGCACAGACAAGGACGTCATCCATACAGTGATAAATCACTGCCTTTCGGAAAGCCTTTTGGATGGGTGACAAGATCCCAGAGACGTACCACTAGCAGAGTACAGGCAAGTTCCGCATGCCTTGGGGGAGTACTCGCCAGTGATAACACCTCTGGGGGGCTTCCCTATTTATCGATGGAACTGAAAAGGCAAATCTAGGCACGTCTTGGGGGTGTAAGGGGATACTAAAAAAACAGTCTTTTATATCTATTACCACGAGTGGCCACTGTCGGGGGAGCATCACTGGCGAAGGTAAGCCAGGTTGGAGGGGACCCATTTCCACAATTACCTTGTTAATTTCCCTCAGGTCATGAAGGAGCCTCTACCTGTCTCTGCCAGGTTTTTTAATGACAAAGACAGGGGAGTTCTAAGGGCTGTCCGATGGCACTATGTTGCCCTTGGAAAGCTGCTCCTCCACGAGGGATTCCAAGGCGCTAAGTTTCTCCTTTGTGAGGGGCCACTGCTCCACCCACACCGGCTTGTCAGTGGTCCAGGAGAGCGGCAGGGTGGTGATGTGGGTGGCGCGCCTTGCAGTGACCCCGCCTAGAAATCCTAAGGTGACTCAGGGATTTTAAGCTGAGTCCCCCATTGTGAAAGGAGGTCCCATCCCCAGAGGGTGAACCCAGATGGTACTACGAAGGGTCTTACAGTCGCAGTATGACTGTCCGGTCCCTCTACCACGATGTTCTGTGTGCTCCTATGTGATCTTGCTGCTCCCTCTATACCCGTGATCTTTTCAGTGGAGGGCCGAAGACCCCACTGATGTGGCCACTTGGACTTCGAAATGATAGTAACATCGGAACCCGTGTCTACCATTCCCCTTAAACGGACTGCCAATTTACCATTATTTAACTTACAAGAAAGGGATGGTTTGTCTGTGCCCACAATTTGTGCCCAACAAACGGCAGGTGTTCTCCATTGTCGTGGAAAGTCTGATGGCAGCACAATATTGTGTGCCAACCACTGCTCCCGTGGAATAAACCACGGGGCGCTGTTACATGCAGCAGTGATATGAAATGTCTGTCCTGGGGCCACCGCAATTACTTTTGGAAGGACAAAAAGTCCTGATGGTCCCCTCTTGGAGTTCCCCACTACAATGATCTCAGTCCGCTTGAAAATGTCTCCACGTAAGAACACTTGATATAGGTGGAAGTCTGTGGAACTGACATGTTGCGGAGCCGCACTCACCAGATCTAATTTCTTGTCCCAGGTCCCTGAAAGGCTCCCTCCATCCACTGATGGTGGGGCGGTGGGTCTATCTGGAGTGGCCGACTATCCGGTGTCGTCAACATTTAATTTGATGTCATGGAGCGGTGCTGTTCCACGCTCCACTGCCTGTTTCTCTGAGAATGATGACATGGGCAGTGCACCACTCTGGGACCTGTGGGAGGCTTAGGAGAAGGATGGTTAAACTTCCGGGGTTGGGGACAGTTCCGTGCGAGATGGTGAGTGCTCCCACAGTTACAGCATTTCATATTATTAAGGTATGTCCGGGGGGCCTCCGTAGCAGCAGCAAGTCTTTTTAGATGTGGTGCGGGGGCAGGAGAGGGGAGAGGTGGTGATGCCGGGGTGACTTTGGCGTAAGCCTCTACCGTTACTTCAATGGAGGGCCTTGAGCACTGCTTTGCACTCGGCATTAGTGTTAGCTAACGCCAAGGATCGGAGGAGTTTACGCTGATTGACTGGGTCCTCCTCCTGTTTTACCAAGGCCACCTTGATCCTTTCAATGAAATCTAAAACATTTTCATTTGGCCCTTGCTTTATCGCAGCATTGCCCTCAGAGGGAACTGCAGAAGACAGAAGGTTCATGAGGGCTCTCAATGCTACTTGTTGGATATCTTTTAAAACCTCGGTTGGGGTTTCAGTGGCCTGTTTCTCCCCTTTTCCCAGATCACCCTCTCCGCATAGGTGGTCCATAGTAATGTCTGCTAGATTCGCATCTCTCTTATAGTTATCTAACATTTCCTCTAAGAGCTGGTGCCAAGCACGTTCCCAAATCCAATATTGAGTGTCTAATAAAATGCTATTCATGATAGACTTTACATCTTCAGGCACTAATAAGTTGGATTGGAACGTGGCCTTTAACATTCCTCGGCATAGAGATGACTCTAACCCATAGTCCCCCACCATTTTACAAAGGTCCTTAAGGTTGTTAAAAGAAAAAGGTTCCCATTTGTGGGGGCCGTTGTGGCAGCCCCTAAGTTCACCCCTCGGAAAGGTCACGTTTGGGACTGGCCCAAGAAGTAGTAGGGTCTCCCCTGGGGCGGAGCGAAAGATGGTTAGCCCCGAGATGGGGTGTGATCTTTAGTGGGCTGTCTGCCCTTTCCCCATTTGTTTCCCGTTACGCCAATCATTTGTCAATCACCTCTAGTTTCTAGAATGTTCTCTTGTGTTCGGTAGTTAGTTGGTTTTCCCCCTTGTCCTCCTCTCAGCCCCCTCCCTGAATTACCCCTCATTGGTCCCCATCCCTTTGTCCCTCCCTGGTCCCTCCTCGGCCCTAATCCCATTGGCTGTTATGATTACAATAAAAGTCTGATGCACGCTGGGCTCTGGGCTCTCAGCCCTCAGAGCTCACGGAGCACGGATCCCCCGATACTACATTGCAGTGTCATTACTCCGGCTTGGGAGCCCATCGCTACTGCTACAGTTTTGGCAGCCGCTGTAGCCTTTAGCCTGCCTGCTGAGGGAGGCTGCAACCCACAGCTCAGAGTCTCAGGATTCTGATGAGCGTGAATCTGGCACCAGGGACACTCACTCGCCACTGCTTGGGTTGCTGACCTTTACCCTGATGGTCAGCCCTCACCCTTAGAGACCTGAGGGACATGGCACCCATTTGGGATTGTTCCTTCCCCTTCTGTGATGCACTGGCGCGGCAACTAGGCCTTGCTTCCCTTCCGTGGCGCATGCCATGGCCCCCAGGCCTCTGGGTTCTAGGTATCGGGAACCTGGTCGGACCTGGGTCTGGTTCTCAGCATCGGCGTGGGCCTCTGCTTTGGGGCCTCCAGGTTCTAGATCTTGGGAACTCTGGCAGGCCTTGGCCTCCTCCCTTCTGGGTTCTAGATCTTGAGAACCAGAAGGGGGGACATAGGAACCACAGCGCTTAGGGGTGGAGATCTTAGTAGGGGCGGCACATGAGGAGGTGGAGACCACACAGGCTCGGGGAGGGGTCCCGGTGACATGGGAGGGGCCCGACAGGGTAACACCCTTCGACGCAGACATTACGGATGGACGTCCCAAGGGGCGGAGGACCAAATGTGAGGGTTCTGGGGAGGAATCACGGGATGAGTTGGAGGCAGAGTCAGAGTCGCTATGAGTGGCAGGGGTTTTCACGCTATAGATGTATGAGGCGGAGCCCCTTGCCATGCGGCCGGCACCATCTTGAGTGCCACCGCCATTTTGTTTAACTAAATTTGGGGGGGTGCAACAGGCACAACCGGGTATTCTGGCATGGGGAGGAGGGTTAGGGACAGGTCCGTCACAGGGTGGCCAGCCCTACGATGGCTGGGGCGCAGCAGGGATCGCAGGGGGTCAGGGTAGCGTCAGGATCTCTGCTCCTTCGGGGGACTACCCTGCTCTTCAGGGAGGGGTACCCGCCGCGATTCACACTGCCATGGGGTAGTGGGGTAGGGTGGACATGGTTCAGGGGCAGATGGGGTAGGGAGAGCTGAGGTCCCAACTTTCCCCTTTTCCCTCTCCCCCAAACAATCACAAATTAAAATTAAAAGACAAAAACACTTGGAAACCCTATGGTTCCCTGATCGAATCTTTTCCGTTAACGTTTCTCCCACATCATCCCAAAAAGCAGACTGAGAAATGGAATCAATGGAAATCAAGGGAAAATTAACAAAAACCCAACGAATAAAATCCTTTAAAAGTGCCTTACTAAATCCCTTTTCCCCCAAAATCAGGTAGCCTTAACTTGGTGATAAACCTCCCGTTGCTGGCGAGTGAGCTTAGCTCCCATTTTTTCGCTCAGCAACCAAAAGCCCAAAACCCAGGAAAACTGCAGCAACAGAAAAAGAAGCGAGCAAAAGGGGTGGTGCCAGGGAGTCTCGCACTTACACAACCGAGTGAACCCTTGCAATTCCCGTGTGGCTCCTGTGACTCTGGGTCCCTGACTCCGGCTCTGCTCCCCGATGGCACCAACTTAAAACTCCTGGCTGATGGTCTCCAGCTGAGCCAAGGCTCCTCAGGTCTTCTTCCTTCTCTCATCTCTCTTGTCTTCCTCTGAGGAGTTGCTCGGCTTCCCTTCGCAATGTGTCCTGTAAAACCAGCACCCATTAGTCAGGGTGGTGGCAGCACCGAAGGTGCTCTTGACTCCAAGGGAGCCAAGGACACTCCGCAGTGACCAGTGAGTGACCACTGGTCCCTGTTCAGATGCCAGCTGTAGCCTCTGGGGTTGTCAGGCTGGACGGCTGTCCACCAGGGTACTTGAACAGCAGCCTGACAGCAGCTACTAGGAGTGTCCCTGGCTAAAGCCTAGGTCCACTGCAGCCGGGAGTGTAGTTTCCCTAACCGCAGGCTGTGTCTCCCTGCGTGGTAGACACTGGATCCAAGCAGCTGGAGAAGCTAGGGAGGGATCTCTCAGCACAGAATAATAGAGACACTGTATCGAGGAATCGACAGCACTCTGGGCATCCAGTCCCAGAGACCTCGAGCCCCAAGAGCAACAGACTTTTATTGAGGGAAGAATATCCAATCAGCGACAAGCCAGGGGGAGGAACAAGGGGACAAGGACCAACTGGGAATGGAGAGGGGAGGAGAAGGGATAACTGACATAAAGACAAAATAACCAGTAACCGTGCAACAATGAACTTTCTAGAACACCGGGGTGATTGACAGGAGAGTGACAGGTGGCTATGCAAATGGACAAGGGGTAACCTGTCTCTAGGAGACCCAGCCCCACTCAGGGGCATACCACCACGAGACTCCACCCCTGGGGTGGCCTTAGCCTTGGGACTTTTTATTCCAAAGTCTCTTTGGGGGGAAAGGGTTTTTGGGGACATCGACCACTGCCACAACTTAGGACTCCACCCCAGGGGAGATCCTAATCTTGGGAACTTCTCATCCAAAGCTTCCTCGGGGGAATAGGGATTCCAGGAGCTTCAAGCACCACCACACTTTCTTCAGTCTTCCCAGGCATCCTTTGCATTGGGAGAAGCTCCTCTCACTTGCTTACTGTTGAAGGTTGGATTTAGTTCTTTTCCTCAGGAATTTTTCTCCCATGGATTGCTAAGACACAAATGACTGGGTCCTTAAGAGAAACAAAGCACAAGGCTAGAGCCTTTCTCCTTGGCAGGGTGGGGTAGAATTGCCCCTCATGGAAGCAGGGCTTGACAACGCGAGATTTGGAGAGACTGAAAAGCAAGGGCAGGGGGGAGGTCACGCTCTCTTGCTCGGGACCCTCGGAGCGGGACGGTCGGAGCTGCTGTCTGCTGAACCCACGGCCCCTGAGAAGCCAGCGCGGAGCTGCCGGTCTGTCTGCTGTGAGTCTCTGCCCTCTGCCCCATCCGGAGCCGACCTGCCTGCCACCAGCCCGCTCTGAGTTTTCTCCGCTACATTGTAGCGGGGTTTTCCCTGCACGTGGAGACCCCTTACCGTCCCAGCTCCCTGTGTCTGGGGATCCTGCTGTGGCACCAACACCAGCTGCCCCTCCCGAGAGTCTGTGGAGCAAGGGCTCTCCTCCATCCCTCCGTGCTTCGGGCAGCCGCCATTGCCGTGTGCTACCTGAGCTCACGCCGGAGCGCCCCCTGCAGGCACCGGGGAATCACCGCACCCAGAGCGCCCCTGCAGGCTGTGACTGGAACTGCACCAAAGGGAAAAGTGCCTGAAGCCGAGCAGGCTGCCACTGGGTTTCTGGTTCTGTTTGTTGGTCAACGTTATAGCTGTTGTTATTTGTTATCCTTGTTTTAGATAGTAGTAAAGAACTGTTATTCCTATTCCCATATCTTTGCCTGAGAGCCTCTTGATTTCAAATTTATAATAATTCGGAGGGAGAGGGGTTACAGTTTCCCATTCCAAGGGAGGCGCCTGCCTTCCTTAACAGACACCTGTCCTTCAAACCAGGACACTTACTCTACTCAGGCTGCGTACCAGACTCTTTTATCCCCTATGCTGCAGCTTTATCATGGATAAAAAGTCAACGGCACACTCACAAACTATTTTTGATGATAGAATCATTTTTCCCTGACTAAGTAAAGGAAAGGTTTTGGAACGTTTAGGATTTTGTAGTTTTTCCTTGCACATGGGTGTAGTTATTATCATTTCTGAACTTCATTCCCACTGCTCACTGATACAATTTCAAGGTGGAATTAACTTTAGAACCCTAAATTAGGTAGACCAGAACTTCTCTGTTACTCCAGAAGTATTTTATTTTTTATCTTGTCCACAAGCATATATTTAGGAGGAATATGCCCCTAGAATCTTAAATTTTTGGCACAATTTAGCTTGGATTTGAATCCATTCTTCCAATTACTTTCTCTTCCTTTTTGCTTTCTCTAACCCTTGTCTGTATAGACAGGCTTAACTAGCTGAGAAATGTAATAGAAGTGTCCATGACTTTAATGAATGGATATTATACAATAACTATCCCATTCTTCTCAAAAGCCACTGATCTGTTTTGTTTTCTGGGAGACTGATATTTTCTATGTGCCCCACTGATAATTAAATAAGCAACAGATTTACATTAAAAAAAATAGATAAACATTGCAAAATGTACATTTCTTTAAAATGCGTGCTTTGATTACCCAGGATAACAAATACCAAATTTTGGTGTAAAACATGCCCTTCATTCTCCATTGAAGTAGTATTCAAATGCTGTGTATGCCTGAAAAGCTTTTGCCAAACAGATCCTGTGAAGCAACTAACCACAAAGCTTCTGTTTGTCAGGGTTTTATGTGCCAGTCAGACTCATTCAGTCATTAGCTGTAAAGATTAATTAATATTTGCAGTCTTGGTCATGCTATACATAAAAATCTAAGATTTCCTTTCAGGAAGAGAAGAAACACCTAACAGGTGCAGCTGTAGATATTGTGCAGGCTCTAGACAATATGATTATTTGGAGAAGAAATATTCTTTAGAAATCGTTGTGACCAGTATATTATGGCACTAATTCAGTTTTTTAAGATCCTCTTTATCTGATATGCACTATGAATGAGAAGTAGCGCTTGACAGTTGTAAAATGTGTTTCATATTTTCATGTTGTTTGATTATTTTGGCTTTGCATTTTAAGAAGATTAATCGCCAAGAAATGCTTACCAATATTTTTTTCAGAATTGTTATAATGTACATGAAAACTAACTTTGAAATTTATTTATTAACAATCTTATTGCAAAAGGAAATAAATAGCAATGATCATTTCAACTGCTTATATCCCTGAAGATTTTGGATACCAAACAATAAAGGATTAATTTATCAGTGTTATAAAACTCTTGGAATATAACACAGTTCTACAGAATTTTATCTCTGAAGTCCCTTATTTTCCAGGTGTGGAGTGGGAAGAATTAAAATAAAAAAAAATCTAGCACATAAGATACTAATTTAGAATCAGGGAGATCAAAGTTCAAGTCTCAGTCCCACTGGCTACTTAGATATTTAAGAGATAAAGATAAAGAATCCAACAGAAATATTAGTATTGGTAACAAATATTTGCTGGGAGTTTTTGTCTGCAAGTCTGTACATCAAAAAACTTCTCCAGCCTCAAGGATTAGTCCAGCAGCTGAGGGACTCTCTTTGCTTTATACTGAAAAGTCTTTGTTTCATGGAGAAACTGGAAGGGAAGCCTTTCAGATTTCTCAGAAAGTTTCACTTCATTAAATGTGGTTTCTTTCACAGATTTACATTGTAAATGCCCAATTAGCCCAATTCAGGATTTGAGTTTTACATATCAATATACTCTTGTCTTTCATGACAGAAAGGTCTACTCCAGGTGCTATAAAATCATAATTTCTTTAAAGAAAGACAGATCTTTCTCTATTTTGTTTGAAGAAAGGAAGAGTATGAAATGATATATGGTAATTCTCATGAAAACTTCCATAGATTATCACAGCTAGGATATTAAAGACTTTTTCTTAAATCACTTAAATCAATTATATAGATATAACATTTTAAAAGCCTTTAAAATTTCTTTTCTGACTTGCCGTTTTTTTCTACTTAAACGTCCTTGATTTGCATTTGATGAGGAGTCTGTTCCCTCCAATAAGAAGTAATTACCTTTCCTCATAAAGAAGATGCTATTGCTTATAAACATGGATTTTTTTGAGAGTAGTTGAAGGGATTATAAATTATTATTATTGTTCATGAAAGCAATGATCTCTTTGCTTTCAAAACTGGGATTTGATTCCTGCTTTGTTAGAGCTCCCCAATGTCCGTGTAAAACTAATGTAAGTATTAAATGCAAATTCTCTAGATTTCAAGGAAACCAACAAAGCTGCGTACTAAATTTGATCAATGGTCAAAATTCTATCAGTTTACTACTTTCTCTTTGACATTTATCTGGTGTCAGATGCCATAATTGCTTTACAATAGATTATAAGACAGTTTTTCAACTCTGAATGTTTAACAATGGATTCTAAAGTAGAAAGATTTATGTGCATAATAACATGTACTCCTAATTATATTATAGAATATAATAAAATATATTATAGAAGTTTGTGTTTAGATTAAGTCAGACCATTTTTAAATCCTGTTAAACACTTAACACATTACAGCATTGGGTTCAACAGGTTATACTCACGGGAAAAAAAAAATAACCATATTTTAAATTATCCAACTTTCACTGTTGTTGAAAGTCAGTTTCTTGTCATTGTAGGAGATGTGATGGACGGAGATTTCTTTATGTTGAAATGGTAAAATATGTTTTTATGAAAAAAAGTAAAGAGATATTTTTACTAGTAAAGGTGTATTAAAATGTATTAAAATGGGAAGCACTATAGATTGTGCAGCTTGTTTGTGGTGTCCAATTTATTAACTAAAGAATGTAGAACATCATATCATATCTTCAACAATATCTAGAGATGAAAGGTAATTAAACCATTGTTCTTTTTACAGTATAAAATTCCATAGAACAGTAGAGAGACAACATGGTTCTCCTGACATTTAAATCAAGCAAATTATTCACTTTTTCTTTTTTTTATCATTGTATACTGGAGGTAGAAGCAGTGACACACTACAAAGGAGAACTTAGAAACATTGCCATGCCATGGTAAGGATGGTATTAGGAAAGACCAGGTTCAGTGACAGATAAAACTTGGAAGGTACATGAAGAGACCTAAGGAGCTTCAACTACGACATTAGTAGTAAAAATCTGAACAAGGAAAATGTGGACACTACTGAATAAAGTAGTGACGGTGAATGCAGACAGGGCTGAAGTATTCAAAGTGTTCTTTGCCTTGGTCTATGCCAATAAGGCCTCTGCCCTGGCCAAAGAAATGGTTCCAAGAGAAGAGCAAGCAGCAATGAATGAGTCAAGTCCAGGATTGCTTGAGATGTCTTGACTCATACAGGTCCATGGGACCTGACAGCCTGTAGGTGAAGGCATGTCCTCACAAGGCTACTCTCCATCATGTATGAAAAGTCATGGACCCTGGAGAAGGACTCCAACAACTGGAGAAAATAAAATGTTCAAAAAATCCATCTTCAAAAAGGCCAGAGGTAAAACAGTCTAAAGACCAGTCAGACTCACCTTGTTACCTAGGAAAATTATAGAGCAAGTCCTCTTGGAGCACATATCTGGGCCCATGAAGGAGAAGACAGTGTTTGGGAACAGTCAGTATAATTTACCAAAAGGTAAATCATGTCTAACCAATGTCATTGGGTTTGAGGGCTGGAAGACTGGATTTGTGCATGAAGAGAGACTAATAGATACGATGGGCAATGTTTTTTTTATGTGGTCTGCCACAAAATTCTTGTGTCCTAATTGATATATCACCATCTATATGGATAAATAAATAGATGGGTTATAAACAGATATAATGATGAAGCCCCATGGTTAATGGGGCTTACTCAACCTTCAGGTTGGTAAGTGGAATGCCACAGGAGTCTTATTTTGGGATATGACTTGGTTAACTTCTTTATTAATGACTTGGAAGAAGCGAATCCGTTGTACACTCTCAGTCCAGTTTACAGCTGATGTCAGACTGAGTTTACTTAGAGCAGAGCGATGTAGACACATGGATGAAGGAGGAACAGGAACCTTGTGAAATTCAGTAGTCAAATGCAAATTCCTTCACTCAGAGAGGAAGAACTCTTTACTGAGATACGGGCTGGGTACTGAATGTGGAGAGAAGTTCTGCAGGAAAGGCTCTGGAGGTCTTGGCAAATAGAACTAAGGATGCACCAGCAGCACCCTGGTAGCAGAGAAAGACAACCGCAACCTGAATTTTATGAGCAGGAAACCAAAGAAAGTGTCAGAGTCCCTTGGGACCTGGATGATTCTTCAGGGTCAGGGCTCCTGCAAAACCATATTGCACACACAACAGAATCGTTTATCACTCTCTTGTGATATACCATATAAAAAGCTGAATGATTTTAAAAGCCTCAGTAAGCAAGGATGACAAAATCAGAGTCAGAAGCAAACAAAAAATATCACAGAAATATTTTGAAGATTATTTTGAAGTGGACTTATAAGTTTTATTTGCTCTGGATGTCAGATCCAGAGCTGATGTGACTCAATCTAAGGTGTTTCATATCGTGTTCATTATTTGTCTACTAAAGATATTTTTTAACAACATCATCATGACAGTTGTATAACTTCATGTTTTTGCCTTGCTCTTGTTCTATTGTGAATTGTTAACTTCAAAGCTTTGGAGGCCTGCTGTGACTTTTCTCATATATTTTCTCCAGGCTGAAATACTGTATTACACAAGATCTATAACTTAATATTTTTTTTTCCTTCAGGCAGCCAAAACTGTTCATCATCCACCAGATGTTCAAATTACTTATTTAGTTTGGTACAGATTTTAATTTTGGAATTTGTCTGTGAACTTCTTAAAGCAGCAAAAATCTCTGGTAAATTGATGTTAGAAGTTGGACTTCTATTTTAAAGGACAAATTTTTATTTTCAGATGTACTGATATACATTGCATGAAAAAGTATTCATGCATCTTCATTATTTTGTGTGGAAAACCAAGTGAATTTCTAGAGATTGCAGAGGACAAAAAAAATCTATAATTGGAGCAACTATATTGAGGCAGTACAGAATTTTCCTATTTTGGAGTGAGCAACAGGAACTCCTGGTCTTCTAGAGCTTTCTGAAGGACAAAAAAAATGCATCTGCTGTGATGTTCCCCAAGGAAGAGAAGGTTATCTTTTGTCATGGGGTAGCTACAGGCAAATTTGTGGGCTGAAGTTTGACATCCTGATTAGTTTCCTAAGAGTCCTTATGTGGTCATTTGAAAGTAACACAGAAATAAACTACAGATTCTCATAAGCCGTGTTAAGAATAAATGTGTGATCTATATACAAATTTCAGATGTATTAATGATTAAATACTTATTGTTAGAACTTGAAGGAGACTGAAAAAAGTGATTAAGATACATCATGAATGTGGTGATTAAGTATATAAAGGTCAGCTAATAAAACTACGGCATGCACAGTTGCCAGACTTACATCTGTATTTTTATTCACACAGATAAGCAAGCTGGATATTTTTATTTTCTAATGCATTAGTTGATTATTAAGTGCACTTAGGAGCAATCATAGGAGGAACTTAATACAAATTACGAGGGCAAAATATTTTCATTCTCACTGTGTTACATCTTGAGTTATTATCAGCCACAATTTGTTGTTTACAGAAAAACTAAGTAGATTTCTAATTGTCAGCTGAATCCTTATATTACTGATCTAGTTCTCAGCAGACCATCTTTTAAGAAGAAATTAGTAAAAATACTACTTACTCACAAATAATTTTCATTTTAGTGCTTTGACTTCAGACATGTCCAGTTGCAAATGACATATTTTTTAGAAAAGGTAGATTCTTTTTTTATCCCTGAAAGTTAGGTTCAGTATGGCTGCACTGAACATTTAAACCCACTAGCTGTTTTTATAACTTTTGGTTTGAGACCTTTATATGGTAAAATTCGCTGCTCAGCTTCTAGGAACTCTTAAACTTAGATCATGCATATTTATGCATCCATGCTAAGGCATTGTATCGGGATCAAACATATATGAGATCTGAGAAACAGGGCTGTTTTCACTTCTAGTCAGTACTACGAAAACAGTAAAAGGGCATTCAATTCTTAATACAAGTTTTTACTAGAATGGAGATCTGAACAAACAGACTTTGTTTGTGAAAATGGATACATGAAAGGAAAATCAATGGGTGGAAAATACCCCTATATATATGGTTTTACTGTGGAAATCTTTCCCTACTACACTGGTTTTTGTTCCTAAAGCCATGATTTGAATGGCTTCCCAGATTGCAAGAACACTTTTCTGTCTTCCAGTTGTCCATAAAAAACAGGTCTCACTTCCAGTTAACTTTCATATGTTGCTTTTTTCTAACTTATACTTAACACGGTGTTGGAGGTTGGAGTTATTTTCTCAGGAATTTTTTCTCCCATGGGTTGCCAAGACATAAATAGCTGAGCTGATACCTGAGTACTTAAGAGAAACAAAGCACAAGGCTAGGGCCTTTCTCCTTGGCAGGGTGGGGCAGAATTGCCCTTGTGGAAGCAGGGCCTGACAACGCAAGATTTTTAGAGACTGAAAAGCAAGGGCGGGGGGGAGGTCACGCTCTCTTGCTCGGGACCATCGGAGCGGGATGGTCGGAGCTGCTGTCTGCTGAACCCACGGCCCCTGAGAAGCCAGCACGGAGCTGCCGGTCTGTGGGCTGTGAGTCTCTGCCCTCTGCCCCATCGGGAGCTGCCTGACACCAGCCTGTCTCTCTCCCCGCTCCTCCTCGCTGCTCCGAGTTTCTTTGCTACATTGTAGTGGGGCTTCCCCTGCACATTGAGACCTCTTACTGTCCCAGCTCCCTGTGTCCGGGGATCCTGCTGTGGCACCGACACCAGCTGCCCCTCCCGAGGGTCTGTGGAGCAAGGGCTCTCCTCCATCCCTCCGTGCCTCGGGCAGCCGCCATTGCCGTGTGCTACCTGAGCTCACGCGGGAGAAACGCCCCTGCAGGCACGGGGGAATCCACCGCACCAGAGCGCCCCTGCAGGCTGTGACTGGAACTGCACCAAAGGGAAAAGGTGCCTGAAGCCGAGCAGGCTGCCACTGGGTTTCTGGTTCTGTTTGTTGGTCAACGTTATAGTTGTTGTTATTTGTTATCCTTGTTTTAGAAATTAGTAAAGAACTGTTATTCCTATTTCCATATCTTTGCCTGAGACCCTCTTGATTTCAAATTTATAATAATTCGGAGGGAGAAGGGTTACAGTTTCCCATTCCAAGGGAGGCTCCTGCCTTCCTTAACAGACACCTGTCCTTCAAATCAGGACACACGGAAATGTCTCAACCCACATTTTTCCCCACAGGATATCGTTCCTGTGAATCTCAGGCTACTTTTTCTCAATATACTTAATCTGGTTTAGCTATCAGTTCTCCCAAGGGAGGGCTCTTTTGCTTTTCTACTCTCTTCCTGTTCTGATACACCATCCTCTTTTCCCCTTTGCATTGACTTCAGTGCTTGTCTGGCACTGGCTTTGGTTTAGTTCATGACTCCTAGAGCAGATGTAGAAGAGATGGGAACATGCAGCTGGGCACAAAGAGGCTAATCTTTTTAGCGGCAACCTGAAGCTCAATTTCAAAGTGAAATATCTACTTTATCATCCTTAAGTTTCACATCAGATTTTTCTCCCAGTGTGAATTTTTGATTGCTTTTAGGAAGGTATCATCCCCACCTCTGTTCAAGTGATTGCACCTGACCCTGAGCACAACAGCCAGGATAGAAGCAGCAGGCAGCCTCAACCTCTGCTGTTCACCTAGGTCCTTTTGACAAAATACTAGCCCCAAATTAGTATTTTAAACCTTAAAAAACTTCAGCTTTCAGCAAGTTTAATCCAGGGTGGAGATGGGGGAAGCAACAAGCAATTAATTTTACAGAAATACTGTCTTTTCAAGAGCTTACACAGGTACCTGCTTTTACATCATAAATCAATACTCTCGATATTTTTTCCTTTCATTTTGTTGTTATTGCCTTTCAGCTTAATATAGAACCAAGTCCAATAGGAAATTAGAGTGGAGGGATGTTCTTTCAAGATGAGGGAAACTTCTAAGAGAACAAGTACAAACATGTTTGAATTAAGTAGGGAAGTTGCAACAGGAACAAATAAGAATTTCAGCTAGTCTGAGAACCAGCCTGTGTCAAAGAAGGATGCTTGGCTTTCCAATTTTAAGAAAGAATGATAGCTGTTATATAGGATTTTTGAATTATTTTATGACAGCTCTATAGCAAGAACTTATTTTTCAATTTTATTCTGATATTCTCTGAAGGAAATAACCTGAACCATAGGACACAGTTGGTTGACTTCTTCACTCATCTGTCAGTCAGGAGAAACACCACAACATTCTGTCTTCTCATAGCTGGAATAAAAATGACAGTGATATCCCCTTTCTTGATCCTCTGTCTGGGAAATGAAACATAGTGCTGCTGCTTGCCTGTAGCTAGTCAGATGAGAAAAACCACTGATAAACAGCTGATGTCGCATGCACATTTTCCACATATTTAGATAAAAATGTTTTTTTCATATGTTATACAACTATGTGTTTAATATCTATGCTACTTCATACCCAAATTACAGTTTTGGAAGTGGTTGCTCTCTTAGTAATTTGATTATTGAAACTAATGAGATTTTTGTTCTGTGTAAATTTTGGCAAATCAGTCTGGCTTCTATGGCACAAATCTTGGCAGTCCTATAAGTATATTTTCCTTCAGCTTTCTACTGATTTCTGCCAGGAAGCAATATTCTTCTTACATGGTAGTCAGTGCTTGGCGAAGCCTTATATATTTATTGTATTCCTGTGTGGATACACAGAGATGTGACACCTAATTGGTAGTCACACTAGAATTGTGTTTTTAGATGGCTCTCACTCTAAGTAAATATTCTTCATAAGCAGCATCAACTGAACTTGACTTTGCTTGATTTGGACTCTTAAAATCTTTAACCCAGATGGAGAAAGAATGATGCAAACATTGTTTGGTTGGGAATATATATTTCTGACGAAAACTTAGGAAGCTTGTGGAAAAAGTCAGTGATAGTAATTACTGCGATTGTAAAACCACTTACATTTTAAAGAAAAGTTTTTTGGGGAAGAGGTGGATAATTATTGTCTTTCCATTACTTATAAATTATTCTGTAAATCAGGTGTAATTAAATGAAACAGTAAGTTTCAAATGTTTTATTAATCCAAAGCTATAGATGGAATGGATCATACTGCTTACAGCCAGTCAGCCACAATAAACTCTGTATCAGTAAGGTGTAGGCTCTGAGGCAATTTTGGGGTGTATGTTTTTGCACTTTCTTAAACTGAACTTTTATGTTAGCTGATGATACTGTAACCTTTGTTTTAAGGTGCGTGTCCTTCTTACGTGTTTACTCTGCAGTGTGTTCGTAGTCAGAACAAGCCTTAACATCTGAAACTGTGTGCCAGAAATGCTCTGTTGGTCTGCTTGGAGCAAGTTCAGGGTGCCAAGGGTGCACAGCTGAATTTTTACAGCTGACACAATGATGTAGGGGTGTTGCTAATACAGCTATGTGCATTTTCCAGTTTTTCCACAGATTCATTTTTGACTTGATAAAAGGGCTTAATAACTATAAATAATGAAAGACCAGGGTAATCCTCTGTTGCTAAATATAGTAAAGTCATCTCAATATCAACATCTGTGGGAAGTATTGCCACCTAGTTTAGAGATGATGTGAACAGGAAGATCTCTTTTGGAGTTATAATCCATGAAGCTAAAGACAATAGAAATTTTATTATGTAGAAACTCAGGGACTTGCAAGTTTTGCTGGGGCCAGTAGATCAGATGACACAAAATCTTTCTGACAGAGTTCAGCAGTACTCGAAGAAAGCTGATTTTTGATTGTGGGGGCAAAATGACAGACAGTCCAGTACAGGCAAGACGTTTTTGCTTTGAATTCTGAGTTGTTTTCAATTCCTCCTACTCTCTGTTGGTTTCCCTGGTGTTGACAGAAAACATGAAGGAACCAATTGATTTTATTATGCACAAGCTATTCCCCTGCCTGAAAGGCAGTTGCAGGGATATAAATGCTCCATTTGTTAAGCAGATGGATCTCTAAATTCATTTTAGATATTAGCAGTTTCTAATTTGATGGAAGGGGGAGAAAAGAATAAAAATACCATAACATTTAACATCTCTCAAACATTTCAGCATGTATTATTCTTTCCATGTTTTATCTGAAAAAAATATAAAAGACACCCTCCCCAAAAAAAAGGTGGGAGTGGTGCGGATGGAGATCCATCTGTGAATTGTAAATGGATGCTGCTCAAGCACTCTCTGCCAGTCATTTTCTTTAGTGCTGGGAGTTACCACAAGTCCTAGTTCCTAGGTACCTAGCATCCTAGAGATGATAGATAAAAAATGTACCAGATCCACAGATAGGTGGGCCTTCTGAACAGAGAGAGACACACTGCAATTATATCTTTTTTAATTATCTATCTTTGTGTATGTGAATAATCTAAATTAATCTAGCTGCTTCTTCTCTGGGTTTGTCAAGATTTTAATTAAAGTGTCTTGAATATATATTCTGTTTTTGAGTGAGCACCTGCAACATGTTTTCACTTTCAAAGATCCGAAAGTTTTCTTATTATGGCTAGCTTTGTGTCCATAGAAAGAAAGGAAAGAATGAGCCTTCCACACCCAGCAAAGAAACTCAATTTCTTTCCCTAATACATTATTTCTCTGTTAGTTCAGTTTCAAAGTTAGTAGGTGAGATATAGCAATACTTCATTTCCTGAGTTTGGTGAAAGTATAATTAAAATATTATTGCCACTTTAAACAGGAGCATATTTAAACTCAAGCAAAGTTTCTGGATGAAAAGTCTACCCCTTTTTTGAGCATCTGGAATTTATTATAATTGATGGTACATCTGGCTAAACAAAACACAAAACTTAGCTACGTAGGCTGCACTAATCCTGATTAAGGCAATATTTTTAATACATAGCTTTACTTCTGAATACAAGAAAAGGAAAAAAAACTAATTGGAAAAGTATATAAAGCAAAAATCCATCCTGACTTTTGATAAAAGTTTGGATTTTTGAGCTATAACAGGAAGACAAAATTTCTGTATTATGGCATTACTGAGTCAACAAATTATAACATAAGTCAAAAACTAAAACATTTTTGTTTACTGGAGTTCTTTTCACTGCTGATAATTTAACTCAAAGCCTACCTCAAATGAAAAAAAACCCCAGAATCTACAGTTATTATAACTCTATATGACAACGTCTCAATCCACTCACTAGTAAGGATTGCTTTTATCTTTCTTGTCATCATCGCTAACTCATACAGAGATTTTGAGAAAAAGCAAATACTCTCTGTCATTAGTAAATGGTCTGAGAATGATGTCTGGGTACAAAAGTAGATTTCCTGTGTCTCTTGTGAAGAAGAGAGAGATTCTCTGGTGACAGCTGAGACCTTTCTGATTTCTGATTAAGTTTTTCCATTGACTGTACTAATACTGTGCCTGAGGGAAGTAAATCTTACTAGTTTCTTATAATTTTCACCCCAACTGTGAATCTATAATTTTTCACCCCAACACATAAACTGTGTTTTTAATTGCGTATTTGAATGCCTATGTAGTTGAATGTGATAGTAGGCAAAAATCTAAGCATGACCTGAGCTGTAAGAAGTTGCATTTCTTGTGTATTAATATGCAAATGTAGTTCCAAACCTAGATTAAAAAAAAACCTCTTGCCTTTTCTCAGTCTTTGTTGCTCCTTTCTACTTTATGTGTAATTTCATTTCTTTGTTATGTTAATTTGTTAAACTGTGTTATTGTAATGTAACTATCAGCATCCCTCCATTCCTAATTGTCAGAAGTACTCATGATGTCTTCATTTAATATGTGTTATTGCTGTATTATGTCAAGTATGTCAGGATTTGATTCATGCATTGAATTCGTAGCTAGATAACTTACTGACTCATAGGCCATAGTTGTCATTTTCCATGGGCACAGAAAATATTGGCTGTCACCCAACATAAAATTCTGGTAGGCTTCCACAGTTCTTATATCTCACTTTGTTTGCTGACACAAATGTCTTCTTTGTCCAGATGTTTCTGTCTGGAGTTTCATTCAGGTGTTGTGACAGAAACTCCAAGCAACTTTTACTTTTCCTCCTCTAACCTGCTTAAAACCCTCTCTTCATAATAGCCTATTTATACAACCTTTTCTTCCTCTTTTATTCACTTCTAGTTTCTCACCTACACATTTATTTTCATAAAAAACTAAACTTATTAAGAATAATAATGAAAACACAACCTTTCTCACCTTCATTTTTCTCCTCTTAATTGTTCTTCCCCCTTTTTTGCTCTGCATGTTTATGTATCCGCTATTCTTAATTACTATTTTCATCAAATTTGAAAGTGAAAAATATAGATCTTCAGTATTATTTTATCTGTCATTAATCTCTATAATCTACAGTTTACAAATTGTGCATAATTTTCACAGTGTTGGAATTTGTTACCTTCAACTCACTTGTCCTGTCTAAAGTCTCAGGATACATTACAGTCATAAGAAAAAGTTTTGACTACTGGGACCTGCCTTTTGCCTTTCATAACCCCTCTCACAAACCTCTAAAACCTATCTCCACATTTCTCACTTCGTTTTCATGCAAAGTGTCTTCACACCTGTAGATCCTAGTGCTTATCTCTCTACTTTTGGTTTATGTTCCCTACTTTCCTCTGCCAGATTATTTTTGCTGGAGGTACTTGTTTCTTTCAACGTTGCTTTACTTAAATTTAATTTTGGAGTTTCGATTCAACTTAAGCTGTCTATTTACACTTGAACAGTTTATAGCTATAATACATTTCTGTTTCTAATAACTATTTGCCTGCAATCTGAAACAATCCTCAGACACATCCTATCCTACAGCTGACTACCAAATTAAACAACAAATCATGACTGGGCAAGACATGAGCCGAGGTATCGTAACTTCTGCAAGTAGTGGTAGGGGGAGTGTGTAAGTTTAAATAACATTATTGCCACCTGAGGAGTGCTGCTGTTTCAGAACAAAACACACTTTATTCTGTCTAGATACACCTTAAACAATAAACATAATACGTTTCTGTCATCTCTCAGTGCCTTCTTCTCTGAACTATACAATTCTAAATTTCTTAGTCCATGTCAATTGTTTTTTCCATTTATCATCCCACTTGCCATATGCTGAATTTTCTCCATCCTACCTAACTGACGCTAGCTGTACAAAATGGATTTTTGTTATTTGCTGCCAAACATCCCATCCAGCAAGGGCAATTTCTGCATCTACAGAGATCTGAAATAACACAGAATAAAATGGAATGGCTCCAAATTTGTGCCATTACGTGTCACAGAGGATTCTGTGCCTCAGCAAGAGTAGATGTTTCTGCACTTAAAGATAATCTTATGAGCGCATATTTAGAGAAAATGTGTTTGTGTGGTGTAGCAAGCTTATTAGCTGCATTACAACTGCAAGCACAGAACTCCATGTATGCTAATCCGTCTTGTTTCATTTCAGTAGAGATGTACTTCGTATATTACCAGATTTATACTGAAAGAGTAGAAGGTTATTGTGAGCAACTCGTATTTCTAAATTATTTTCTTAGAATCAAATCTGATTTGTCCAAATTTAAAGGTTTTTCCTCAGATTTAAAATCTATATTTTTCTTTCACTCTACGGTTCAGTTGGATGTTGCCACAACTGAACATTTGGAAATATGACTGAAAGATCTGTTTTAAGTTGACTTTTTGCAATTTACCGTCACTTTTGGATTTACTTTATTTAATATCTTGCAAAAGAACAATGCCAAAATGAGTTTCAATTTCAAAACACGCACTTTTCCACCAAGAGAATCAAATAGCAAAGCATGTCAAAATAGGTTCAGAGAATGAATAATAGCAAAGCTGTGAACAACAGTACACTCCTGACAATATTCAATCTGTTCTTTATAAAAATAAAGTATCCTTAAATCAAAGAAAGTGTTAGCTTCAGAAATAGTGTTTTCTTTTTTCTTCAGAAATAAACATTGCTACGTGCTACATATAAACAAAGATCAGAGGAACTTTGAAACATTAAAACTATACATGCAACACATAGAATTTTAGAAACAATGGTTTGCAATAGTTGTTTTTTTTTTTTTTTAACTCTCCCAATATCATATGGTATTTTACTTGCTTTTCCATCTGTCACTAAATGGAATGACTATGTCTGATGTGTGATATGACACTTAGCAAACCTGTCACGCAACACCTGATATGGTTAACTTTCTTAAAGGGTCTGATGAATGTTACAGAACCCTATTTCTCTCGAAGTGGAATTGATTCATCCTTTCTGTAAAGTGACCAGTTGAAAAGTAACAGAAACTAATTCTCAAAATGCCATGTTTCTTAACAAATATTTAAAAAATTAAAACCTAAAAGAACCACAAAATTATAGCATTAAAGGTTGCAATAGAATTTTTTAGCAAATCCCCCTCCTTTGTATTATGCCTTTTAAAAATAGGTTCCTTCTTTCTCTTGTGCTCTCCGTCAAGCAAATTTGATGACATTTTGGGTTACAGCAAAACTTCCCTGCAGCATAAAATCTTAATTCCATTGTCCCAGGGTGCATCTGATTTTCCTCCTCTATTTCTATATTTGTCCTGGTTTCTACATATACAGTAATTTTTCAAGGAGCCATGTAATGCTTTGCTCTTATTAGGTACTGAAAACTACACTGTCAATGTTTGAAAAGATATTTCAGAGGTTACATATTCACATTAAAACCAAGGAGCTAAGTCGTTGAAAGCAGGACCATTTAAATAATTTGTATGCAGATTACTGGGATGCAAGATAAATCTGGAAAATGAAACATATCTCACATGGCTATTGTTTGTTGGTGCTTGGCATAGCAATGCCTCAAGATCAGAGATCAGTTCAAACCAAAGTTAAATGGCAATGGATAGAACAAATTACGTATCTAAAGCAGTGTAACGTGAGGCTCATGGTTCAGATTTTCTTCAGAATTTATCTGATTTGAAAAAGGGGAAGAAGTCATAAGTTCCTCATAGTTAATAAGGAAATACCTTATTTGGCAAGGATTTAAGAAGTTATCTCTAAAACTACTCATAATTGTATTTTACTTAGAAAAAGGGAATTAAAACTGTGATAAGGAAAAATAGTGGAAAACTGAATAAATAAAGTGTACTGAGAGAATTGAGCATGGCAAAAGGAAAAAGATATCTCTCATCCTGAGTTCTCTGATATTTTTGTATTTTTCAAGTGCTTTTGAAAGTACTTTTACTTTCTAAAAGTACTGAAGCTGTCTCTCACCAAGGCAAAATAGAGAACTATAAAGGCACAAATAGTTTGTGAAATGTGAAGACATAATGATAATTTTCTTTCTCACAGATGGAAAATGAGGGACTTTTCCATGAAATTATCCGACAGCTGGTGTAAAACATTAAGAAGAAATACATATTTATTTATTTATTTATTTATGTACGTATTTATTTACTTCCTTATTTATTTCTTTTTCCTAATACACGGCTCAGCTGTGGTACTCCTTGATCAGGTCATAATTCATAAGAGCTAAGCAATGGAAATAAACATCACTAACCCAAGGACTTGGACATCCCTAAAACTCATACATGTGGCACTTGTGAGTATATATCATGGAGAGTATTTCTTAAGATTCCAGAATACCACAATATTTCTTCCTCACCAATAATTTGTGGGTAATATCAGAATATGAACCAAAACTGGATTTCTAGTTGGGCATTGTCTGCCTGATTTATGATCTTATCTTATCATCCAAATCATTGAAAGACAGGTATTTTTGAAATATTTATATATCATACAGAGTAAATGCTAACTTGTAAATGAAATACTACAGGACATTTTTTGAACTATGTAGGGAATAACCTATCTTTGCTCTTTAGTCTATTTTTTAACAATTGTGTTGGTTAGACCAAGGTTTTATGAATTGAACATTAACTTTTTGAAATGTGTTTAATTTGTATATAATCTGAGAATAAAACATCTAAATTCAAGGTGGTTTATTCTGATACAGAAAACCATCCTGTAGGATTAGTGTTTGATATTTTCCTGCTGAGAGTTCAGAAATTATTTGATAGAATTTCATTCTTGCTTTTATCCATTTTCATCCTTGTTCTCTTTCCTGCTTTGCAGCAAATAAGATCAATGTAGGAGGAATAGAACAAGGGTTAGCTTCACTTGTTGTCTGTGCCTGTGGATGTGAGTAAATGGATATATCTAGTCTCAGGAGAACTGGTAATATTTGCAGGAAACAACTTGATTACCTGGGGTTCAGCAGTGAAGGTTTTATTTCGATCCAGTGAAGTTAGAAACTAATTCTAAGCCTCTAAATAGTCCAGTAGAATTTATCTGAAACATTTCAGACTACAGGATTAATTTTTGATTCTTCAGTGTTTTTGGTGCTTTTCTCTTCTACCTTCTATAGTTTCAAAGATTTCACTTGACTTTCTCTTGCTATGTCCTTTAGTCTTACCCAACATGCTTCCTCATGCAAAATAAGAAATTCTTTGTAGAATTGTCTTGAAGAATATACCTTCTGTACCTAAACCAAGTACAACCAAGTACAACCAGTACATGTTGTTAGCCCCCAAAACTGCACAAATCTTCTATAACATATATTAATATTTTTATTTAGAAATAAATAAATAAATGCTAACTATAAATGCTTTCTTTTGTGACATTTTACAGAGAAAGGGCTGCAATATATGAAGTAAAGTCTTATGGCAGTTTCTTTGAGAATTTTTTTCTTTTTAATATATCTAACTCAAAATTCATGTTTTGAACTTCTGTCTCCTGTACATTTACATGAAAAATAGATCAACCTATACTAATAGGAAAGCAGATATTTAAGTAGTGGAGCCCCTTTGATATGTTAACATTTTTATCCATTCTTCCTTTTATCGCTATACAATCTTACATTTTTAATGCATGAAGTGCCCTACTAAATCAGAACATCAGCAATTATTAGAGCAAGTTTTAATATATTCATTGCCTGTTGTTTAATTTCTTGATTTTGTTTGATTTTTTTCACAAAATAATTAGCCTACTAATCATGTAATTACTATCAAGGCATGCATTGTACATATCTTCACCATTATGTAAACATTATGCTAGTGAATACTGTAATATTTAAGATGTTTGCAATCTGACCTACTGAAAGAAAAAAAATTCTTGATATTTATAATTTCCTTTAAAAACCTCTGCTTAATTTGCCATAATATTTCTACAATATTTCTGGCTCCATAATATTTCTACAAAAAATTTGCTGGAACATAGTTCTCGATGAAACTAAAATTTTCTTCTAAACTGAAACACAGATTTGGAATTTTATGGTCAGCCTTTTGCAACCCAAGATCTGGGCACACGTTCAACACAATATTTTTTTGTAGTCAAATCCGGGTATTTTCCTTCAAGTTTCTTAAGTTAGGATCAATATATAGGAGAAAATATCTCATAATCAAGTACATTCACTAGAATTAGAATTAATTTTTTTGGCTGAAAGGCTCATTTATTTATACATTTATCAGAGAAGCAATTAACTTGTACACTAATTTTTTTCTCAGTAATTCTTTATTAGTGTACTGTTTGTCTTCTGAAATATTTCTGGTTTTCTTCTAGCAATATTTCTTATCCTAGAGGATTTGTTTGCAAATAATTTTTTTCTTCCCATTATTTGTTTTTAAATATTAGGGAAACACATTCTTGGAAATTCATGTTAGATATAAACCAAATTTAAGAATGGCTGAGAATATGCAGTATATGGTAAATCCTACCAAAGATAGTTTGATAAGATTTCTTGATGTCTCTGACCCTTATTTCTGGGGAAAAACAAAATAAAACAAAGTAAAAACAAACCCCAAAACCAAAGCCTGTTAAAAAAACCCTAAATCTCAAATGAAAAAGTACAACTCATCACTCAGTTCACACCACACCAAGTGGGAAGAGGACTGGTGAATGCAGAAAAAATTCCTATTCCTAAAGAGAGAATGTGAATTCTCCAATTCATTTGTGCTCCCTTGACAGATGAAAGGGTGAAATCAGAGGTCCCCAGAGAGCTTCAACCATTCCTCCCAGTTGTATCAGAAGGAGTGGAAAAAAGTATGTGTGTAAGGGAAAGTGATTAATAGAAAGTCCTGGAAGTAAACACACACATACATTAAATTATATTGTATAAAAAGATGCATATAAATAAAGTATTTGGAATATACCGTATTTCTAAATTTCTGTATAATTTCTGCCTCCTCTTCTGTTGCTTTTTTAAATCAGAAAATCCACTCCCTTACTGCTCAATGTTATATTTAAATTTGATTTATTATTTTATATTAATTGATTCATTTTATACTTCTGAAATTAAATATTGGACTTGTTGAGAAAAAATCTTTTACAAATGTAATTGTGTTTATTGTGCAGCATTCAAAAAAAACCACAGTATTGTAGTCAATCAGTTTTATATGTTTTTATTATTTCTTTCTGTTAGTAGCATATTTCACTGTATGATGAATTGTGTAACTACTACTAGCAGAAAAGAAATCCACATCAAAATTTCTGTATAAGGAAATGTTCAAGAGTTTCTATAAAAATTATGAAGTGTCATAAAGCAGGTTATATTTTGCCCAGCATAAAAAGAAATCCACTAATCTCTGCAGAAAAACCAGTATAATATTCTAACTGGATATCTTTGACGTAATGTCAGCATCCAAAATGGGCATGCTATAATCTGCACAGATCTAATTACCTTTTAGATGGCTTTGCTTGGTATTGATTGCTGTGCATATTTCTTGACAGATAATAGTGATTTAAAAGGATAATTCCTGATTAGGCCTGTGAAATATTTGTCTTCACACTTATTACCCTAGTTCTTATAATTAAATGACATGATGTTAAATTTGCATGCAAACTTACATCAATAGAAAGCATAAAATAGGTATTTACAGAAAGCAACTCTATATTCATGGCTGTGATATGATGATAACAAAGGACATAGGATCCTGATGAATCCTCTTTGGTGCAATCAATGCAGATTTGGGGTCTGAGCAGGCAAAACTGTGTAATTCTGGGGATTTAAAAAATTTATTTATTTTTTATATTTATTTGAATTTCATGGTTATATTCTGGAATGCCAAATGGAGGGAGCTCTTTTGCCTATCTAGACTGATTACTTTCAAAGAGAACACAATTAGAGGCTTAGTTTTACTGAAGGGAATAGAATAGCAGGATAGTCCAAGGGTCTCTGTTGTATTTTTCCAGATCCCAAGTATAAGATAGGTATAGATTTTTTATAGTGGTTAAGTAACTAATTATAATTGTGTCTAAGCAGCATTTGTCAAGGGGTTAATAAAATTTTGAGCAGTTACTCAGTTCTCTTACACTACAATTGTAGCCTAAACAATTTTGTCCTTTTGTTCCTATATGCTTTTCTTGGGTTCAATAAGGATTCTTGCCACCATGGGATCCTTATTCTTTTTTCAAAACTGAAACAAAAGTGTTTCTGAATGATCAAAAAGCAAGTAGCAAAATAAACAAATATAAATTCTGGCATATGAAAGGAAGTGTTAGCAGAAGAGACTGAGAGAGAGAACATATTTTTCCTCTTGTGCTGTAATAAAGTTTTTATGCATTTATGATTTTTTTTCCTCAAAATGGTTAGATTGATCACAAACCATGACACAATTGATGTTAATGTAAGAAAATTTTCCAATTTTTCTATTTATCAGATTGGGGTTGTAATGCCTTCCTTTTTCTGCTTCAAGTTTGATGGAAACTTTGGTGAAATGGATAAACAAAATCTGAAAAAGAGCAACCTGGCTTTGTGTTTCTTGCCACAAGAATACAGGAGTACTATTTCAACACCTTGAAATGTTTACTCAATGAAGACTGAGACTTCACGTCACTTATAGAGAAGTCTAAGTGTCCTATTCTTGTTCTGATTTGCTCATACACAGGAATAGGGAGGCATTTCCAATTCTGACGTAAAAGAAGATAACAGTAAAATTAAAAACCGCTGTACACCTTTTATTTTACCGCCTAAATGACTTGTGGCCACCTGGTGCTTGTCAGATTCAGCAGCAGAACAGACCTTTCTAAAAAACAGTACTCAGAGATTATTGGAAGAGACAGTAGGACAGAGTGGAATGCCTTTGTTAGAATTTTCTCTTGTCTGCTGAAATCACATGTTTTTGTAGTGAAGGGGGTTAGGATTGAACTCATCCTGGTTTGAATTACTGCAGTAGTTTTTATGCTGTAGTACTACTGGGAAAAATCCCTATTCCTTTATCCATAGCCAGTGGAGAAAAAGAAGTGTGATTCTTGTTCTGTTTCAGTGTTTCATGCTGAAACTCTTGGTCTCTGTCACAGAATGAACTCAGAACTATATGTGTTCATTTAATGTGAAGACAGGGATTTCACAGACACAAATTAATCCATGTGCACTCTATAGAGCATATACAGGGAATTTGGCATGTTCTGAACATATCATATTTTCTACATCTTCTATGATCACCTGTATGATGTATGAGCTAAATTCAGCATCCCTGCACAGACCACTGATACATCTGATTTTGCAGCTCATCTGATACATCCTAAGTATGTTAATCTTTTGCATAGTAGTCATTTCAATAATGTAATTAGTAAAAGAAATATATAAACATCAGTGAATTTAAAATGTCTTCCAGATCCACCCAGTCAAGATTTCTTTGTGGAAGAAAAACATGCCAATGTTAGAATTTTGTAATCTTATTACTGTTGTAGTTCTAATGTCAACCACAGCCGTACGTGATCATGACAACACATCCTGGCATAACAAAGTTTCTTTGACAGTGCAAAATATACATTATCCTCTGTTTTGGAATTAAAAATATGACCAAGTCAAGTGACTATGGATTAGGAAAAATTGAGGCTCTCCTTGATGTCTCTATGTGCTTGTTTTCCAACGTGTTCGTAAATTTAACCAAATATGTAAACTCAGACCCATGACAGAATTATAATTTGGCCATTGTGATGGTCTCTTTAGTGCAAAACCTTCTATATCTTTTCTAGGAAGTGAAAAAGAAAGCACAAAATTATTATTTTCCTTCCTAATAACTCTTTCAAGCTCTGAAAGTTTCAGATAAAAGGTTTTATTTAATTTCTGTATTTATTTCTGAACTTGGAGAAGGCACTTGTCATAGCCTTGGACATTGATCAGAAAGAGCTAGGAAAAGCTGACATCATGGTGAAATTAAATTCCTTGCCATTTCTTGACAGAAGGTGACATGCAAGCAAATACATTTCTTCCAGTTTACCTGATGAAATTTGTCTGGACATTGTAAGGATCCAACTCACAAGGAAAGTCCAAATTCAACCTGCTTAAATGAAAAGAAAAAGCTAGAGGTAAGTCATATGAGTTATTACAAGATGTTCTGTGCTGCATTTAAGTATTTTCCATAAACCATTTAAGTATTTTCCATAAGCCATTTAAGTATTTTCCATAATCTGATTGTATTTAACTGAGATGTTTTTATGCTGAATGTTTTATAGCAAAGGGCAAAATGCATTCAGATGTTGAGGCTGTTGACATTTGACACATTATTCAGGAGATTTTATTAATTTTCATTACTATTCTTGAACGCTGTAATGTTTAGAGATATTATGTCCTCTAACCCTAAACTCATCTATATGACTGAAAAAAATGCCTTACAATGAATCTATTTCGTTGCATAAATTTGATAGCCATGTGACTATTCTCCTTGGAAAGTAGAGGGTAAGAATTATATCCTCCCATAGGTAAGAACATAGGAGGTATGTGGGTCAAGTTCTTTGTTTTACCACTGCCTATCATGTCATTAGTCTTCAGTCTCCAAATATGATTTATAAAGGGAGGGTTAAAGTTGGAAGAATAGTAAGAAGTAGAAGAAACAGAAAGACGCAGAAAGTTATACCGTGTCAAGTGAGCATCCTGTTTCACGAAGTAAAACATTCACTTATTTTTTTATTTTACAGGTTAACAGCTTTTGCTCAGTTACATGCCTCAGCTGACTTAGGTGTAAATTGTTATGCTTTAATAACTGGCTTACTGCCATTTATGTTAAGAAATATGCCACCATTATACTTAACATTCATTTCAGGGGAAGTATTTGTACATTCTAGATACTATCAGCCTTATACTAACTCGTTCTTAGTAAATCTTAATAGTAATTACACTCCCTGAATACCTTATTGAAAACCAAGATTGTGTGATTGAGACTGGGCCAACTATCAGCAAATGTTATCAATACTCAGTATAGGGAAAACATAATTCAGTCGTTACTAAAGTGTGTATGTATCATATGAGATTAAAAAAAATCCCATGCAAGAATAAATGTAAAGTTCACAAATTTTGCTTGCTTCACTATTTACAGAAAATGTCTACTAAAGATACTTTTCTAAGCTGGTATCTCAGCGAATTACTTTTTGCTTGCTAAATTCTTGCCCTGCAATATCAAGGTGCAACAGCAGGCACAGTCTTAATTCCAATTCACCTATGGACAACACTAGCTCCAGTTCACCTTTACTGAAAGCAAATATGTAAGGGAATATGTAAGGAAATATTTGTAGGTGTGTGACACTGGAGGGGTTGCTGACTCAGAACATTTCAGATGCATGTATGTGGTGTAAGGGGAAGGTTGGGCCTTGCCCTGGTGTGGAGATGCCCTGCCCTGTACACCCCACCCCTCACAGCCAGTATCCCAGCATAGCAGTGCCTGCTAAATCTTGGCACAGCAGAGTCAATGTCCCACACCTGCTCCTAGCACCTCTAACCCAGCTGTTGAGTGAACAAATGGCCTGAATACCCACCTGGGCCAAGTGATATTTAAAGCGGAACATGCAACAACCACATGTATTGACTCTGCCATCCCTTAGAATCTCAATCAGCTGAACAGCACTGGGACCAGGAGTGGCAGTAATGTTAGTTCTTTTCTATATCTTGTCTCTCTTTCTCTTTCCTGTTCTTCTAGTTCCCTCTTCTTGGAATTTTTGAGTAACTTAAAATCAAACAAGCTTAGAGTTTGCTGAGTTGAATGAGTTAAGTTAATGCTTTGAGAAATGTTTTATGTTGATTGAATGCTGCTCTAGACTTTTTGTCATAGTTCTCTGATTTGCTGAAGTTTCCAGTAAAGTTTCTTGTTGTTTTGACCCCTTGAGAATATCTTGTTATTTGTGCCATATGTCTAACTCAGAGTACATGAACAATCATAAGTCCTTTCAAGTGTCTTGTCAAGTGACATTTCAGGGCCTAAGAACCATGTTCACTTGCAGTCCATTCTTATCTGCAAACTGCAAGGAGACTTGCTACACCAAATTTAGTAGAAATCTTATTTAAAACACCTACTCCACAACCTCACTGTGCAACCTATGCCAATCACTCTCACAGTAAAAAAAAAAAAGTATTTTCTGATGTTCAGACAGAAACTTCTGTGTTGTGTATTGACCCCTGAGTCAGTATTGACCCATGAAATGCACCACTGGTTACTGGTCTTGCACCAGACACGATGCCAATGATCATATGGTTCCTCTGGGCACAACAGTTCAGTCCCTTTTTAATCCACTTCTGTTCTGCTCACGCACCCCACAGTTCAGTAGCTTACCTGTGATAAACCTATGATATGTTCAGTTTGCTTCAGTGTTCATAAATATTTACGTTGCTGGGGTCAGTCTGCTGTCAAAACATACAGGCAAACATATAAGTGAGAAAGTATTGTGGGAAGTTCATCTGCGGTCTCTGTCCCCTTGCTCGACTGCTTCATTTCAGCTCAGGCCCTTGCTCTATGCCCTTGTGTGCACCTCTGCCCGGCACTGCACCCACTGTCCCTGATGTGGCATTACTAACTTGGCTTCCTGGCCTCCTTGGGTCACAGCCTAGTCTCAGACTGGCATTTTCACTATGGACATTATAAATGCTGTCTGACTTACTGGCTCCTGACTCTTCTCTTCATAAACACTTCTCTTTAACAGCCACTTTCAAGATTTGTAAAACTATTGTAAACAAAATTATAGAAAGAGAATTGTTGATGCACTGGGACTGTGTCCTTTAAAAAATATTGGCTAGATGTTTGAGCATTCAAGTACTGTTTTTACAATTCTGTATAGAAAAAATCCCAGCAAAGTGGCCATTCATGAAAAGGGCCAATATTTCCAAACATTCAGATGTCTAATTTAATTGGTCATGTTTTTGAAAAGTGTAGGTTTAATGATATCAAGCACTGTCCCAGCATGTAACCACACAGTACTATGACAGATCTGAAGTTCAGATCTTTTATTAAGGTGTCATTTAAAGTATAATGCCTGGTTTGCTTGAGTCAGCAGCAAATATTTTCTGCCTGGCACTAAAGTCATATTGCCCTTCTCAATTGAAAGTTACCCAGCAACACTACTTGATAAAAGAGAATCTACCTGGCACTTGATTACAAGAAGGAAGCAGCTGTTGTAAGAGTGAATATTCTACATAAGGTACTCAAAGGTCATTCTGATTTCCTTGATTTTATTAAGGGAAAAGCCTGAAGCAGAAAACGACAAATAGTTTGCTCAAGGTTATCTGGCAGTTGCAGATCTACAAATAAGCTTAAGCCTTCTTAATCTTAGAAAAGGTTAAGAAGACAAGATTGGTTTCCTCATGGAATGTCTTGCACCTTCATTGGAACTATTTCTGAAATAAATGAGAAAAAAAGTGTGTTTTTTAGAAATTAGGCAGCAATTTCTCCCCTACCGACCCAAATATTATTTATATTTCTTAGTACTCAGTAATTAATTTTTTTCTGGTATTCTCTCTCAGGCATTCTTCTCTGAAAAAAAAATTAAGCAAAGTTTACTAAATTCAAAATATTTTTCCATTTGACATGATGTCTTTAAGAGGAATAGGTTGCACTTGTGACATTTCTATAAAAATCTCTTCTTGTTTATATGGACAAATACAGCAAAAGTGTCTGAAAGAGACTTACTTTTTTATCACTTCTCTTATATTTAGAAGCTCAAATTATAGTGAGTTATAATTTGACATATACTTCATTTTAATCAGATTTTAATCTGATTTTAATCACATCTTTATTACTAGAAAAATTTTCTTTATTCATGATAATCTAAAGAAGACTGCTTCAGAAGCTGGAATAATTTTTACTCATGTCCTTTAGTACTTGAAAAAAATATCTGTTTTGGAACTGCTGAAGAAAATACTTAAATCCATTGTCTGAAAAGTGATATTTTGGAGGCTTTATGTAAACATTTGGGCTTATTTTTCAGTCTGAAGTAAAATTATTTCTTTTCCTCTCTGATTCTCTCTCTGCCTCTCATATTAACCATCTGTTCTGGTTTGTTTCCCTCATCTAATCTCCTTTTTCACATACATATTTTTTCTACCACAATGTTAAGCTTTTCTGTGCAGTAGTCAACTGAAAATGTGAATTTCTTTCAGCCATACATCAAGGACCACAAAGTTTCCATTCTTCCAAGCGTCATATTTTCATGACATTCAAGTCTAGGACCATAAAAGAAGCTCTGAGGAGTGTAAGTTTTGATGGTCTGAAGGTGTTTGGAGGCATGGTTTTAAAATCATGCTCAGGATTCTTGCAGGAGAATGGCCTATGAACCTGAGGTAGTTTCAAGCAAAAGTTTGTGCGTATGCACTACACCACACAGAAATAGAAAACCTGATGTTGTTGGGAAGCATAAGATTGATGTACGAGTTTATTAAATATTCATTAAATGTCTTGTGTGTGCAGATCTTTGATAAAGATGCCCGATTCACTGCGCATGCACTGAAGTGTTTCTGCCTGCATGGATAGTGTGCATATTTGGGATTATTGCATGGCAAATTCAGTTGGAAAAAAAGGGAGCTAAATACACTGAAGACTTAAATTGCTAACTAAAGAAATCTACTTGTAATCCTCAAAGCTTTGAATGGCGTCAGCTTCTGACTTCTCAAAATGTGTGTCAAGTTCCTAGTGAGATAGAACCCCCTAGGTCTGAATAAGCTATACATTGGGATCAGCTCACACAATTTGCTTAGGGTTTTGAGTTTCTCTGACATCTTTATTCTTTTTTCACATGTACCACTATTTTCTCTAAGCAAGACATTTGCAAAGTCCTACTTTCTTTGACAGTGTCTGCCCTATCTACTGGTTGGACACTTCTCAGACCACTCCAGGCTTCTCTGATCCTGAAGTTTCTGAGCTAAATACTACATGAACACTAGTCTTGCTGACCCTTTTTATCAGAGCTCCCAAATGAGAGTATTAGTTGTTTTTTTTTCTCCAAAGTCCTCTGTATATCTGTGATTGTGTCTGCAAAACACTGAAAGCAGGATTATCACTTAACAGGAAAAGCTGGTCAGAGGTAAAATGATGAAATAAGACACAGTGAAAATATTGGAGACAGATGATGATCTTATTATAATGTCTAGTGAAGGATAAAAAATGCACTTTGAGTACCAGCAGAGAATAAGGAGAAACTGCATTAGGTTGATAATGTTAGTCAATATTTCACTGATCCATCTCAATTACAAATTGAAATTTACTATGCAAATATTTACAAAGCATATATGAAAAGGATCTCCAAACCAAGAAACTGTAAACAAGTAACTTTGTAAAATAAACTAATGAATACTCCTTATTTCATTGTGATTTCAATGACAATGAAATCCTTTTGTTCCTTTCAAGCAGCTGAACTTCGAGTCCTTGGAGAATCGACTCTGGAGAGGTTCTAATGAGACTTATACTGTACATCAGTGTTATGACTTAATTGAGAAGTTACTGGGAGATGTACAATAGTAGGCATAGGTTTTGTTTCTGGATAAATGCACAACTTGTGTATTGTTATTGACAAAAATATGGGCAATTTTTCATGGGGATTAGGCATCAAAACCATTTAATTAGTCATTGAAAGGTGAAACAGAAAGATCTATTCAGCCCTCAAATTTTTTTCTTAATAGGGAAAAATTAAATAAGCAGACATTTTCCCATCAATGGTGTATTTGGAATTGTTCACTCAATACAGACTTTAAAGGACCATGAGGAAAACAAGATCACTTGTCATGATCCCTGCTTTACATTGAGCCTGATCAAGTCCTACTTAATTCTTCCATAAGACACAGATAACATACTGCTGTTCTCTTTATTAATATTGTGCTTCCAGATGATGACACAGAAACAGTAAATGCCTGCAACTTCTCCACATCTGTGTGAGAACTGTGATAGTAGGTTGTTTTCATTCACTTCAGTTTTCTGTTTTAAAAATAGTATACAAGGTATTATGAAAAATAAAAATGAAAAAGTTATACAACAGCAGTGTTCTACTTTTTGTTTGGTTTAAAACTCTTGTTTACTTTTCATTAAGTCAAGCAGTTTAAGGAAAAGAAAGGAAAAAGACATTGCTTATGTAAAGTTTTACAATTACTATCACTGATACTGTTTTCTTGCATAGGTTCAAATTAATGTGAAGGGACACGTAAATCTCTATGAGGCTGGGAACTAAAAGGGAATTCTCCAAGGATTCCACTAAGATATAACATAAATATTCATGGAGTGAGAAGTGTTACATTGCTGATATGGATCATGCCATGGTAAGCATTCATCAGAGCTTTATATTTCCAAGACAGCTTTTAAAGATGTGAGATAAAGTATGATTTTGGCTTCTTGGCTTTTCAGTTTTATTTTGTTTCCTTTTGAATGATTTATAGCTGTTGTGCCAGTCTATCCACAAAACCAGCTTTACTGAATCATACACATAACTGTAAGTGTTCACAGAATCAGTCTTACATTAGCAAAATGCTTTTATTTCCAATTGCCTGATGTGATGAAGTCATTCATTCAACCCATGCATAATTGAGTTGGCCGAATTCATCTCAAGTGGACATAAATCAAGATAAATCATTGGAATTGCACCAACTTTCATCAATGCTGAATTTCTCTCACTCTATCAAGGAGTGGTTAAGGTTGACTCAGTGTAAGTAGTTTAACAACATTGATCCAGATAAGATGAATAACACACTATTACATAGAAAACTAAGAATATGTCCTGGCTTCATCTAGTGTAGATTTCATCTCTGCTCAGTACCTGTGGCAGTTTTGGATTTGGAATTAGAATGGTGTTGATAACACAGTGATGTTCTGGGGTTTTTTTGAGTTGTGTTTTTCATAAGTCAAGGACCATTCCTTTCCTTGTCTCATGCTCTGCCAGTCAGGAGGTATGCAAAAGAAATTATGTGGGAAAACTGCTTGGAAAGGTTTCTCCGACTCACAAAAGACAGAACATGGACACATACAACACTGTGCCCAGTATATAAACTGGGGGAGAGTCACCCAGAAGAGGGAGCCAATCTGGGTTCATGAAGGGGGATCTGGAATCTGGCAGTGCATGGTGAGCAATTGCATTGTGCATCAATGTTTCTTTTTCCCTTACTACTACTACTACTACTACTATTATAGTTATTATTATTATTGTATTTTACTGCATTTTCAATTATTAAACTGCTCTTATCTCAACATCCAAGTTTTACTTTGATTCTCCTCCCCATTCCACGGAGGCAAGGGGGAGAGAGGAAATGTTACTCAGAAGCTGTGTGGTGTTTCATCTCCAGCTGGGCTTAAAATCACAACAGAATACTTGCAAAATTATAGGTTAATATCTGAAAACTCATAAGAAAACACAGTTTTACCCATAACCATTAGTTTTACAAGCATTGCTCAATCTTAAGATCACCAAAAAGAAAAAAAAGGACACCTTTACAATTTGTATTTCTATGCTAAAAGACTAGGATTTGCAAAAATAAGTACCCATCAATTATATGTCTTATGTTGTTTTCCTACGGGTGTTTAATTTTTCCATTTTGTATTCTCTCCTGTGATATTCACCAAAAGTGAAAGTGTGTCTGTGCATGCATTATGCTGTATGGGAAAATTTGTCTCAGTAGTTAGAGAATTGGGGCTACAGTGGTGGAATTTCTTTTAGAAATGTATCTGGTTTAGAAGAGTATCTGGATGTAAAATTATAGAAATAGGTTAATGAACTATTGGCCTTGAATGCAGAATTGTGCTATCTATAGGAAATAAAATCTGAGTTAGTTGACAATAGAGTAAATTCATCATGATTGTACATCTTTTTACTTAAGTTAGGGAAGGGATACTACTCAACTTCCAGAATAAAAGAGATAATTTTTATCCCTATGTATTCAAATTTCAAACCAAAAGAGACTTCTGTGCTTTAAGATAGGAGCAAGTAGTGTAACAGAAAGAGTCCAAAGGTTCTATACTGGGAGAGAAATCATCTGTGTATGTTAATGTAAGAAGCATGTATCAGTTCACGCTACAGTTTTTCCAGATGTATTAATTTCCCAGATGACATTGTTAGATGTTTTCTATTATTTGCTGAGGGAAGCTAGCAGCTGAAAAATATATTTACAGAATTCTCATTGAAGAAATTTTCTTCCTAATATTGTAAAGTAATTACTTCTTGTTTAAGCAAGTCTTGAGGCAGAAAGCTCTAGATGTGATGCTATGTATAAAGATAACCATTGGTTAGCATGAAATATGAATTCATTCTATTAATGCAAAGTGGTAAGTAAAAGAGAAGTCTATCATAGTAGAGGCAAGGGGAATATTATATAATGCACGTCTACAGAGACAAAGTAATTGTATTGCATGCATTCAAAGCAAGCTTCCCTCCCAATTAGAGAACTCTTTCATTACAACATTCTGCTTACAAGACTAGAAAGGCATCCATTTTATTGAGTGCGTAGCAATAATATAGACTTGAACTCCAAAAATACTGGAGTGGCAAAAAGTTGTTGGCGTGGGATTATGTGCACAGTACTGGTCATCAGCGGCATCTAGGAAGAGGTCGCCACCCCTGCTGTTAGCAACGTGCCATCTTTTTTCTACAAGTGCAGTGACAGAGAAGAAGAGAAAAAGGAACATATGTTAAATCAGCCACAGACAGCTCAAGATACATGCAGTGAGGTTAATTTCTTCCTCAGTGGGAAAAGGGGCCCAAGATGTGGAGATGGTCACATAAGAGGTACAACACACATCTGTGACAGGCCATGGAAAGTCTCACAAATACTCCTGCACAAGGTGCCTGGTCCATTGGAATAGGTCTGGCCACACAGGCTTGTATTCACAGACCTTTCTGCCTATATTGTCTTTCTCCTATAGTGCCAGGAGTTTCAGAAGTAGAGAGGTGCAGCTGAGGAGATGGGAGTGAAGGAATGTGGCCATGATATTTCAAAATTAAATGACTGATGAAGTTGCCAACTACCTTTTTGCTTTTAATATATGTTCAAGCTACAGAGTGTCTTAGTGTTCCCTGAGTCCTCAATAAAATAGAATACAACCACCTGCATCACAGCAATATTTTGTGGCATTGCCTTATATCTATTATGATTATCTTTGCACTGTAGACCTGTGAGCAACAGCCACTCACAGCTCAGATGTCTGTTGGGGCTGATTTCCATGATCCTTGTATGAATGTTGAAATAGAATAAGGAGTTACAAGGGTTCCTAATCATTAAAATATTAAAAATTACTATTTCTTTCAATTTAATTATCAGGTCAATTCACTCTTTTGTTCCAAGGAGCATGAACAAATAACATATGTCAAGGAACAGTTGCAGATGTTTATGGTGATCAGGTATTTATATTACTTTTGAGGTGGCTGTTTTGTATTTATATTGACAGAAATTGGTTCTCTCTTTTTGTTCTTCCTAATCACCTATTTTATTTTAATCTATTAATGTGAACTCCAAACAACCATTAGTAAGTACATCTGCTCTCCAAGGAATCATCATCACAATTCTTCGTCTCATCTATACACTTCTGGCTTTTACCAGTTGACATGTATGAAACACAAACATACTTTTCTGAGTTTTTAGTACTTCCTAGTATTCTTTTTAGGATTTGATGGCAAAATAACAGTATTTTATAATCAAGTAAATCCTCCAAGAACAAGCTGGGAGACAGGCTTAACAATTGTTGATCTTCTTTGGAAAGAACTGGAACAATTCAGTGTATCCTCTGCTGTAAACCCTCCCTAACTGGGTAGAGTAGAAAGGTTTACCATGGAGAAATAGGATTTAGTTTGTAAACCTAGAGGCACTGAGAAAACCGTCTTGAAGGCAGAGAAAACTGACAGCAGATTTGAACAGAAATTTGCTTGGATTTTGTGGATTTCTTTCCTGGTAATATCTGAGCACAGGAAGAGGAGAAGAATAGATTCTGTTTACCACAGGAGCTGTATTTTTAAAACGTGTTAGGAAAATTATCTTACATGACTGATATGTTATGGAAGTATTATATTTTCTTACATATTTGTTTATCAGTGTGAAATAAAGATAGATTCAGGAAAGAGAAAAACAAGCAGAAGATTTCCTGCATTAAGATCCTATTTGTGTCCCTTGAATCAACACCTGCAAGTCAAACATATGCTGTTCTATCCTGTCAAAGACTGCAGCCAAGTCTCCTATTCAAAAGATGGTAGTGTAGTTGCACTACAAAGTCCAGGCTGAGTACACTACTCCAGAGAGGTCCTGTTTGAAGTATGTTTATCAAAGATGCACCTCCTGTCCTGTGGTTTCTATATGCTCATTTATATAACCCAATATGGTGCTTTCTTTTTTCACAGGACTGTTGACTCAGCTTGTGATCCATTAGAAGCCTACTGTTTTCTGTAAAATTTCTTTGCAGACAACTCTTTCGGATCATGAGTCTGGTAGTCAATTACTGCTGACCACTTTTTGCAGTTGTACATGTTACTATTAAATATTTTTTCTTCTGCTCTAAAAAGAATATTGCAGTCTTAAAACTCTAGGCTTGTTTACATTTTTTTTTTTGACAGTATGGACTAGATTATCTCAGAAGCTTAAGTGATGAATATAATCTCTAGATTTTACTTGTTATCATCCAGATCATTAGAAAAAAATCCAGATCATATGGGTTCGGGGTGAATCATCATGGAACTGGGCAATAGATATATGTAAAGTTTTTGTTCAAAATTTAAGCAGAATGGTGCTGTAGACAAGGTTGAGTATGTGATAAAAACTTGTGCCTACAGGTCTGAAGTAGAGATTGGGGATAATTTTTTGAGAAAGATTACTGAACTGTATATTTTGTATAATTTTTTAATATTTATAAAATAGTACCTTAATATTAGTTCAATCTGTGAATTACTTTATCCTTTTATGCATGTATCTTGTTGAAAAACTATAGGGGGATGAATTCGGAAACACGTGGCGTAAGTATATAGAAATGAAACTCATGAAAAATGTGTAAAAATCGGGAACAAAACCCACCAGTAGGAAATGGAGTTCAATTTCATGCAGAGACAACATGAATATTCTGTGTAATATAACAGCCATCTTTCTAGTGTTATTATTCTCTGTTGAATTTCAACTTATTAAAATAATTTTCATCATTATATTAATTTGACATTACATATACTTTTCTGACTTTATTTATTCATATAAATAATAAAATAAAATAAAATAAAATAAAATAAAATAAAATAAAATAAAATAAAATAAAATAAAATAAAATAAAATTCAGGTGTCTGCCATGAAGAAGACCATGCAATTTTAATAGATTTCTACACTGGTAAATGGGAGAGTTAATTGGGATGTTACTCATTGCAGCATTTTGTCTTTAAGTGTCAAATAGAACTTTCCTTTAAAACATTTTTCAAAAATGGAAAAGTTACTTGCATTATCAAGTCAAATTCTGCTTTTTCTGATACTTGATCAAAACAAAGTAACTCTATTCACATTTATTTTAGTCAGATTTCTGTGGATAACAAAAAAGAATTAAGCTCATTTTATCTCATTGATATCTCTATGTTCTGCACATTTGGGTAACTATTTAGTTCTGCTTACAATGGAAATAAAATATTTGCAGCAGTGAATGTAGAAATATTATAGTACATTTCAGTGTGTGATCATGATCACTGCTTTATTAATTCTGAAAGACTTAGCTAGAGACAAGAACAAACCTCCACCCACCACAAAAAGAATTATACAGAAATGAAAAATCTGTTTCTGACCACAGTTTAAAACAAGTTCTTTCCATTGAAAACATTTATTTTTTATTGTGGTAACAAGATCTTGGATCAAAATACTGTTTATTTCATTAGGTAAGAAGTGTACTTTCATTCTTCTTTAATAAGGAAATAAATAAATACAAATATATATCAATGTAAATATTATAAATTTAATAGATACATAAATATAAATATTATAAATATAAATATATATATAAATACATGTTGAAGCTAGCAGTGCTTAATTTCTTTCCCAGTGTAGACTGACAAGTTTCGATTTTATCATAGAATCAAAGGTGACTTGTGTCTTTTGTCCTCTTGACAGGACAAAAATTGTTTGCATTATGAATATCAGTTGGGTGCTGACAAGTGAAAGAAATTGCCAGATTTCAGTAACTCACTAAAACAAAACCAGAACTGACCTTGAAAGATGAAGATACAAAAATAGAAACTTGAATATGTCTTCTTACTTGATTGTTAACACTACATTGTCTTTTCCATCACAGACACCTGTATGAAATTTGACTAAATAAAGGCTGTAAAATTACTTAAGAGTATAGACATGTATTAGGAAACTATTTCTGTGTGACATGAATGCTGATCTAAGCCCTTTTAATTAAGAACTTTAAAATTATCTTTTAATGTGGGTAGAATTGAAATAATTCTGAGATTGCTCAACCCTACAAAAATAATTATGTTGACTTTTACTTATTAGGCACAATAAGTTCTACAAGATTTTTTGCGTACTTATTGTGAAGAATCATGTTGTTGGATTCCTGTATGGCAGGAACTCTTATTGGAAATTGGAGAGATAAAGGATTAAAAATCCAGTACTCTCAAATAAATAGATGAAATATCACTTAACAGATCACTTATGCAGTGACTTTCAAGCTGCAAAAATTATTCTGGTAAAAAGAAAATGATAAATAAATGCAGTCTTAAGAGCAGAGGATTTTTTTTATTTGTCTAGTTCCAGACCTAGTAAAAAGAGTGGTCTTTTTTCAGTTGCACTGTGTTTCATAGAGAACTAAGCTAAAGCATTGGTCTCACAGCCATCACTTATTTCAGTGGTTGCCAATCGGTCTGGACTCTTGATTGTTGTCCATCTCATTGAAAAGACCAAATAAAGTGTTCCCAAAGCAAAATAAATACTTCACTGACAGGTGATTAAACTGTCCTGACTACAACAATGAAAAATTTACAGAAAGTGACCTAATAGCTAAATAAAATACTAAGGCATGGACCATTTGCCACTATTTCTAATTGTTTCCATATGTACTTCAGGGAGAAAACAACATTTTGTGTATGCAGTTTTCAAGAAAATAATGAAACTATAAATTACAGGGGTTGTCTGATTTTAATTTAGCATAATCATAAGTAGTATGCCTTATAACCCTTAACAAAAATGAGGTAATGTAGATTGATTTACAGTCAATAGATATCAATTACATTTCCTTTACAAAATGCGGTGTTCTTTGAGTATGTTCCATTCTTGTACTTCTTTTCTAAAACTAAAATATCATTTTTTATTAATTTAAGTATTATTATTGTCCAGTTTCTACGCAAGAAAGCTTTGGATGAATCTTGCATAAGTTTCTTAACTTCAGATATTGTGGTTTGGTAATTCAGAAGAGTTTTTAGAGATAAATGGTATGCTTTGAAAAAATCTCAAAAGGATTCAGTGAACTCCAAGAAGCAGATATCCATTGAGTTAAGACTGCTCAACCTCTTTTTTTTTTCACATTCCTGGAAAATTGAGAGTTTTCTGCCTTTTCCTCTTCCTTTCTTAATTTTTATCTCCTGCAGCAGCTGTCAAGGCATGCTAGCTCCCAGAACCACCAAACCCTTCTTTCTCTGCCAAAGCTGTCTTGCCAAGGTAATGATGGATACAATGGTCTTCATCTTCATTAGATATAATTTGTCCAAAGGAATTTCCAGGGCAGTCTGGATACTGACATTGAGATTGATGTCTACAAAATAAGTCTTGATTCTTAGAGGGCTAAGACATGCTAATACTGCTTTATGGGTGTAAGACCAGATTTATAAAACTGGATTTTATCCAGACAGTCCAAAGCATGAGGAGGGAGAGCCAATTTGTCTGCAGGAATTTGTACAGACATGGTCACAGAATGCAGAAGTGAAAACATCACTATTATCACTGAGCCTTATGATACCTTCAGTCATCATGGGTAAACAAGACCCAACAATATAAGGATAACAAAGCCTCCTAAAATATATTTATGTTAAATCCTCCAAGCTAATGGGAAAAAAACTTAAAAAAAATTTGCATCCCTTCTTTATTTAAATCATTGAAGGAATATTTTGCCTTTGTGTAGGCAATAAACATATTTTTTACACTTACATCTGTTTCTGAAGCTCTGTTGGGTTGATTTAAGCTCAAGGTAAAATTTTTTATCAGATAATTTAAAGGACAAACAAGTTACCATTTTAGAATATTTGCTAAATTATCATTTTACAAGCAAAATTGAATTCTTATGATTTCTAGGCAATTCTATTTACTTGGAGATGTGTGAAAAAGTAACTTTTAGCATATGAGAACATGCTGGCAGCACAGGAAGCTTACTAAAGGGAAAAGAAGGAGCAAAGGGATACAAAACAGCAATTGACCCAGTTAGTGTACCAAATCAGGTCCAATGCTACTAACTACATCTCATAACAGTTTCATCTGTACACTCTTTAATACTGCTGAGGCAGAAATAAAGCAAGGGGAAGAAATTATTTTCTCCAGTATAATACTGATTTTATTGGAGTTTGTGATAAAAATCAATTCTATAGGGAAAAAAGAACCATGTCCAAATATATATGTATTTCACATCTCAATAGCAAAAAGAAACACGTTACTTAAAGCATGATGTGAGGAGCCGATTGCCATATTTTGCCACATAACACAAACTATGTTCCCGCAAAACTTGGAGTTACACTGAATTATTCTTCCTGTGCAAAACAGGTTTTATTTTGCTTTTCTTCATGGCAGTTACATATCCTAGAAAGCATAGGGTGGGATCCTAAGTTTTCAGAAATTGTGCTAGCAAACATCTGTGTTACCTTGTGACATTGCTGACTAACAGACCTAGACGTATGGAACCATACATATCAGATTGCAAACACAGAAGTGTCTCATTATCTACAGAAATCTGTCATACAAAGGATTTCTTTGCTACAACTTTTTTTCTAGATAATATGAAAGCAATAAATTTTTGACTTGTTATTCATGTTGTACTGGGTGTTCTTATCCAGGTGTTGGTGGCAGGGACATCTTTAAGAGGTGGCCAGGGCTGTTCTGTGCTGGACATAGCTTCCAAAGGACCCATCACAGGACACATCTGAGCCCATCAGCCAAGCTGGTGGTGCTTCTGTAAAATCACTTTTAGGAAAGGTCAAAATGCTACATAGTCAGTAAGGAATGAGGGAAAACCTGTGAGATAGGCATGTCAATGAACACTATGGCCAGAGAAGATGGCAGGTGAGATGTTCCAGACACCAGATCAAGGATTCCCTTGCAGTTTGTGGAAGACACCACAATGGAGCAGATCACACAGAGGACCCTACGATGAAGTGGGTGGCTATATCTTGAAGTAGCTGCAGCCCATGAAGACCCACGTTGGAGCACAGAAAAAAATGAATGGGAACAGAAAGGAACAGTTATGGACTGACAACATTCCCCCATTTTCCATACCTTCTGTGACACTTGATGAGGGAGGTAGAAGAGTCAGGAATTACGTACTTGACCTGGAAAAAAGAAGGGATAGGGAGATGTTTTAATTTTGTCTTCATCAGTGCTCACCTCTATTTTAACTGACAATAAATTGAATAAATTTTCTCCAAATTCAGACTGTTTTGTTCATGACAGTAAGGGGGTAAGCACCTACTTGTTTTTATCTCAAGTCATGAGCTTTCCCATCTCATTATTTCCCTCTATTCTGTGGAAGAAGGGAAGTGAGAGAACAGCTGGATGGGAATAGTCCAGCTCAACACACCACACCTACAGGAGATTCTGTTGTATCTTACAGGTCCTTACTATTTTTTTCCTTCTATGACTTTCATCCAAATTTAGTCCTTCTAGTGGTTTCCAATATTCTGCTGCAACCTTCTGCAGATTCTCAGCAGTATTCTCATCAACTACAAGTTTGAAGGGTAAAACAGTCATTTATGTTTCACAACACCACTTTCATCAGGCTTTTAAATGCCATTCAGGAACACCTTTAAAGAAGGTAAGTTATAAATCAGATTTTGAAAGGTGAGACAAAAAAAGGGCATAATAATTTATTGAAATAAGATTAAAGAATTTTTTTATTCTGAAATATGATTTAAAACATGTTGTTTTCATTTTGAATAATAATAATGATAACAAGAGTGTAACATTTCTTTACTTACAGTGGAGATATGATTTTCCCTAAATCAGCACTACATGATAATCCTGAATTGCTCTTGTTGACACTGAAATTGTGGTGCTTCAGTGAGTTATAAAACAGAAAACTTTTAAAACTAGGCTTTATCTTTTTGCAACAAAGATTAGGCAAGCAATATACTTACATTTTATGAATTGGCAACCACGTCTGCACGTAATGGCAAACACGAAGTGGTACATGGAAGAAAACGCAGAATTAATGCAAAAACCCTGATCTCCAGTTCTCTGATATGCAAACGTTAATGGCAAAGAATCAGCTTAGATTCCTTATAAAAGAATTCTTTTACATAGCTGGTCTCACATTTTTATTTTTATTAGTAACAATATTGACAAAACAAGACCTATTCTTGATTGCAAGCTCTTGTGAAAAATGACATTGCTACAATACCTCATTCTGGAAACCCCTAATTGTCAGATGAAATTAATTCCAGAATTGTACTGTGGGCTGTCAGAATAAAATGAGGAAGTGCTGTTGTTTAACCTCAGCAGGCAACTAGGCCCAGCACAGCCACTCACTCGATCATTTACCCACTGTGAGTTGGAAGAGGTAACATGAACAGTAAAAGTGAGAAAACTTGTGGGTTGAGATAAAGATAGTTCAAAAGGTAAAGCAAAAGCCATGAAAACAAGCAAAGCAAAATAAAGAATTTCTACCACTTTCCATGGGCAGACAAGTGTTCCCTCATCCTCGGGAAAGGAGGGCTCCATCACACGTAACAGTGACTTGGGAGCACAAATGTCATAAGCCTGAACATGTTAAACATGATGCCATATGCTCTAGATTGCCTCTAGAGTCAGCTGACCCCTCCCAAATTCTTGTGCACCCCAAACCTACTTCCAGGTTGTGTGGGGTGAGGAGCATAAAAGGCTTTTACTCTGTGTAATCACTACACAGCAGTAACTGAAACATCTTTATGTTATCTGCAGTGCTGCCAGTCTAAACCCACAATTTTCCACATAGTTGCTACTGGTGAAGAAAATTTACCCCAACCAAAAGTAACACAGGAAGCCACCTAGTAAGTGAGATGAAAATGGTTAGAGACAGAACTCCACAACTGGGAGAAAACCAAAAAAGCTAAATTGTTGTAGAAAATAAAGTATTATCTAGGGATCAAAACAAAAGTGAGGGATTTTTCACAGGTTTCCTCTGTCAATTTTGTGTTTCTGCTTCTCATCAAACTGAAATTAGGTCATCTACACCTCTCCTGAAATCTGGTCAAATATGAAGAAATTACAGTGATTTCCTTTATATGATCAGTGATTAAAAGATCTGTTAAATAACTAATACAAATTAGTCTAAAAAGACATGCAAAAACACTGGCATTGAAGTAAAAGACCAAAACTTCATAGTTATTTATAAAGTTATTAAAAATTTATAAATAAATCAATATTTTCTCAATTGGTTATATTGTTCTGAATCTTCAAAGCTCCAGCCATATTATAAATTAAATGTTTATACACAGTTATAAATATAGATCACAGATTGATTCTAAGGCTGAATCCCAATGTTAAACCAGAAGTGGATTACTTTTATAAGCTTTTAGCAATGGTGAAATGTTCTTCCCCAACCATCTGCTCAATGTAAATGTAATATACTAATATTTAAATTAAATAACATTTAATACATTGTAATGTGAAAAATTCATGATCACGGAGGCACAGAATTTACTGTAGTCAATGATGATCAAACTATGAGCACCTATCAAATTACTGAAAAATTCAGGCAATACAATGAACTAGTTAGGAGTTCACCTTTTGGAAAGCATCCTGTGTTATCTTACACAATCAGATGTAGATGATATTGGCACATATGAATGTAAAAGGCATCTCACTGAATTGAACTAAGGCTACTGTGGTAATTTTATATCACAAAGAGAACAACACACTATAACAAATGGCTTTCCAGTAAGCTGATTGTGAGATACAAATTAATTCCATGCCTGTCTTTTCCAAAATATTTGCTGAATATGTATGGGAATATTCAAAAGAGTATATGATAACATTTTCCTGTGTACACCACTTGAATGACCATAGGCTCATTCTCTGCTCCAACAGTTGCAGTGCAATTAATATTGGCATTTGAAAAAGTATTTATTAAAGAATTTAATCAAGTATTTGATTAAAATGATGCATATGTCATTGATTAACCAAAATCAGAATAAAAATAAAGTGCATGATTAATGGTGAAGCTGAGAGCTGAGTTAATTAATTCAGTTTCTGGATCATTTATATTCTTTCAAGTAGACTATTCTAGAAAGATATGAAAAGCAGTAAATAGTATTCCATCACACTTGACCACTCTTAGAATTGAAACAAAAAATATGTATCTGAGATGCAGGAAAGTTATTAGTAATTTGTTCTTGTTCATTTTCTCCACTGCCATATGTGAAGATGAAAACAAATGCTTCAAGAAAGCAAAATTGAAAGGCTTCAAGTTATTGTATCACTAAATGTGACAAAAGACACTTATTCAACACCAATTTGATGTGAATAAGCACACACCTCATTACTGGGGGCACTGGGAAGATGGGGGAAAGGTCCTGCAAGACATGTCCCACTCAACAAGTACAACCCAGCCCTTTTATGTGCTTTTTCTGCTAAATCATCATTACATAAGTTCTTTTACATACTATTCCCGCTCTTAAATTTAACCTTTACTCTCATTGGTTCCAATAGTTAATAACTTTGTCAATATTCTTATCTGAAGACAATCATTCGCTATTTCCACTAAGGTCTACTGATTGGAATCTTTGATATTAAAATCAAGATGGGAAGGGTAGTGGGTTTCCAAGCAGCACAACTGATTGCAACATTTAAAACATTTAGTTAAATGCATGTGTATGTAGGCAAGAGCTACTGATGCTTTTTCTTTGTGTTCACTTTTTCTTACTCTAGATAGGACACAATTCACAAAATATTGATATTTTTCCAATTAAAGTCAATTTATTCTGCCTTCCAAGAGGATTCAACGCAAAGCAGCACTTTATACTTGTTTATAAAATGGGTTAGTAAACCTAGCCTTTCTTTTAAGTTAACAAAGCTATCTGGACTTGATGGCTTCAGAGCAGAGGTTAATAAATACATGATTAGTCTGTTCCTGAATTTTTTAATGCTTAACTTTGGAAAGGATGACATCTTGAGTCATTGAGTGTATTTTCTTGTAAAGGCTTTTGAAGGAACAATCAGAACCCCTTAGGATTTTAGACCATGACAAATTCCTTGGTAACTATTTGCATAAAAAAGGGTTAGGACTTGCAAGCACAAAGTGCTTTTTGGGCTTGCTAGCTCTAATCAAACAGGCTTCATTTCTAGAGGGCCCTTGATATAATATTCATTCTAATTAAAATACATTTCATTCCAAGTGCAAAATCTGTTCTTGGCCTTCAGAAGCCAGAAGGCAGTAGGACAGTGTTAATGAAGCTAATTAGCTAAAGCATTGGTTAAAATTTAAAAGGGTATTTTCATCTAGGAATATCTAGATATGATATTTGGTATTGCTTTTAGGTTTGTGGTTTTGGGTTCTTTTAGTTTGCATATGGAGTATCCTTTTACAAAATTTGCTGTCATCTTAGAAACAAAATATTTTTGATTAATAAACAGAGGGTTCTTTCTTTCTGTTTGACAGGAGATTACATATAAAAAGAAAAGTGAGATGTGTCTTTCCAAAAAAATCTGCTAGTATTTATAACATTATAACAGATATCAGAATGCTACAGTTATTTAATTAATTGACTCTATGAGTTGCTGGTCTTCGGCAAAGAGCAGAATTTAAGCTATTGTAAAGAGAATCTCTTACTTAGAATCTTTTACTTTCCTCTTGGTTTAGTTTCCTGTAGATTAAGACTTTTTCAGCTACATACCTTCTGGATGAAACAAGCTGTCATCAGATGACAGACTCAGATGATTTAGATGGTCCAGGTTGTAATTATGGATCCTGGAATAGTTGGTTTTTTTCCTGAGATTGTTTCATAAATTAAAATACACAGTATGAACATAAATTAAGGGTTGCTTGCAAAAATTAAAACCCGATGCCACATCTTTAATATACTTTAAATATGGAAAAGGTATCAATAATGTTATTTGTATCTTTTATGATAACTGACACGTACATAACTGGAGAATTAAAAACAAATAATATGTAAACAGACCAGAGAGTCTGAAAACTGCAGTCTCAGAGATATAATAGGAAGAGGAAAAAAAGTCAGTGTTTGCAGGTGGTTGCTTTTCATGTAGTCTTTGAGTGGAAAAAAAAATTATATGTTTACCACCAGCTGAAAGTAATCCTGGTGTTCTTGGCCTTTTCCATAGTTTCACTGTATGCATTTGAAAAGTTGTTTAAAAGACTAAAAGCTGCTACATAAAGAAGGCTATGTGTATATATTTAGCTGTTTTCTCATTGAGGTGAGCTTGCTGGGCATGAACGGTGTCTGAACAGAAATTATCCAGACATACTGAGAATAACACCTTAACCCAAAAAATACATCTGTCAGCAGACATTTCCAACAAATATTTCCTATGAGGAAAAATGCTCTACCCAAGAGTCCACATCAACTACCCCCCAAAGAAACCACCTTAGAGGTTTAAAATTTTACTTGTTCTGTATTTCATTGCCACTTCTTGAGAATGGAGTGCAAACATAACCTCAGTGGCAAAGAAAGTGCTTGTTGATGTTTAGTTACGGAATTGCTTCCTAAGTGGAATTCAGAGCCATGTTGTTAAGATACTCTCCGTACACATTTATGAAGGCAGTTAATTGTCTTAAAGTTGGATAAAACTTCCCAAGGGAAAAGAATTTTCTCTTGAGTAGCCAACACATGTTGACAATATAACTTGAAAAGCCTCCCCAGGTACTGTAGCTGCAGGGGCAAATGGGTGCTTCTATTCACTGGTAATCCCTTCTAAACCATTTTTATCCAGACATTCCTTTTAACTACTGAGAGGGCACTGTTTCCTCTCATTTTGTTGCTTGTTACTTGGGAGAAGAGACTGCCCTCCAGCCTGGCCACTCCTTTCAGGTACTTGCAGAGAGGAAGATAGTCTCCCCTGAGCCTCCTTTTCTCGAGGCTGAACAGTCTGACACTGGAGAAGGGAAAGGGTGTGAGGAGTCCAACTTAGGAGGAAGAAGGAGTGTCAGAGACAATGTGGTGAACAGATCATAACCCCACTTCCCTGCCCCCATGTATTGCTGAGGAGGAGGTACAGAATTCATGAGTAAGGTTAAGCCTGGGAAGAAGGGAGGGGTGGTGGAAGGTGTTTTAAGATTTAGTTTTTATCTCACATTATCTCACCCTGATTTGTTTGGTAACAAATTAAATTTATTTCCCCCCAACTTGAATGTGTTTTGCCATGATGGTAATTGGTAAATGATCTCTCACTCTTCTTATCTGACCAATGAGTTTTCCATCTTATTTTCTTCCCTCCCCTGTCCAGTTAAAAAGTGCAAGTGATAGAGCAGATTTGATGGCCACCTGACATCCTGCACCTACCACAGCCTGAATTTAGCTGTTGATCCTGCAAAACTGCATGAATATTCTGCCCAAGTTTCAGTAAGAAAAAGCATATCTATATAATTATGTATGCGTAAGTATTTCAGTCTTGTAAAGATACAGGCCAGATACAAGTACTCAGGGATACATCAGTGGGGACAACTGGAAACCCCACTAGTTTTATAAATAAAAATACAGACTCTAGAAATGAACATAACCACATAAAAATTCAGGGTATGAATGGGCACAAGGTCTTGAAGGAAGATTTTAGGTGACATTTCTAGCTGTGATGTGAGAGGAGACTGATTTTATCTTTATAAACCCACAAAAACAAAGTGCCCGCAAAGAAATAAGAATTTCAAAAGTTTTACTTTAATCTATTGAGGAACTAAAGGCAGACCTGTTACATGGACTGAATGATGGGGGAGGATTATATGAAATGTGTCACAGAAAGAACAGGTATACTTATGAATGAAAAATGAAGGTGAGTTATGAATTGAATGCTATAAAATATAAAGTAGACTATGATTTTTTCAGATTAGTACTGATGCTTTATAGAGATAATACAATTTAGACTATGACTGATTTCAGGAGTACGGACATATGTTGAAATAGAAATAGTATAAAATGAAAATATGAAACATGGATATATTAAAATTGGGAGTTTTAGAAGGGAGAGGAGACAGTGAAGCAATGTATTCTCAAGATCAGAAAAAGTGACCCAGGTAGAGGTTGCCATTTTCACAGTCAATGCAGTATATAAAACAAAAGTAGTGCAACTGCTAAATTGCACTGTGGTCACTGCATTTGTGTTTGTCCAAATCTTTTTCACTCAGGCATAAGTATTGGAATGAATGTTTCATTTCAGGCAGGCTATATCTGAAGGGATTATTTACAATTAAGTGTAATGATATTGAGGAAGGAATCAATTAAGGAGAAATGTTCAGTGTTTTAAAAAGTTTACAGTGGATGGTTTTGTGTAATAACTAAATGTCATATAATTATCAAGTTAACTGAAATAAACACTCTAGAATTACTAGATAAATCTTTCTTTAAGAGCTATTAAATGACAAAAGAAAATTGTGAAGTGCAGACCTTGAGAAGAATGCTAAATAGGACAAAAAGACAAAAAGGATATTAAAAATGCAGAAAAAGATGAAATAGAAATCTGAGAATGATGAAAACAGTAAAACAGATAAAGGGGATATTAGAAAGGAAAGAGATAATTGAAATAGATATGTATATTAAGAGATACTAACCACATTTCTAAAAACATTTTGAACACTGCAAAATAAAAGATCAGTGAAGGATGAAGTTGAAAATTTCAAGATCGAATAAGATACAGAGTAAAAGAGAATAGGAAAAGAGATAAACCATTAAATTGACTTTTCTTCCATGAACTGCACAGTATTTATGAGAGAATAAGAAATCATGTCATCTGTTATTAGCTGGGTGTCCAGAATCTTGAAGGCTTTCAAAAAGGGTGAAGAAATATCATATCTGGGCAATTCAACAAACCTTGAGGGGCAAAATAAAAGCTTTATCTGACATTTAAGAAAAATCACACAAGACTTATATATATATACACATACATACATACACACAATGTAGTGTTAGTTATAAAGATGACACCTTACAAGTAAAGGACCATGATATATTTATGACTGATCTTAAAATACAAGACTAAGTAGTTATTTTTCTCTTAATTTAAATAAAATAATTTAAAAATTTGAAAAAATAAGGATAAGAGTTTATTAATTATTATGGTCCAAATCCTGAAAAATATTTATTTTTATACTAAGCTTCTCTTAAAAATTTTATTGGTACTAAGAAATTTATAAAACCCTATGGGAATTCATTCAGAGTTTCTATTTTATATCTTTCAAGGTCTGGACCATAAGTACCTATGCAAAAATACAGAAGAGCTATGAATATCTCAATTGCAGGACAGACTTCCTGTACAGTGCATAAAGAATGTAAAAAATTGCAGAATATAATCTCCTTGCCTTGTACATTGAGTAAGGAGTCACCTAAAGCACATGAAACAAAAGTACCTAAAGTGGCTAATGGAGGAAGAAACAAAACAACAAATATAATTTATGAAAGGGGTCCCTCATAAATTCTCTTTCCTTGTTTTAATCCCAATTCTCAGCCTGAAATCTTATGATGTAAGCTATGTGTCCATGCATTTTCTTCACTCGAGAAAACTACAGGAAGTGCTTTCTTTTACAAAATACCTCATAAAAGAGTCAATTTCACCCTCTTCATCTTTCCTGCAGCTATTTTGTAGGTGATGTTAATTCACATTTCCTTCTTACCTTCCAATACAATGTCTTAAAACCCAGAATATACTCTCTAAATAAGGTTAATTTTTTGTTCTTTCTTCTGAAGATGCTGAGCTAGGGATACAACAAAAAACCTTTTAACTGTTTAGCTTCATAATCCTGTGATATCCATTTACTCATGAAGTAGTTAAATGCAAGTTCTGATCCCACATCTTGGTGCTGTATATTATATTTTTACTAACAACCCCAGCCCCCATCCAACACAACACCCCTGATACCTAGTCTTTAAAACAAGGACTAGAGACCATCACACACACTCCAACCATAAATCTTAGAGTTTCATCTATGTTCTTCTTTCTGACTCACAAATTTCAGGTTTCATCTTCAGCTTCAACACAATGTCTTTAATGTCCCATCTCCTTTGAGACTTTAATCCATAATAGGATACATTCTTTCTAGAGGATTTGGAAGAGCATTTTCTCAGAGAAAGAAGTGAACACCTATCTTGAATGCATTAACTCAGCTCTCACTATGTAGTACGGAAGCTGGGAAAAGTAGTAGAATGTATTTTGCTTGGGGCATGATCTGTTAGGCCGAAAACAAATTTAACTCTGCTGATCTGTTTTAATAAATCCCTAATTAACAGAATCAGATACTGCCTAAGCACAAAAAACAGTTTATTTCCCCAAAAGCAGCATGAACATAAAAAAAATTGTCATGTGACTGGAAAATTTTAGTATCAAAAACTGAAGTAGATTATTCTGGCTTCAGCTGGAATAAAGTTAATTTTTTTCTTAGTATGTGGTACGATGCTATGTTTTGAATTTAGTATGAGACTAATGTTGATAACACACTTGTGTTTTGGCTGTTGCTGAGTAGTGCTGACCCTGAATCAAGGGCTTTTCAGTGTCCCTTGCTCTGCCAATGTGGAGCACAAGAAGCTGGGAGGGAGAGCAGTTGGGACAGCTGATCTGAACTGGCCAAAGGGATATTGCATAACACAGAACACCATGCCCTGTTGAAGTTGGCTGTGAGGAGCTGATCGTTACTGAAGGCACCAGTCAGTGGATGGTGAGGAATTGTCTTATTTGTTGTTTGTTTCTTTTGTGTTTTCTCTAGCTCCCTCCTTTTGTTGTGTCCTTAATACTAATAGCAATACAATTCTTAAACTTTTCTCATCTCCGTTCACAGGTTTACCTATTTTGATTATCCTCTCCATCCCACTCTGGTGGGGGGAAGAATGAGCAAGAATCTGCATGGTGTGTAGTTGTTGTCTGGGGTTAAAATGCAACAAGATACAAAACTTCAGACTTTCCATAGCAAGATGTCAAGAAAGAAAAGGAAAGTCATCTGAGCATTACCTGTAAAATCAAGTTCATTTTGTTTGAACTCAGCTTTAAACATAAAATCATATTTGTCAATGGGATGAATCACAAACTATTTTAATAGTTGCACTATTTAATTCAGCTAGAATTTACCCCATATTTCCACATAATTACGTGGTTCTCACTAGGCATGTCTGAAAGCTTTACAAGAAATTTTCTGTTACCCTCCTGTCCATTTGTGCTTACATATATTTCTTGGTTTACATTAATTTCCAATGTTCGTATCTAGAAATCTGTCTCTGCAAACACATTTATTGCATGAAGCAAAATGTGAAAAATTTTAGTGTTATATGAAATCACATGGATAAAAAATCAGATTAAATAACACTCTAAAGTATGATGCAAAATGTGAAGTACCTTTATTTATTTGAATATCAGTCTCTAAATTCAACCAAATCTATATTTTAAGAATATATTTCCATATGATTACCCTTAGCCCAAAATTGCACATAACATACCCCTCCAAAATTTAATTTATAATATTAATAACAAAAGCATAATACAAACTTTGAAAACGTAGATGGTTTTGTAATTAAAATACTGCTTTGGAAAGGAAAAAGGAAGCAGGGGATAATAAATACTGTATGCTCAAAAAAATTATGTGAGCATTTGTAGTATTATGGCACATAAGGCTCAGTATGATTTTTGGATAGAAGATCAATATATTATTACTGTAAATTTCTATGTGCTCACATTCATGGAAAAGATTTTTGTTTTCTTGTATATCTGATTGTAGATCCCATTTTTAAGTGAAATTGAGAACAGAGTTTGTCTTTCACTTCTACCCGAACCTTAGAGCATACTGTTCGCAGAAAGCATGGGATTTAAATTGTTTCATTGTTTGTTTGGTTTTTTCTCTCATGAGTACAAGATTTCCTTAATGCCATTCCTTCTTTTCCATACTTTGATCAGTTGTAATAGCTGAGTTCTAGCAGACAGCCATCCATCTGGAATTCAGTGGTGCAAAAGAAACTAAGACTATTCAAGATTTCTTCTCATCTCTTGCAGTGAGTATTCACAAGCACATTTGAAGGGCACACAAGAATTACAATCACCTGCAGGTCTCTGTAAACACCTGCCTGCCTGTATCACTCTGACTTTCAGGCACTCAGCTCAAAAGCACTCTCCAAAGGTGAGGAGGAAGAGAAGCAGTGCAAGGAGAGAGGAAGAGAGGGAGGGAGGGAGGGAGAGAGAGACATACATACATACACACTCACGTATGAACTATTCACTTACAAATGCACACTAAAGATAGGTCAAACATCACTATGCTTGCTACTCTCTGTCAGATGCCTCAAGAACCCTTGCTTCTGAAAGAGCTCCTTTGAATCATGTGGGTCCATTTACAACATCAGAAGTAAAATAAAACAAAATCCATCTTTTGAGGTAGCCAGTGATGTGTTAGAACTGATGTGTGTTGCTGTTTTCCAAATTCTTTTCAGCATATCCTTTTAAATAGATGCATTTTAAGAAAGATCTTGCTGAGTTAAGCTCTTGGCAAAGTTCCCATAGGCCTCAAGGCTACTACTGAATGGCTTTCAAGTAGTAGAATGAGGGAACCAGGGCAGAGAACAGGTTCAAGACTCTCCTTGAAGATACTTAATCATATTTTCCAAATGGAAATCCTGCATCTTGACTGAATGCATCTACCAGTCTGGTAAATGTGATCAATTTTTCTCAAAAACTTCTCTCTCTTTATGCGACACTTGTGCCACAATAGAATGTTAATCCCTAAATATTATAGAACCATTGCTAATAAAAGGCCTCAGATCTTGAATTGACTTTACTCTGCAAGTTCGGAGGACTCACCTGGACTTATCTTGGCTAGAAGTATAAGCTCAGTTTTTCTTGCCAATGCCTAACCTGCCTGAGCTGGACAATGTTGTTTACAGGAATGGTCTGACAAAATGAGGGGTCAAAACCCCCAAAACACAGCAGCTTTTTTGCTTGATCTTGGGAAAGGCTGATGAGCCATTTCCAGACATTAACTGGCTACAGTGAGGAGAAAGCAATCTGTGATAACAAAAATAAACTCAAGCTACCCAAGATCAAGGAAGGATAAATCCCAGCATGAGTATCATTCTCTCATTTGAAGAATTCAGGATGATGACAAGTCTGATTCTTGAAATAGACGTATCACTGACACTAGGACCCAAAGTTTGTATTCAATAATTTTAATCGTCTTACAGATGAGGTATTTTTGTATTGATCAGGTAATCTGGACTGCTTAAATATTATCTTAGCCAATAATAATTCCCTTATTTGTAATTTGACTACTTTTTTATTTTTTCCCAAGATTTTGAAAGCACTAAGAGCATTGCCATACATGTTGCATATGTACCTAACAGAAAAGTTTGACTTACCTCGTAATAAAACCTTATTTTGGTTTAAAAAAGACCCAATGCTCCAAAGTAAATCACTGATGTGTTAGCCAAAATATTGGAGTTGAGAAATAGTGTCAAATGTTAATAATTGTTTATGATTTAAATAATACTTTTCCCAGACCCTCTGCTGTGTGCTCTTGTAACACACAAGAGATCAGCTTAAGCCTTGCCCATTAATGACCTCCTCACATCAAATGTCAGACATTTAAGAATGTTTGCAAAATAATACTTGTGTAGTTCAACAATCCAACTTTGTCTACATACCAAATGTACACAACTCAAACATAGCACATAGAATTTTCTGTCTTTGGACATTTTTCGAAGGTTTACAACAGGGCTTGAATGATTTACACTACATGTGAGAACTTTGAAAAGGTTCATTTGTAGGAGAAGGTTACAGAAAAGCAAGTTAATCTAGTACCTAAAACACAAAATTTAGCCAAAATTAATTATAATTAGGGCTGAACTGCAGGTTTTTAGGAATAAGTAGAATAGTTAAAATACTTTGCTCTTCTGTGGTTAAAATACTGTGCTTTTCTACATATAAGACTTGTCTCCTAAAGAAAAAATCATCATGCATTTCAGAAGGTTATAATTTGCTTTCAAATGTTACATAAATAACTGCAAATTTAATTTTTACATGATAATTTCCAATTTGACAGGGCTTAATTCTTCTATGTCAACCCATTTGACACTTCTAAATTTAACATAATGTGTTTAAAAATTTTAATTTTAATATCAATTTAAAAAGTTAAATATATTCTCCCTGTAAGGCAGATAAATAACTAAATTAAATGATGCAAAAAATTTATTTTGGTGATTATTGTGCTTATAATGCAGTTCTTTTTGATGCTTTAAAATTATTCCCTCTTTAATATGAAAAAAAAACCCTACCCCTATTCTATCCATGTCTCTTCTTTAAAATCAAATAATCTGAAATATGATCATTCTCGATAATCAATAGCAAATATGGACTTGTACTAATGGACAGGGATTGGCATATATTAGAAAAAATATAACTATGCCAATTTAGAAATAGTGTAGAAACACCACAGCAATTAATGAGTTAACCAAATACTGGATCTAAGAAGCAGTCTGGGAAAGCTGCTGGGACTTACCGTGACTAATACTGGAGGAAACCACGCTGCATGTAGAAGGCAGGAGATATTTGGTAGTTGACAGGATTTTTTTGCTGAACCATGACAATGGTTCAAATGGACAAAAGCAGTGTAATCACTTCACCTGACACCTCACTCTACTAGGTCCAGGCTTTCTTCTGCATGAACTGCTTCTGGAGATTTTTTTTAAATTAAAGCTTTATAAGTGTTCCCCTTTTAGAGGGATGAGGGATTAGTTTGCAGGCTGTGAAAATTAGCAGAAGCAATTGCAAACCATACACATATGTAGATCTGTTCATATGTCTTTCCTGATCACCAATCTTCAATAATTTTTCTTTCACAATAAAATTTGTATGACAGAAAATTTGATTTCTTCTTCCATAGGTGTTTCCATCACTCAATATGTTCCTTATTTGATCCCTGTCTTAGTCTTACTTGACTATCTCTGATTTCTTAACTGAGGAGGCTAGGATCCTTTCATAGTCATACCACAAAGCAGAGTCAGCAAAGCTGAGTTTCAACAAATCACATCCTTTTAAGTCTTAATATGTAACTCTTTATTTGTATCAATCTATTGTTATGCACTCCCCTGGTGTGTTTTATACCTCCTGCTTGCCTTGTCTGTTTTATTTAAGTCTGTAAAGCAGCTTGTAGGAAAGAATCTTTGTCTGATGTAAATCCAGTTAGATTCCAAAGGAGCTGCCTCAAATTACATCAGCCTCCAGTGCAGCTCATTATGTTCCTTTGATATCTACTTTGCCTTATTTATAGCAGGAGAATAAGCTATGATTTACATTGACTATTAAATTTTAGACTGAAATGTCTAGCTTTATGTTTTCTATTTTAGCATTTGTCTTTAACTCCATTCATAGCTGTCAAGGCTTTTATATGTCCTGGTAGCGATTCTTAGAGGAGTGTTCCAGGTACAGAAAGAGGCAGCTGAAACTGTCATAAAAGTTAGAGATTTCTCACTTCCTTCAGACATCTGGCTTTCATAACATCAGCCTTAATATTAACAGATTCAATTATTCTCCATTACTATCATACAGTAGCCCTACTGTACACCTTGTGTTCCTATAGTATGGCCTGATAGGGGTCATAGCAAAACCTTTTTTCTTCCCTGTCATTTTCATAATCCAGAACATTTGTTTATGTGTTTTATCAGGTGCATTTATGGTATTAATGATGACAATATGTTATTTTTTTCTGGTTTAATCTTGTTATCTTGCTGCTGTATAAACTTAATACCTTTACCAGAGGTTCATACTTATATGTCTTTCCTTGTGAGTAGCTTAAAGAAAATTTTGCTGCATGAAGATGTGCAACATAATTATTTTAGGTATATTTCAAGTATTTCATGTTAATAATGCCATCAATAAAATGTAAAGCATAGTAATTATTTTTACACTCCACACAGACTTTTGATTGGCAACAAGAAAGGGTCACATTTTTGCCTCAATCAGTTAGAGTTACAAAAATCTTAATGTTAACAATTAAATTCTATTTTTTTTGCTGCAACAAAAATAATTGTTCTGCAAAAGTAAAAAAGCATTTAAAATGTTTCATTTTCCACCACTTAATTTTCCGCCCACTGTGCAGCTCATTGGAGACACTTTTGTTATTGTTGTAACTTAAATCAGTTTTTTCTAATTTCATTGCTCCTCTGCACCCTGATGGGCTTTGAACAGTCATCTTTAAGAGCATAGGAATAACGCAACCTGATTTATGATAAACACCACACATGTACTTTTAGGGACTCATTCTAAAAGCATTAAAAGATGTGTAGGGATGCTGTTTGTGGAACAGGACCAATATTCCCCTTCTTAGCCATTGGTAACAGCATAAAGATCATAAATCTTTTAAATGGTGTTCAACCCCTGCCAGATGTGGATGACACACATTTTTTTTCATGTTTAAGCCTACCTCATCATCATATGGTTGGACTTGATGGTCTTAGAGTTCTTTTCCAACTTAAATGATTCTATGATTCTATGATCACCACACACAGGGAAGAGACTAGTATGTTAAAATAGAAAAGCAGAAAATAACTCAAAGATGGCTAGTGAAGTGCCCATTTGGGTTTATACCTTTGCTAAATCATAACCATAATCAGAATATTTCTTTAAAAGAAATATTTAACAGAAAGATCTGTTAAATTTTAACTAGAATATTGATTTTTGAATTGGTTCTATGTAGCAATTTAATAAATATGTCGATTTTGTTAGTCACTTTTCTATGTTTAATGTCTTAACTCTGCTCTTGAGCTGGTAAAATGTAGCCATATATTTTGTGTACCTGTTTCTTATGAATATTTTCATTTCAAAAAGGTACATAACTTTACTGGTATTTTGACCCAGATTTAAAATAATTTAATATAGTTCTGTAATAATATATTTGAGCAGTCTCTCACTTAAAGAAAAAGAAAATGAGAGGAAAAAAATGGTATAATGCTCCGAGTGATATTGAATGGTGACTACTCAAATTGCTTATAGTTTTTCAGTTACTCTTTTGAAAGCTTTGTGAAAATGACCATACATTGAACTCTCTTTAACTCTGTGATTCAGTAGCAGAAACTTTCACACTCGAGCTACTTCTTCAGAAGTTTCAAGTACAGTGATTGTTTATGAAAAGTGTACTGTGAAAATCAATTTTCCCCTCCAAATATTTCAAAGGAAGCATCTGTCCTTTGTGAACATGTGTTTTGTAAGTCTTCATTGGAAACCAGATGAAGTTCAGTCATATCAATGTTGTCATGTGCAGATACAATTATACAGCTATATTTAATGCCTCAGTGGATAACCCCACGTTACAGTTTAATTTTCCACAGAAGTCTAAATTCGTTCTTGGACTGTGTATTTTCTATCACATTAGATAATCAGTCTGAGGAGAAATCCAATTTTAACTCAATCAGCAATGGTTTGAAGAAGGTTGCGTAAAATAACTTGCACAGGTTTTAGCATGCAATCCAACATGCAACTAATCTGTTCATTAATTCATTGCTGGAAACATATTCTGACATGAGACTGAAACTATGAATGATCCCTGGAGTGGTTTTTTTTTTTTATTGTTTTGGCACATATTATTCTCCTGGTGGGTTTTTATTTGTTTATTTTCTTGTTTTGTTTTTGTTTTTTTTTTCTTTTTAGCAAATAATATGGCAGATTATTTACTGTTCAACCTGGAAATTTCTAGTTCTAACTCTGAGCCCCAGGACCAAAGTGGCATTCAGAGTACTATGAAATCGATATGACATTTATTTTGCTAGATTGTGGAAGAAAATAGTATAAATTACAGTTCAGAATTGTTTAATTGTCTGTTTTCTTCTACTGATGAAGAATTAGTTTCTATATTTCTGCATGCTTATTTTAGTTGGTTTTGAACTGATGGGAATCACTGGACTTCATGAGATCTTCACATACACAGCTTGATGTATATAGTTATACGAAAACCCTACCCCATGGTATTCACTTTTCATTTTGTCTTAGTAGTTGTTTCTTATTATTAATCCTTGAGACTTTGAGTGTTAAATAATATCTCCTTTTTCCTTGTTTCTGAACAGCAAAAAATAGTCATAGTGCACTGATATGAAATACCCATTCTGAAGCAGGCATATGTTTCAGTTAGCTTCATGTATATTCTTTGATAATATTCAGTACCAGAAACTTCAGAAGTTGTAATAGGGTGATTGCATTGTACCACGAGGCAGAGTGATTAGACTGATAGGAACCGTATTTCTGAACCTGGCCAGTACAGCAATTTAGAAGTGAGCTGCTCTATTTCCTCTCAAATTCCTGATCTACAAATATAAATTAAATATCACCATGGATCCCTAATGGTGTAAACATACAGGAGATTTCTTTTCTATTGGCTGAAAAAGTGATTTAATAGTAGGGTTGTTACAGTTCCTTCTCTCCGACCCCATGACCTTTCCCTGGAAAGAAAATAAGCTTTATAGTTTCCAGAGCCATCATCCTCAGCTGGACTTTGGTACACTCTTCAAGGTTACCTGAGACACCTTTAGGCTCCTAGGTATGAAATATCCTCTTTACACATCCTAATTCCTTTAATGTGACCGTTAGTTTTTGTATTTGTATATGTGTTGTACTTTTTGCGGGTTACCTTTAGAAGAAGGCAGTGGGCTCTAAGGCAGAATTATCTCAGTGCAGGGTGTCTAACAATGAGGTGTCTGCAGGAAATCTTTTGTCACCTTATTGCATGCAAACTTATGTCTAGTTTGTGAGGAATTATCCTAATCTTTTTGATTGTGGCTGTGTAAGCATGTTCTGTGAATACCTTCCTCCAGCATACATTAGAGAAAAATGTTTTATGTGCTGTTGAGAGTTCTTTTATTTCTCTTCCTTCATTATTTCTCTATATTTCAATGGTTGTCTTTGATAACATATTAAGGTGTAAATTGCTTCTGTTCCAAAAAAATGAAAAAATAAGTTCAGTAAAAGCAGACACAGGAACAATCAATGTGTTTTGATTGTAACTAAACTATTGTTCCCAATTCAAAATATTGCTATCCTTTTATTTAACACTTTACCTTGTTCTTTTGAGGGACAGAGGGAGAGCATGCAGACACTACATGATAATTTAAGTTACGCTTTTTTTACTTGAAAATTTCTGCAAATAGTCACTTTGACCAAGATTAGAAAAGCTAATTTTGTGACAAAGGGTTAGGCTGAAAACAGGAGTTTAGGGTGAAAATAGGAATTTGTTTTGGAATCTCTGTGTTGGGAGTTCTATAGTGACACAGCATCTATTGCAATTGTTGTAGTCATTGACTTTGTAATCAAATCTTAAAAGCATTCAGCTCTATATTGTGTTCATGGCACACTGGAGCATGTGCCTACTACTTTGTAAATCTTTTGACAGAAACTTTATTTCAGAGATGTCACTCAGACTATTTAACACACCACATTTCCTTCATTATAATTCCAAGAACATATTAGGATAAGTGCTTGAGCAATTAGTATCAATTGCTCTGTGTTTGCGCCTGTGAGTAATTTGCATATTAATATTCATATGTTGCGTTAAAATAGATTTATGCTGGCCATCACAGGAAAATTTTAATGCATTTGGTTTCTATAATACAATAATTTATTCTTTTATTCTCCTTCGAGAGAAGGATATTATAAAGATTTTTCAAGAAAAAGTCCACATCTGATTTTTTTAATAACAAATAATTCTGTAGAGAATAATTGTAGCTACTGAATTATATCTAATAGTACTATAGTTATGTGAATTATAAATTCATTAATTATAGCTGGTGAATTTTAGAAAGAAAAATTGGAAATGTTTGTTTTGAACTCCTTCTTTACCTCTTTATGACATGAATCTTGTTATTAATAGGCCTGTAATGTGAAAAGTTACCTGGCATCATTTGAAGTATGATACCATGACACTAAAGTCTTACAAAGAGAGCCTTTTCATTTCTAATGGAAAAATCTTTAGAAATCCTGGATCACTTTTTGAGACACTCAAAAAGAAGACCTTGGAGGCTACTCTGATTTTGCTGACTAAACTAAGAAGAGGACAAGGGCCATAAAACAATGGAAGGATTGGGTAGGTGCAGGAGGAAGTAGCTCCTGTAAGTGTGAAAGAAGTCAGCATCTTCTGCAATGCTAGTTCAAGGCAGTGGTGACTGGTACACTGCATGTCCTTTTCCATCCTCTCCAATACTGAAGGAGACAGATGTCTCAGCACTTGCCAGTACAGCACTGACACGTTGGGTTAGTGATGAGCTGTACCTTTTGATGCTCTTAGGGGAATAAAGGAGCTATGCCAGCAATTGTGAAAAGAATTCTCTGACCTGAGGGACAATGGAATGATGAAGAAGAAATGGAAAGAGCAAAGTGGAAAAAAATAGGTGCAACTATATAAAGAGTTCTCCACTTTTTGTAGGTAAAGCTCAGGAAACAACCTGGAGGATAAGGACCCTGGTCACACTCTTAAGCTAGCGCAAAAATGCTCTGCACCTCACAGATAAGAAGTATACATGGACTGTGACCTCTAAGTATTTAAGTACCACAATCCCACACTGCTTGCAGTATAGACAACATGGGGAAAGGAACAGATTCTGTCTATTTATTGATCTAGCATCTCACCAGACCCAATGTTTATGTGACAACATTTCCTTATTGAATAATTACTAATATGCAGTCTTATGTAATATAGTGAGTTATCAGCAAACCAGCCAATGAGTTCTAACTTTAATTGTGTACTTATTTGGCTCATCAAAGGGCCTTCTTGGGGCAATACAGAAATTGGGCAATATATGAGTTAGCATGGATTTATTTAAGTAAGGACTAGTTAAGGGTGGAAAACTTTGGGGAGACTAAAACAAAACAGTTGGCAGGGGACAAATTTAGGTGCCTGTATGAAAAAATGCAATGTGAATTGACTAGGAGCTTTACACACCTAATTCTGCATCATTATTAAATTGAAAGGCATACTGAGTTTCAAAAGTGGACATGACAGGAAGGGTGAGGTGAGCTGAGAAACTAGATTTAATAAAATAAATCACATCTGAATGTCTAAATCATTGAGATCACTTCAGACTTTTGCCTTTCTTAATGAAGGATTTAAATAAAAGAAAGAATAAGTTTTCATCTAAAAACTGTGTTTTAATGGCAAATAGATTTCTTGAACAAAGTAAAGACCTTTGGAAGAAAAGTGTTATAAATGATGAACTAGTGTGACTGCTTTTGTAACTATTTTCTTTAAACTTTTGCATACAAACTTTTGTTTGCCTACCTGCACAGCGGATGTAGAAGCTTTTTTTTTCTGGGAATACATCCTGGGCTGATAAACTCAGAAGTCTGAGCTCAGTACACCTTTTCTGCTGTGTCTGATTCAAATGTGTGTGACCAGCTTGTGGTGGTTGTAAATTTTCAAGAGGCTTCCCATAGATAATTTTAAGTGCTTTCACTCTGGTTTTGGCAAGGGAGTTTTTCTCTGTTCCTATAGCAGTTGCACAGCTGAAATAATATAACAGACCATTGCAAAAGCAAATGGTTACAATGGATTTTCTCCTACTGTTCAGAAACAAAAGTGAAGGCCAGTGTGAGCAGTAGGAGGTCAACCTATCTTTATTTGATTTAATTCTGTCTGAGTTGTATCCTGTGAAACCTAATGAAAACTCAATATTATCAGCATGGTGTGGCAAACTACTCAACAACTTGAACTTAGAAAGTTCTCAATGGTTGATTCTTTCTTCTACATGCTCTGCATAAAGCTGCTAGGTAAATATATTCAAGTCCATTAGAAATCAAAGAGGAAAGATTCCCCCATGCAGTTTACTACACTTGTTTCCATATGACTTTTACAAAAGAGAAAGAGAAAGCAAATGAAATTGCAGACAGTATGAAAAATGCATCTTGGTAACAACTCTCAAAATTATCAAAGAGTTTATTTTTCTAATATTATTTTTAAAAGATGTCCTGTCTATCTGTTTTGCCATTTGAAAGCTGTAGCTGTCTTCTGCCAAGTCATAGATTGAAACTCAGACTTCAAATCATAGAGGGGATTTATGCTTTATCTCTTTGATAAAGTTTCTTTCACAGTTCATGAAATGTCATCACCTCTGGAGACTGCTTACTTAACCTAAACAAGGGCAGCCACCTGCACTGAATTCCTGACTAATTGGCCATGTCCTTTCTTTATTCCTTCTTCAGCTGATAATTGCCTCTTCAGCACACACTAATGCATTGCATTAGTCAACATATTTGTTTGCCTGAATAAACTCACAAAATATTATTTTTTATAGTAAACAAAGGATATTATTTAAATTTTGTTTAATAGCACCAGGGTCCCATGTTTTGCTTCAACCAGTAGCATGGAATTTGCTATTAATTCTTAAAATTTTTCTGAAATATTATTTTTTCAACTCCTGTTTTTCTACACATCCAGTTGGTCTGCTGGGGGAAAAAAACACTTTCTGCAGCTATCAGAGAGAACTACATATCTTTTTTTTCCTTTTTAAAATGGTGTTGAAGTCATGTTACATTTTTTTCTGTCAATAGAACACACTAGAATAAAACTAAAAACAGGATAGCTTGATCATTTTTAAAAAGAAGGTCAAACTTACAAGGAATTTTGTGAAGGAGAAAATCAATGGACATTGTTGCTGAAACTACTTATGGCTATAGCAGATGGACAAAATACTCTGTTAGCTTGCATGTGTCTATTTGACAGTAAATGAAATGTGGCGTATAATTAAATGATGATTTCAAATTTTATTCAGAAGCATAATCTTTTAGATTAGAAAACAGAACAAAATGGATCTTGATAAAGGTCATACTGTTTGATATTTTCTGCCAAAATAGGTCCATAGAGCTGGTGGCTGGTGGTAGATGATACAGCCACAACACCCTATCATGCTTTCTTTTGTACCCTTGAGTGATCTTAGGCAGATTTTAAGAACCAACTTTAAGAAAAAAGTTAAGTTTCTTATAGACATTGTAAGTTATATTCTTTTTTTAACTGGACTGTCTGTCAATGATCTCAATCCTCTTTTATCAACCACTAGAGGCAGTGAGCAAGCCCAATAGCTGGTAAAGGTCACAAAGAGATCTTTTCATCCCCTTTCTCACCTGCTCCCTCGGGTACGGTTTTGATGTGTCACAGAACTCGTTTCTCAACAGCAGCTTGAGTCACTGCACCAGCCATGTCAGAAGCCTCCAGCCAGCCTTCTGTTGGTAAATGTAGCTCAGCAGGTCTCAGGTTAACAAGAGTCTGATGACTCTGTGTGAGTCTGGGACTTACAATCATGCCTTTTGTAAAAGGTGTGCAGCTGCCAATGAGCTGTGTGAAGGACCTACAAGAGGAAGTGAACAGGCTGTGCAGTATTCAAGAGAATGAGCAAGAAATTGGTAGGTTATTCTCAGACATGCTACAGTCTCAGGAGCCTCAAACCTCCTCTGTTTGATGATCCTTGTGGGTCCCTTCCAACTCAGGATATTCTATGATTATCATGTTTGTCAGAACTGTAAAGAACATTCCCTCCGTGCAATTGCTGTTTGACTTGAACTTGACTATAGCTTTGCACTGGACATGCGGCATCCAACTGCTGTGTACTGCAAGATCCAAATTGTCACTGTTTGTTCCCATTTGTTTTGCAGGGAGGGTATCCTGGGACAAGCCAGCTAACTACAGCAGCCTTTGCAAGGTTATGCTTCTACAACAGCCTGTGCACAATGGCATGAACCCTTGCACAAAGAGCATAAGCAGTGCCCTGAGGCTTCTGTTATTCTTGTCTGGAGAACTGAAACATGACTAATACGAGGTGCAATGCACATGCTCTTTACTCCCTTGTCTGGCTACTGAAAATAAAGCACTATTTTCCCTTTTCAGAGGCGGAACATAGGACCAGGCCCATGCAGGCCTGCAGGCAAGTTGATAACTGCCTTTCCTAGTTTTTAGTAATTTCATAATATTTTCACATGAGGAGAAATCATAAATCAAATTTGGCTATATGATAGAGAAATTTATAACACATGGAACACTCCACAAGATTACATTAAGCTAATTTATTGCAGATTATGTAGAGGATGTTATAAGGAAGACTTTTACTTTCCTAAAAAATTCTCATTAGGATTTTTTTTTTCCAATTTTGTATCAAGGCCTTAATGGCTTAAATCATAATATAATTAACAATAGGAGATAACTGTACCTTTAAAAATAATATTAAAAATTACTAACTCTCTTCTTGACTCAGGTGCTTTAGCAAATTCAGTAATCTGGCTATGTAAATTATCCACACTCAGGCTCAACCTTCTTTTCCAAAAAGTATCTAGAGGAGTCTGGCAGGCAGTCATGATTTATATTTAATTTATTCAATTACTTATTTGTTACAGTGTTTGTCAAGAAGGTGAAAAACCTCTCCGTGAATGGAACTGACCCACATCTCTCTTGCCCCTCAGCAGAGTGGCTGGTTGAAAGTTATAAAGTAAGTTTGACTCTATGGCCCAGAAATAAGGCCACTTCCTGGCAAGGGAAATTTTGGATCTGACATGTGATCATAACATTGTTTATTCATTTTATCTAGTTTTTTTTAATGCAAAATGCAGAAACAGTCTCAGACTTTTATGGTGCAATGGCTACACCCTTCTAAAGTAACTTCTATCTCTTTACATAAATTGCACTCATGCAAATGACTGCAACATTGGTTTATCTTTAAGCTGCCTGCCTCTCCTCAGGCATCGTCTAGAGAACCTGGGTGTGTAACTCAAGGCTGTGAGAATCCCCTAAACAATAATGCTCAGGTACTGCAGTGTTCAGGGATGAAATAGCCAAGTGCTGCAGCTCCAGCTCTGTATGAATAACCATAACTGACATAAACAGATTGATAAAGTAGCTCTTAGCAAATCAGCATAGTATATCTACCCCCTGCTTATTCATTGTAACAGCAGGACAACAATCAGAGCCATATTTCTGTGGAGACCACTGGGTCCCTCTTTAGAAAGAAAACCAAAATCTATGAACAAGTAACACATCAGCTGTAGAAAGCTCCAAAATATTTTAACTGGAGCTGCTGATATGTTCAGCTCTTACACTACAGCATAAATAGCTTTTCCCTTTTTGTTGGGCTGTTTTTTTGGGTTTTGTTTTTTTGTATAAGGCATAAAAGCTACTTCAGCATATTTCCTTATTCTTAGTTCTCAGTGCTTATTCTTAGTATCTCAGTGTTGTCATTTCTGATACCATATAACCAGCTGTATACATTCTATTTGTTGCTGGAGGCACTGCAGACTCTTGAGAAATAAGAGGTAGAATCAAGGGTTTCCTCTTCCTAGGAAGATGGTAATGAATTTTAATTGAGAAAAGACAAAATAATTGGTCCATGAACTTGCAAAATCCTAGAAGTTTTTCTAGTGGGACTGCATTCTGGAAGATGTTTTACTAAAACCTAGTATAGAATCAGACAGGAATCTTCCCTTACACTGAACTTTGGCATATCATGTGGATAATATCTGCAAAGAAACAGACAGAAAACATTAATATCAGATATATGACCTACATAAATTTTCACACAGAAGATACTTTAGAAAACATATTAACATTTCAAAATCAACCCCTTAGAAGCTAGAGAAAGAAAAAGTCCACCTGGGCAACTGTAAATTAATCCCATCAATTTATGCTTTATATGCTACCCAATATGCTTCAATTAGATGATCATACACTACTATTTTGAAAGAGCTCTTGCTTCACTCAATACTTGCATTTAATATCTCCAGTATTCAGAAAATTATCCATATCTTATTTTTATCTTACCTGTTGGAATAAAATCTTCTTCCTCTCTTTTTGCCTCTATATGAGATGTTGAGGTGTTGAAATATTTTAGCTCTAGAGGAGTACACTGTACCTGGTTCAGGTGAAAGTGAATGCAGCTTAACTCACATTACCCTGAGACCTCCTAAATTCACCTGTACATGCTGATGTTTTAAAAAAGTCTGATGATATGGTCAAGATGAAGAAGATTCACAGTGTTATATTATATGCAAATAAACCAATGGATGATATTATAAACTTACTTCATATTACATATCTCAGCTTACAACACTGGATAAAATTAAAAATTGTAACTTAATATAAAACACTTAAAAATTACACTGGGAACATTGCACATAACAGCTGAAATACCAATTACAAGTGCCATAGCAGGTTTTTCTATTCATAGCTTTGTTCACATTAAAAATCTACTGAAATGGAGGCACTAAAATTACACTGTCTTAAGATGAACTTCAACAAAACCCCTGCATATCTCTTCCTTAATATGATTTCATAGTGCTATAAACTTTCTATGACAGACTTAAGAGTTCAGTTTGCAAATAGAGCCAGAGACCTAAATTTTAAATTTTGTTTTGATGGTGTGAATACTTTTTAGGCTATGATTGCTTTACATCAGCTTGGTTTAAAAGTACTCAACCTCCATGACTTCTCTTGGAAATTAGCTTTTTGCTGTGGACACAAGGAATACAAGTCTCTTGGTAACCCACTTGTATTCCTCTTGTGTTTCACAGCTTTTAATCTCAGGCTAGGATGCATCCTCACTGTAGAAGATCATCTCTTTCTACAAGTTGCCCTTTCGCAGAACTAATGTGACAGCTAAGGATTTATCTTGTGGGTGTTTGTAACATTTCATCATCTTGCCTTTCATCCATACACCATATTTCAACCAGCCATAATAATAGCTCTGGGCCAACTTTTATCAAAGTATAGAGCAGATGCCCAAAGCTGTATTAGCTGGTCTACGTTTCATTATGCAATGTAGAATAATTCTTTAAGGTCTCAGGTTCTAGGACCTGACCCTGAAAATTTAAGCCCAGAAATACATGAAGAAAAAATCCCTTGGCATTAATCGAGATGCTTAACATAGCAACAAATAGTTTAGTTTTTTTTTTACTTAGATCCTTGTTTAGATGTTTTAGTCTTCTCAAAATCTTCCTTGTTGTGTACTCTGTGTGATTTTCTCAACCATCACAGAGTCTTGAGGCAGAGGTGGCCATAATAGAAAAGATCTACAGAGATCAGTGCTTTATTGGCAATATTGATACTGGTCTTCTGAATTTTCTTTCAGATCATGGCCAGAACAGGACTTCTTTTTCTTTATTTTGATACGCAAACCAAGCTTCTTAGCAGTACAATGAAAATAGTAATATTTTTGTATACTTTTTGTATACTTTTTGCGAAGAGTACACTGAGTGTTGGAAAGTGGTTGCTGGAAATAGCAGATCATTTTTAATTTTGAGCATCATACATGACTTTTATTTGGTTAGGAGTAAGGTCTCTGAAAATTCAGAGTTTTCTCATTTGAGGACTCCTGTTTTTAAGTGCAGAAAGCTGTGTTCTTCTCAGCATATGGCATTTGTAAAGGAGTACCAGTCAAGCATTTTTATTCACACCATAATAAAGTGGTATCGCTCTTCAAAATTCCAGTCCTCAGTAATTGTGCATTATCATTATTCCCCAATATGATTAATATTTAATTTCCTGAAACTGAGTTGTTGAAGAGAAACAGCAGATGATCTAATCAACATAGAGAATACCTGATCATACTGGTTATGGAAAAACATGAAAGGAATGTTAGCACCTTAGCCCATTATTTCTTGGATTTTACATCCAACTTTAATTCCAATATCTCATCTATGGAAAAAGTAATCCCAGATTTTGAATGCTCATCTTCCAACCTGCCTACTTAGTAGGAAATGCAGAAAAATTTTTAAGTAAAATTTCATAAGTAGATTTCTCTGTGTAAACTTAAGTCGACTTTGTAATGATCCAGCTCATAGAAAAAGAGTACCATGCACCTTTCAAATTTTGTGTCAGCGTTACAAAGTAGTTCCACATCCCAATAGACAATTCAGTTCAATCTGAGGAAATCTGCATTACCATGTTTTCATGGAGGTGGCTATAGGTATGTTTCTAAAGATCTAGTTAGTACAGTGAGTGGAGCATATCAAATTATTGAGCTGCCACAAAAGTTGATTTTCAGAAGAGCATTCAAAACACAGTCACCTAATACAGTCATAATATCAGAACATAGCTTTCTTGGCTGGCCAGTGTCACTCAAGACATACTCAAGAGTGTGTCTCCCCTGCCTGCCCCATAGATATCTCAGGTGCAGATGGGTCTTTCAAGCAGCACTAATTGTAATAAACTAATAGATATTTTCAGACTCCTGCCATTAGCCTTGAGTCTTAACTAGCTCTTGTACAGAAACCTACAAGTTGTCACAAAAGTTCAGATGTCTTAACCTCAAGTCAGATCTATCCTTGGAGCTCAACTTGAGACCAGGGGAAGCTTGAACCCTTATAGAATGTCAGCGGACAACAGCATGGAAAACACTCTGATAGGCACCACCACCATGCCCCAAAATCCATCTCAAATTATCCTCCATGAAGATCTTCAAACACTTTAATAAATCCTTTAATTTTCCACTATTAATTATTTTCTTTGTTTCACAAGGAGTTTCACAACTGAGTGACAGTGGAAGAGCACACAGACTTGCCTAGGCTCTTCATTTTCCCCTACTCAATGGCAGATGAAGGTTAGGTAATCTATAACCTTAGAAGAATAGGCAAAGAAAATTGAGGCAAAGAAATTGAAATTAAAATTAAAGATATGTCCCTATATCCGTTCAGGGTAAATTGAGACCTGTGCCCATATTTCACAAAATGCATAGTTCAGATCATTATGGCTATGTAGGTATCTTTGCTGGTTTTAGGTGAAAGAAGTTGTACTCCAACTGGAAGCATACTAAGGGTTTATTTTCCAGTGACAGTGTTAATATTGCAGGATACCACTTCCAGACACTTGCTGTAAAAAGGATAGGGACACAAAGAATGAATGCCCTTTGGATGCAGAGTGAAAAAACAATCTAATTATGCTGCTCAAGGTCTGCTGAGAAAATGGAATAGACACATCAGCATAATTTAAACTACCTTCTATTTATCAGCACTTCCAGCCATCATTTTGCTGGCCTTGCCCCATTAATACAGATAACATTTTTATGTAGCTCAAAGTTCTTCTCTTGTTGAGTCATGCTTTTTCTTTGAAGCAAAAATGAAATTAAGGGTTTATCAATATGGAATGTGACTCCATTTCTAGCATCTTGTGCTTTTTGAGAGATTTCAAGTTTTCTGCAGGGAGATCTGAGGAAGTAGAGTGCTTAATATTCCCAGCTGTACTTTCAACTCTACCCCTAGTACTACAGTTTTAGTGCTATACTCCCCTAGTACTTTATTGCTGCTTTATCAGCATCCTCAAACTTTACAAAATGTCAAAAATATTTTATGAGTTTTTGGGCTAATCAAAACACCATAGCTGCCTCCTCAGCAGGAAAGTAAATAAATCTCCTCATTTCTTGTCTTGTTGATCCTTAGAGGTCTCTCTCTTTGTTGTTTCACACACATTCTCCATACTTTTCCAAGTCTGCTTAAATTCAGGTCCAGATACATTCCTTAAATATCAGGAATGTATCTCTGCAGTGCAGAGATGGGGGAATGAAGGGAAAAAATATAAAAATGTATAATGACATTACATATTTGCAGAAGAGCTGGGAAAAATCATCCAGTGGGGGGTGTACCCTAACCACTTTTCTTAACTAAAAAAGATAAGAAAAGGGAGACATGCAGCTTTCTCCTTTTTGTAATAGATAGCTGGCATTGTTGAGAGTAGGAAATTTAGTGATCTGCCTCCACTTAAGAGTCTACAATTTAGAGAGCCCAATTCCTGATATCTAAATATTTCTTTAAAGCTATTTCCTTTTAATGCCTATATTGCAGGCTTTCTTCTGCCTTTTTTTTCATATTCCCTGCATTATTCTAGAACTTATAATTAAGCACCTGAAAGGTTTTTTTCCAACCTAAATTAGTCTTAACCAAGATGCATAATTCTATTATTAGTTTGTTTCATTTGTTTCATTGCTTGCTCCTGTGCATTATGTAGGAAGAGATTGGGTGACCTTCAACATCTCTTACTGAAATTTTGTTTAGTCTGTAATTGGAATAGTATGAGTTTTGGTGAAAGCCATATGTATCCAGATTCTTAAAGAAACAAAAAAAGCCCAAACAACAACAACAACAACAACAACAACAACAACAACAAAAACCAACCAAACAAAAAAAAAAACCGAAAACCCTTGCCCCAAAGCAAAACAACTCTGAAATCACAAGCTTCCTTGATAGAAGTTCTGCTTAGATGTGCATGGTCTGGGAATTACAAAATATCTGCTGACATTTTCTGTGAAGTATTTCAGTTAGTCTAATCTACTGACTTTAGTAGGGTAAGTACAGCACTATTGGATTGTTGCAGTCTTTCTGGCATAGTCTTACCAGAAAGGGGGAAAGAAAACTTAAACATACATAAGAAAGTATTCTTGCAGTAATTCAATATGAATTTTGTGTTTCACTAAATTTCATGTTACACTAAGTTTCACTTTATCTCAGTGAAGAATCATTTCTCCTGTCTTTCCATAATTTAGGGAGTTGTCAAAAAAGTCCCCCAAACAACAACTCAAACCCCATCTCTCTGAAATGAACTCCTGAGAAGTCATTACCACACATCTTCATATTTACTTACTGTAGTCCAATCAACCTTCTCAGTTACAGAGATACTATTAGATCTTCTGCTCTCATGTATAAATTATTACACAGAGGCATCAAATTAGTCCTTCTTCCACATTATTGTAGTGGCTTACTGCAATTGGTTGATCCATTAAAGACACAAAAGGTAGCCAAAAACCAGTGTGCACTACACGAGCAATGGCATCCAATCCTTTGTCCTTTAACACGTCAATACACAAGGTATTACACACCACAGCCTTGAAGTACTGGCTAACAATACAAAATCCTTATCAGAGACAAGTAAATCTGTCTTTTATTTTGCTGAAGCAGCAGAATTAATCCATTCAATCCATTCATTTCTAATCCTCTATTTCTGAGCTAGTCGACTTATTCTTCTTCATAGTCAACAGAGAGAAATAAGCACTTCTTATGATGTATTTCAGCTGCCTACCTTCTAGCTAAATGTGCTGTGCCCTGCAATTGCCTATTACTTTCTGATGAACTAGAATGGTTTAGATTATAAATAAATGGATGTATACATAAAATATATATTTTATGTATAAATATATATAAAATATAGATATTCCTGGAAGCTGAAGACATGAAATAACCCAAAATTGAGGTTGCTTGCTTTAGATAAAACAAGACTAGATATACTAGAAAAAACCCCAAAATACTGAAAGCTACAGGGAAAGGGAATTGCATTATCTTTTTAAGTCTGACAGTACAAAACCCTAGGGTATTTGGTGAAATTAAAAGCAATATATTTACAACTTTTGGAAAGGTTCTTCCCTCAGGACACACTGAGGAGTACTCACCATGGATTCAGAGCAATATTTAAAGACTATCATATGGAATGTTACATTAAGTTAGAATCATAGCAATATAGAACAACTCAGGTTGGAAGGGACCTCAGAAGATCATCTGGTGCAATCTTTTTTGAGAAAGAGAGCCTAGATGAGATAAACTAGCACCCTCTCCAATCACATCTTGCACATCTGCAAGCCAGCTGGTGATGTTGTGCCTGATGCTCCCCAGGAAATGGTTGACCCTTCTGGCTGCCAGGGCCCTGCAGACTCACAGTCAACTTTCCACTGACCAGCACCCCCAGGTCCCTTTCCATGGTGCTGTTTTGCATCATCTCACTCCCCAATCTGTCTATACACCCAGGGTTGCCCCACCCCAGGTGCAGAATCCATCCCTTTCCTTTGTTAAACTTTGGTTGGTGATTGCACAGTCCTCTCATTTGTTGAGGTCTCTCTTCAGGGCCTCCCTGCCTTTGAAGGAGTCAACAGTTTCTCCTAGTTTTGTATTTTCTGCAAACTTGCTTAGTATCCCTTCCTGTCCTGCATCCATTTATGTCATTTACAAAGATGTTGGAGAGCACAGGGCAAAGGATGGAGCCCTGCAGAACCCCACTAATGACAGGTCACTGTCTGACGTCACCTCCTTCACTACAACCCTTTGTGCACCACCCATGAGCCAGTTACTCACCATCCCATGATGTGTTTATTCAGCTGTGGCTGAACATTTTGTCCACAAGGATCCTGTGAGAAACAGTATTGAAAACTTTACTGAAATCCAAACAGATTACATCCACTGGCCCCCTCCATGATTAACTAGGTGGGTTAACTCATCATGTCAGGTTTTTTGGGACTCTTCTGACCTGGGTTGTACCAGCTGTGTGATGCTTCCAAGTTAATTTCTGGCTAATAAAAGTCACCCATCAGGATAAGAGCAATTGACTTTGAAGCATCCCTTGGTTCCACAAAGAATAAATTATCAGCGACATCCTCCTGACTGGGATGTCTATAGTAGACTCCCATGATGACATCCACATTATTTGTTTGCCCCTTGATTCTTATCCAGAGGCTCTCAACTTTGCCATTGCCAACTGCGAACTGCATATATTTGAACCCTTCCATTACTTACTGTGCCACACTGCTGCCTCTTCTGCCCTGCCTATCCCTCCTGAAGAGCCTGCAACCAGCCAACAGGGCACTCCAGTCACAAGATTCATCCCCCCAGTTTCCCTTATGCCAGTCATTTCAAATCTCTGGGACTGGGCCAAAGCTTTGAGCTCTCATTTGGTTCTCATGCTGGGTGCATCAGTGTAAAAATATTTCAGCTGTGGTACATTGTAGGCAATACCTCTTAAGGGAGATTGAGACATCCCATTACTGCTTCTTTCCTCAAGTCTTGGCACACCACCCCATTACTCACTGCTGGTGAGTCTGGTTTTGCCCCTTTTTCCCTTTCAGCCTAGTTTAAAGCTCTGACAAGGAGCCCCACTAACTCTTGTGCTAGAACTCTTTTTCTCCTGTGAGAAAAGTACACCTGATCAGGTGTCAGTAGACCAGTTAAACAGTTTGTCAAATCTGTGTCAGGATCCTGTGGTGTGGGGTCCAGTTGCAGCTTGATAAAAGGTGTTGTATAACTGCACATTCTCAGGGAGAACCTGAGGTCTGGATTTCACATATGTTTTTAATGTGGCATTAAAAAAAATGTGGAGTGGTCACTAGATTTAAACCTGATATAATTGCTTTGTGGATTTTAAATATTTTCTGTGTGACTTTTAGGCAAATCCCTTCTGTATGAGATTTTTTCCGAGAGAAAGAGAATTAGTTTCCAACTGCATCCACAGAAGAGACAACATCTTTAATTCTTTATTTGATCTCAATATTTTTATGGTCATATATAGATTGTCTTGCATGAAAGTGCTCCACAACAGTTCAAACAGACTATAAATGACAAGTTGGATTTTACTGTGGTCATACTTTTTCAATAACCAAAGGCAAAGCCATTGGGCAGTTGTTTGACTTAGCTTTATTTTATCCATATTTAAGTAAAAAAATGTTTATGCTTCTTGGAAAGCTGTATGTCTTAGATCATTAGTACTCCTTTTCCTATTTCTTAGATAACTGCTAAATTCCCATGTTCTAAGATGGAACGTTGTGGCTGTCGTTCAGAGTGCCAAGATTAGCAGAGATTCTCTGTCATGCATATTGTCTTTTGACAGCTCAGTGGTATAATTACTTACAATGTCATTGCTGTTGCTGCTGCTGTAATCAGCTTCTACTCTTCTCTCTTATTCTGCCATCTTTCAGTCCTACCAAGAGCCATGCATCAGCCTTGCTAGCCCGGACCTCCTTAAGAAAATAACTTTTCCTTTAATATATTGGAGGCCCTGCAAAAACACTGTCTAAAGAAAAGACCTTCAAAAATTGTCATCCATGTCACCAGCAAGAGGACTAACATTGTCACAGTATAATTATAGGTGTTCCAATAAAATCCAATTTGATCTTCAAAGGTGTATTGGGTCTGACTGGGGTAAAGCTCACAGCCCTTACAGTGCTGTGTTTTGCTTTGGTGGCTAGTGTTGATAACAGAGCAGTGTTTTGGCTACTGCCAAGCTGTGCTGTCCCTGTGACATTCCTTCCCCCACTGAAGGGGATGGGGGGGGCAAGATCCTGGGAGGGGACACCAGCAGGCCAGCTGACCCCAGCCAGCCAAAGGGATATTCCATACCATGTGACATCAGCTCAGATATATAAGGGAAGGGAGAGAGGAGGAGGAGGAGGCACTCAGGGCTGGTCCATGTTTGCGTTCTTGAACAACTGTCACTCGTGCTGAAGCCCTGCTTCCCAGAAAGTGTCCGGACATCGCTGCTGATGGGAAGTACAGACTGTTTGTTTTTCACTTCAGCTCCTGCCCATGCAACTCTCAGCTTGCTTGCTGTATTTTCCCACTGTAATAAAACTGCCTTATCTTACCCTGGTAGTTTTTCCATATTATTCTCTCCCCTCTGCCAGTGGGAGAGGGAGTGATAGAGTGACTGAGTGGGCACCTGGCACCTGGCAAGGGTCAACCCATGACAAAAGGTTACTTTGGATTCCTAAATACTAACCTATATACAACTAAAACACATTTACATTTCTTTTTCCTTTGTGGGCATACAATGTAGGATATATTTCGTATCTGATCCCTTAGGAGACTAAAGATGTGAATTATCTGTATCTAGATCAGGGTAGAAAGTCATGTAAACACTCTGGAGAAGAAAAAGAAAAGAAAATATCTAAAAAATCTAAAAAAAATTAAGATATCATTCCAAACTTTTGCCTTTATACGGGAATGCTAGCTAGTTGAATTTAGGTAAGAAAATTACCTAGATATAATTAATAGCTTGGTCTTTGTGGCTGATTCTTGGGAGTCTTTATTAAAAGGTTGGTCACTACTCTTATTAAAAGACAGCAATGGTCTTGAGTCTGATTCTAGGAACAAAAAATTAGCAAACTCTGGGCTAATCCATATACAGTGATCCTGATAAAAGCATTAAGCATATAAAAATATATTAATTTTAAAAATATATTTTTTAAAAAAAGAAAAACAAAAGGCTGTTGCTTTTCTTTTTTAAAGAAACTTGTATGTCATGATTTTTGCACTGACATACGTTGAATTTGCACCAGCCATCATCAGATTTTTATCTCGTGATCATATCTGTTTATTAGTTATGGGAGTCTAATCAAGACTTGAATCAAGACTTGAATCAAGACAAGGTGGTGGAGTTGCTCTTTATGTAAGCACACAGCTGGAATACATCAAGGTCTGCCTAGGTATGAAGAATGAGTAGAGAGCTTACAGGCAAGAATTAAGCAGCAGGCTAACATGAGTGACACTGTTGTGTGTGGATGCTACAGGCCAGCTGAGCAGGAAGAGGAAATCAATAAGGCCTTCTGTAGAGAGCTGAAAGAAGCCTCAGAATCACAGGCCCTGGTTTTCATGGGGAACTGATATCTGCTGGAATGACAACACAGCTAGGCCTACACAGTTCAGGAGCTTCCTGAAGAGCACCAACGATAATGTTTTGATACAGATGATGAAAGAGCCAACGAGAAGAATTATCTTGCTGGTCCTATATTAACAAAGGACTGGCTGGGGACATCCTTGATTTGAAGTGACCATGAAATTGTGGAGTTCAGGATTCCATGTGGACGAAGCATGACAATAAGTAGGGTTCTGACCCTGAACTTCAGGACAACTGACTTTGACCTCTTCGAAGACCTCCATGGAGGAATCCCATGAGTTAGAGATCTGAAAGTTAGGAGGGGTCTAAAAGATTTGATTAATATCTAAGAATCTCTTCCTCCAAGCTCAAGATTGGTGCATCCCTCTGAGTAAGAAATCACACAGAGGGGGCAGGAGACCTGCATGGTGAGTGAAGAACTTCTGACAAAACTCAGATGGAAGAAGGTTTATGGAAAAAGGGAGAGGCCACATACATAAGAACGTTGTCAGAGTATGCAGGGATACATGAAGGAAGGCTAAGGTCCACTTAGAAATAAATCTGGCAAAGGATGCCAAGAATAAAAAGAAGGTCTTCTTCAAGTACATCAGCATCAAAGAAAGGTTAGGGAGAATGTGGATCCACAGCTGAATAAGGCAAATGCCTTGGTGACAGAGGATACAGAGAAAGAGGAGTTACTGAATGCCTTCTTTGCTTCAGTCTTTACTGCTAAGGTCAGTCCTCAGGAATACCAGAGCCTGGCAGCAGCAGAGAAAGTCTGGAGAAAGGAAGACATTCCCTTGTTTGAGGATGATTGGGTTAGAGACCATTCAGACAAACATTATGTGCACAAATCCATTATCTTTGAAAGTTCATGGAAAACAAGAGATGTGCATTACGCCTGGAGGAAATCCAATGTCACTCCAATCTTCCTTAGGGACCCAGGAAGCTACAGGCTGTCATCTCTAATATGAGGAAATAACTTTCCTTTAAGAGTGATAGAATACTGGAACAGGCTTCCTAGAGGGGTTGTGGAGTCTCTTCTGCAGATCCACCTGGACGCAATCTTGTGCAACCTGCTCCAGGTGAACCTGCTTTAGCAGGGATATTGGACTAGGTCATCTCCAGTAGTCCCTTCCAACCTTTATCATTCTGTGATTCTGTGACCTTCCTTTTGACACTGAAATTTAAACACTTGAGAAACAATGAGGTTTTAAATAGTTTAAGGGACAGTAACTTTGCCCTGGTAACTTCTGTGAGTTAGTCACATTTCAGTCTCGTTTGAATAAATAATGTTTATCTCTCCTCCGTTGTTAAAAGGAGCTCTGCATATATCAGAGGGGAAAAAAAGTGATGAAACTAGAAGTTGTGAGCTCTGCACTTGGCATACGTACCAAAATGTGGGTGGAAATGTCTTCTATTGTACAAAATATCAGGGCAGAACAACAACAGATTGCAAGGAAGTAGATTTTCAGTTGTATGAAACCAGATTAGGTACAATTTTTTAAGAAACCTGGAATAGTGATGCTTATCTAAGTGACTTTTTCTTAGCCCAAATATTTAATCTTGGCCTTTTCTTCCACCTTTTCAAATTTTCTTTTTTCTGCTTCAAAGATTCCTATCATCCTCTCAAAGATTAGGCTTACAGTGACATCTCTGTCACTGCACAGAGATATTTTACAAGACAGTCACATCCCTCCTAACGGTAGCATAGATGAAGTGGTATGAAGAGGTGCTCATTCCTTCTTGAGGAAGGAGATTGGGTATTACACATAAATTAGGCATCTCTTTTCTGACCTAATATAAATGGCATGTACAACATAATGAAAAATTTTTAACTGATAAGTCTTCCATAGTGTTAGAGTAAGATTTTTGTCAGTAATCCTAAACTCTTGTAAAAACATTTCTATAAAATGCCCTGCCAGTATTGCCCTAAATATTCTTTCACTGAAAGTAGAGATATGTAATATAAAATGAATTATTTTCAACTTCAAAATACAATGGTTCTGACAAAAAAAATAATTTTTATTTGGATAATGATATAGAGAAGTTACATGGTTATATCCCTTAGATGAAGGAAACTGTAATATGTTTAACATTTTTTAAATGGCCTGAATGGTGAAATATGACTGGGTATATTCACAACTTACCAGTGTTAGAATTTGTGGTAAAAAAAATGAGGTGATATCATTACTTTTTTTCTTATACTTGTTCCCAGCCTGTTTCCACCCACGTCCTATGTTCCTTTTCTTTATATTTTTCAAATAGAACAAAAAGAAAATTTTAAAAAGAGAGAGAAAGAAAAGTACAATGCATAAGATTAACACTGGAAGAAGAATAGACATGCATGACTGGTTGTTGGCAGTGTCTCCAATATAAAGCCCACATTTCTTCGGTGTACTTATTTGAGTATGATAAATTGCATTCCCTTTTCCTTTATGATGCTTTTTTCTTTCAAATGTGCTAACATGTAAGTATTCCAAAAAAATTTAATTACATTTTGGCAGCTCATCGAACATAAACACTACATTCTCGATGGGCTTTTGGACTTTGCCCATATGACAAGACTGGCATCCTAAAAAAGGTTCTCAGTCCCCTGATGTTTACAGGATTTAATAATTTTATTTTGGAAATCCATTCTTGCAGGTCATTCTCATAGCCTACAGTAAAATATGAAGATATTTAACTTGTCTCTTAGCATTTTTAAAGCCAGATATATGACTGAGGAAGTGACTTGGAGGGAAAATTCCCCAAGAATCTTCCAGTTATTCTGTAGTATACATTTTTTTATTAAACTTTTGGGAGTGGGAAGGTCCTACCAGTAAAATCTGCAGTTTCTGATTTACAGGAACCTAGAATTTTATTTAGATTTTTCTACTGCATCCTGAAAATTGAAGCGCCTTGAATGGAGAATTCTTTGGATTCATTTCTCTAAAGGAATGACACCTGGCTACAAATGTAAACTAAATTAAATCCCAGAATTTGTTCATATGAACTTTTATCTCCAAATGGAAGGAAACTTGTGTGTGACTTCACCTACTGTATATCAAACTAAAAAAAAAGATACTGTAAATTTCCAGCTACAAATATCAGAACAATATCAGAAATTTAGATTCAACTTCTGATTTGCAGAAGATAGTGATCAAGATCAAGTTTTACTTAAAGAAAAAATTCATTTTTTCCTATCAATTTTTGAAAATCTATACATTGATGGTAGTTTCAGGAATACAAAAATAAAAGATTTATTCCAGTACACATTAGTAAATATTTAATTGATCTATCAGAGGCAATTGTTCAATTATTGTTGTTGCTTTGGAAGCTGAGTGAAGATATAAGCCACAAAATATATTAATTTGAGATATAAGCAGAGATGTAATAATTTAGAAGTTGTAGTTTCACTTTTCTACTCCTAACTGTTTGCAGTTAAATATTCTTCCTGCATGTATCATAGCTCAGAGTGAGTATGCTTATTCAATGCTGCTTCTGTCTAAAAATGTAATTTCAGATTTCTAGAAAAGGTTTTGGTTGGAGCACCAAAATTCCCCAATGTCAGTCTATAGTTCTCTAATTATCTTTTAATATTTTTTTTTAAATACACATAGGATGATTATCTTATTTCTAACTTGCTACCTCCTATTATTCTGTTAAAGGCAGAGCAAGAGCTACTAGTACCAGGAAAAAAGTCTGTCTCAAAACCTTGTGAGGGCGGTAAACTTTAATATGGCCTAGGTAACATAGAAAAGAAGTCTATTTATGAATGCTCCTAAATAATAGCCAGTAGGCAGAAGAGCTTTGAAATCAGTACAGCTAAATTAATCAGATGTATTAATGCACAGGCTGTTTTCAGGTACTGCATTAGTGGATGTACGACTTGAAAATAAATGGAATGTGGGATTTTTTCTTCTTTTCCCCTATGCCTCAATGAAATGTTAAAATAGCTGTTGCATCCCATCTCACAGGGGTAAGAGCCCCTCTGACCCTTACCCCACAGAGAGATTCCAGTCACTGCATTTGTCTAGGATTCCTTAAGTGCAAAAATCCTCAAGTATTCAATGCTAATCACAGTGTTTATTAACTAATGGTTGTCTTTCACAATAGATGTTTGTGCTAACAGGGAAAACCTCAAATTAATGTACACAAGTAGATTTCCTTGAATATATCTTTTACTGGATGATACCTTTAATGAAACTCAAAACCGCAGCACTAGTTTTGGGAGGACATTTTTCCTGTGCTTCGTGCAGTAGAGCTGACTGCTAAAGCTCTAATTTCCTCTTGCTCGCTAGCCTGCTGTGACTCTGACAAGTGAATGACTCAAGCAACAATACCAAGAAGAAAAACAACATTTAAGACCTACGGCTGACAAATGTCCCCATTTTTTCTCCCAAGAGCCTTTCACAACAGTGGAAGATGAACCTGAGTGCTTCTTGTCCACTACAGATGAAAACAATCAGGGATCAATTAATAAATGGTGCTATTTTCCGCAGCTGTGAGACTGTGATTACAAAGGGGATCGAACCATAGATCGACTTGGGAAAGACCACCTTGCCAACATGACAGGGTCACAGAACCACCTAGGAAGTAATTTATTATTGCTATTCATTAAAGAAAGGTTATGGTCATCTTTCTAATTACTTTTCTTACTTAGGACTGCTAACTTTTTCACAGATTGCTTCTCCCTTGTACTGACCTCTGTATAAAATCGATTCATATTTGCATTTTTTTTGTGCTCATTATGGTGAAACATAACACAGACTGAGAATAAAACATATCTTTCTCTGTAAGGGCAGGCAAGCTCTGAAAACACTGATGAGAAAGGCTTGGTTTTTCACTTTTTTGTTTCATTGATTCTTTTACCTATTCTTGCAAAATTCATTTATTATGACTATGCTTACCATGAAGTTGCTATGGGAAGCTTCAGAAGAAAAGTGAAGCAAATATAATATGCAAATAATTCCAAGAACTAAGATACTGTATGTATTTTTTTCTCTAAAAAATTTAATTACTAAGGATCACCAAAAAATTATTTAAAAGCAAACATCTTTATTTCTTTTTCTTGATGTTGAACTATCCAGTTATCCAAAGCTCTTTATTTAAATTAAAAAATGAACCGATGCAATGAAATTTTGGAGCCAAATATGGATTAAGCTAAATCTGGTCATACGTTTTGATGAAAGACTACTGTTTGCAGAGTAATTTTGTTCACAGAACTAAGATTAGAGTCCAGTTTCTTATCTGAATACTAACTTTTGTCCAAAGCTGATCTCTTCTCATAAGGCACAAGGTCACATATTTAGTCCTATTTCTGTCTCTGTTATCTTTAAATTCTCAAAGACAGCTGTCAGCTCTGTCGGGAGCTGAGACACTTAGGGATCCTATTTGAAAAAACAATACTGGCTGTAGTACCTTTTAATAATAACAGTAACATTTAATGTTTCTGGTAAAATTTCATCCTGGATTGTTATCCATATTCACCAAGGAGAAGGACTGTTAAATTCTAAATGGTTCAAAGTTATTATAGTCTATCTTTTTCAAGGGATTATATTTAACCAGTGATTTGGAACAGTGCAGTTGGAGAAAATCTTCTCAGTGCATCTTTGCCTTCCATGTCTCTTTTAAATACATATTTATAGTGATCATTTGAAATAGGGTGACTAAACAATTCATATGATTAAGAAAATGTAAAGGAAGAGAAAATTCATAGTAGTTTGGAGGGAGATCAGGCAGTATCTTTGTTTTCAGACCAAGACTGACTAATAAAACCAAATGTATTTTTACAATGTGTTTCTGCATGACTGTATGATTTTGAAAACAGTAACCGCTGGACAGATACTTGATTTAGCAGAAAAGAATAATAAATATGTCCTGGGCTGTATTATCAGAGGCACAGCTGGTAAACTGAGAAATGCAGTTATCTCCATTCATTCAGCATTTATTTGTTCTATATCTACAGCATTTGGTTTTGACCTCCTAGTACACGTAAAATGTGACAAAACTGGACCAAATGCAATGTAGGGCCACTACAGTGGGGGCTTGGTGCAGTTTCCCTATAAGAAGATCACGAGAGAGCTGATCTTGTTCTTCCTGGAGCAAGGACAGCTTTAGGTACAGCAAACAGCAGCTCCCCTAGATGGGAAGGAAATGAAAAGATGGACCCAGGCCCGGCACAGTGGCACAAGATGGGACAACAGAGACAGAGGAAATAAATTGAACCAAGGGAGGTTCTCACTGTGTATAAGAATAAACCTTTTCCCCACAAGGACACTCAGTCCATGACACAGGCTGCCCAGAGTTATTCTGCATTCTGTCTCCATACTTGGGAGTAAATAAGTCCCTGATCAATTATGTCTGACCACATACTTTGTGGTGATCTTGCTTTCAGTAGGAGTTTCAGCTGGGGATCTCTTAGGGTCCCTTCCAACATGAATTATTCTTTTATCCTCTGAAATAACAGCAGACACTTAAAGTAGTACTAAAAATGTGATTGCATTTTATTTGCTGTTTCATGTGACATTTTATTCTCTTACTGATCTAAGTTTATCATTTTGACAAAACAGTGAATTCACCTATTCCAAAGAGATCTGATTCTTCTCTCAACTATATTAGGGATGAATATGCAGCAACTTGACTGAATGTAACACTGGAGATACATTATTTGAGAGTCTGCAAGCTTAATAGACTTTAGGTAGTGACCATCTGAGATAAGAGCAGACTGCAATCTTTAGACCACAGCATTGACTATGACTAAAGGGATTCATGCTATGTAAACAGAAAGTCAGGAGAACTTTTTCTCTTCATTCACTGTAAATCATTATGAAAAGCTGATGAGTGAAGTGTGGATCTTTCTCTTGGTACTTTTTTTTTCCCATGAGGAGAACAGCAAACACAGCTGATAAAATATTTTTGGCAGTATGTTAAAATGGCCACAGCTCTAATGATTTGTATTCATAGTATAGTCTTAAACTACCAGTAGCTATAATTCATCATATTTCTAATTTTACAGAGGCACAGATGGCTGTCCACTCTAGTGGTCCCAACATTACTGAGTTAAACATGGAATAGCATGATTGATTAAAAGTTGTAATCCGACATTACTCCTTCTAATTGTGATTAATATGAGTCTACTATTTCTGACAATAGTTACTTTTATTTTTTCTTTTTAACAAAGGAAGTAGATTACAGGCTTAAAAAAATCAAGACTTTAGGGCCAAATGAATGATTACTTTTAATTGCAAAAAAAAGGAAACTGCTGTTCATACTTTACTTTTCAGTTGGTTTAGGGATTCCTGTTATCCTTTTGATACCAGGTGGCTGTTTTTTCAAGATAAGCCATTGTTCCCTGTGGGAAAAGGACAGCTAATAATATACTTGTATAATTTTCTCTATATAATTTTTAATTTTTTTTCATGCTTACCCTTTCAGTAGTGCCTAGTACATGATTTTTTTAGGAATGTCGGGCAATTTTTTAAAATTAAAAAAAAATTATATTACCTGGGGCAGTGAAAAGTTAATGGACTGTTTTCTATTAATGTATTTTGCATTCATCAGAAACACAGTTAATGGGTTAACTTGGCTTTGGTTCAGGCTATTGTTTCTTTCATACAGGATCCTCATAGTCAAACATAAATCAGGCCTGTGTTGTGATAAAATCCTCAACTTCAATATGTCTTTCTTTTCTTTGGAAGAGCTTGTGAAATTGACACTTAAATTGATACTATGTCTCTATTACTTAATTTGCTGTAGGACTGGGTTTGCACAACAAGGTTTTGATAGCAGGTGAGCTGCAGGAGTGGCTTCTGTAGGAAGATACCACAAGATGCCACCATGTCAGACACGGACAGTTTCATCCAGCTCCAAATCCAGCTAGACAAAGCTGAGTCCAACAGTGACAGTGGTGATGCCTCTCTGTAAATATATTCAAGAAAAAGTAAGAGCTCTGTAGAGCAGCTGTGAGTTAAAGGAATGAAAAAATAAGTGATAAACAGCCCTGTAGACACACAGGTCAGTGAAGAGTGAAGAAGGAGGGGGAGGAGGTGCTCCAGGCACCAGAGCAGATTCCCCCGCAGCCCATGGAGATTGAATGTGTAGCAGTGGTCCATGTGCAGCCTGTGAAGGATATCCCTGAAGCAAAAGGCTGTGCCCTGAGGCAAGCTGCAGACCATGGAAATCCCCTGCAAGAGAAGACTACTGGCAGAAACTGCAGCCTATGGAGAGGAGCCCATGCATGAACAGGTTTTCTGGCAGGAACTGTGACCCTGCAAGGGACCCGCTCTGGAGCAGTCTGTACCTCAAAGGAAGAAAGAACTCATGCTGAAACTGTGGGAGACGCCCCATTCTGCAACAGGGTAAAAACATGAGAAGGACATGGTATGGTAGGATACAATTTGTTCATTTTTATATCCTCTGAAACATCTTCATTCCCCATCTTTCCTTCTGAAACAAGATCTAGTCTTTCAACAAGCTGAGGGATGCAGGCAGTGAAAACAAAAGAAGGAAGCTAAACATAACTTCTGGGCAAAGAGTTCACAGAGAAGTATTGCTGTTTCTCAGCATCTCTTGTACTGCCTTTGGCAGACAGATCTTATGAAGCCCAAGGCGGAATTTAGAGCTTCTTCTCTAGAGTAGAATAATTACAGCAGGTCTCTTTGGTCTTGTTACCACTGTTTCTCCAAAGGTGAAACAGGCAAGTATGGTTCTTTCTTTGGCTGCAGGTTAAATTTTCTCTTATTTCACTCACAGTAATAAATCCTTCTTATTTTACTTTCCCCATGTTTCCCTCTTATTTTAATCTTAATATCGCCAAGATTTATTTTTTTTTCTTCTTATATCCACTGTACTGCTGCCTATATGATGCTGTTGTGTTCTTTATGTGGATGCCTTTGACTAAGCAACTAATTTCATAACAAAAATAACAAATATTTCTAAGGAAGAACTTGTAGAATTTATATTTACAGAATGTAGCAGAAATTTCCTTTCCAATTCGTTAAAAAACCCAAACAATTTTCTTCTTTATTTTCTGTTTAACAAGATAGACTGCATATTATCTTAAGATTTAATTTCAAATGGATGATGCTTTCTCAGAGGAATGATTCTACTAAATTTGTTGCTGCAGAAAGATGGATGGTAAGATGTCATGTGTAGAGAAGGTTGGGTGTTAAGACTTCAGTGGCTATGTGCAACTTTTCCCAAAAGATGATCAGTCCTGTATAATTACAGCTGGTATGTGCTGTATCACATGGTGTTGAAACCTGCTATCATGAGACATGGCTAATTGGCTATTTGATTAATAGCTCTCCACCAGACTCCATCTGTAGTGAGATTTAGCCTACTGTTCTCAAAGCTGGCTGAGACATACTTCACCACAACTTATCTGAACAGCTACATGGAGCAAAATCATTACACAGTGAAAAAACAGTATATGCAGCCACTGTCAGAGGGTCGTAGTTCTTTGCCACTGACTTCGAAGTCTTTTCATAATGGTGCAGTAACTAGTTTCTCCTTTAAAGAAAGCATTTCCTGTTTTTTGCATTGTAAAGAGAAAATAAAGAAAATATCCATAACAAGCAAAAATCCTCTCCAAAACCACTGTGCTAGAAAAGTTTATAATAGGAATGAAGATGTACCTCTAGATTAGCCAAAACGAATGTGAGAAGGGCAGTAATACGGAGCCAGCTGCAACCCCAGAAGCAATGCAAAAATAAAGTTGCCTGTGGCCCTAACCGCCTTTTTATGTACCCAAAGACAAGTACAGTTGAGCAGGCCGTTGTCCATGCATTGCAGTTTCAGGTTTTGAGACGTATTTTAACAAGCTGGTGTAGGGTGCTAGTTAAAAGTAAAGCCAGGACCTAACAGTCTCTTATTACAGCCACTAAACAACTGGGAGGGAATTCAGGGAGCTAGACCTGCAAATACTATATTCTACGTATATGCCTTCTTATCCTGTTGATTTTGTTTGTTTGTTTGCAATGCATATGTTAACTTGGGAGAAATTACAATGGAGTAAAAAGAAATAGCCTATAAAACTATTGGCAGAAAAGGAAGCTGCAAAGAATAAAGCACAGGAAAATTATAAAGATTACGGATTATTTAAGTTGTTTTTTTTTTTGTATGAGACCAGTGTCTAACAGGTCTGTGAATGGGAGTCAATATAAAAATGACAATATGCATCTGTATTTGCATTACATCTTTTAGAAAGCATTAAAAACTGTTTTAAATTGCTACACAAGGAAGCAGCAGCAGTGCTCAGTAAAGTGCACCTACAAAGCAAGCTTTATATGCTTGAATCCTAACAACTAGCTCTATATACTTATTAGCTATCCTTTTGAATTCTATGGCTCTCTAACACTAACAACAAAATCCAAACTGGATTTCATACAGTTTCTTTATTATTGAGCAAGTTTCTGAAAACTTTCAAAGAGACAAGAATACTGAGAAAACATTGGGAGGGGCACAGTGCAGTGGTCTTGCAGAACAAGTCCTTCTGTGTAGAGAGTCCATAGCGAGAAGAAGAAAAGGCTGATCCAGGTATATTCAGCTTTAAAGTTTGGTCTTTAAGATCTAACCCATCCATTCAAGTCACAGCAATAATGCTGTTTCTCACCTAATAGAGAACAGCTTCTAGTACAATGTTGTGTACTTTAAACATACTTAGGGAATATATTCCTTCCTAAATATATAAGTTGCTTTGCCAAAATACACAGAAGTTCCAGCAGCAGTAACACAGGAAGAAAAAGCAGCACATCCAGCTGGACCTGCAATAATTCTCCATCTGACATCTAGTTACTCTATGAATCAGGCTGCAGATAAAATTTTGGGCATTTTGGATTTTTAAGGACAATTAAAGTGAAAACTTTATTCTTCTGAAGAATCACTTTCTTATCTTTTGCCTGCTTCTCCCAGTGGTTAGTGTATTTTGTGAGTATTTAACAAGGTTGTTGCAACTCTAGAAAATATCCCATCTCTAATTCCTTAATCCCCATTTCCACCTGAAGGATTTTTATTCTACTAATCTAAATGTATAGTTTAACATAAACTTTAATTTCATATTTTTTGAAAGTACTATCTCTCTGTATATACAGAGGTATATACATGAATCAATATAGAACTTTACTAACCAAGGCAAATAACAGGAAGTATTCCATGTGTGCATGATTTACAGTACTTGTGATCTATGTTATGTTAAAAACACTGCTGCATCTCCCCTTCTCTTATCAATAGTACAGCCTAACACACTGTGAACACAACTATTTTCAGCATCATTTTCCTGCTTATTGAATATGGACAATGAAAGTATGTACGCAGAAAAGCAGATACCACAGCTGTTTCATCTTTTTTAATTAAGTACCCTAATGTTTCAGTATTTTTCATTCTGTTTGCTGTGAAAAATTAGGTGCTTTTTCCATACATATGAAGGAACAGCTTGCAATAAAAAAAAAAAAAAAAAAAAACAACCAAAAAACCAGTAAAAAGAAATAAAACTCTTGTATTCTTCATGATTTTGAGGCTATATATTAAGTTGAAAGATTTTTTTAAAGAATCCCCAGCAAACCAAACAGAATTATTTGCTTCTAAAACACATTTTGAATTCAGTTAAAAACTTATAGTTTTTGCTTCATGTATTTTTATACTGAGAATGAAAGTAAATTATTTACTGGCAAATGAATTTTCATTCTGTAAGCCTTTCTCATTTTCAAAGAAGAATTAGATTTCTATTAGAAAAAAAACCAGGTGTGTACTACTTAATTATAAAAGATATTAATATGCTTTTTTGGTTTTTTTGGTATTTGTTAGGATGATACTATCTTTAGTAAGATCTGTTAAATAATATACACATAGAAAATAAATTTATTTTTTGAAATACAAGTAATAACAGAAGATGTGACTTAGAAACAATGGAATGAAAGCCAGGCCTACTCAGGATTTACCATGTATATTTTCACTAGTCTAAATTAATATAATAACTATCACTAGCATCAGGGATTTTAGAGTAATGCTCGTGCTAGCTGGTTGAATTTGCCAAGGACATCGAAAAGTATTTCAATATTAGGAGAAAACATTTGATAAAGACCCATATCTTCAGTGTAGAGGATTGAAATGTTGGTAAATATAAAGGAACACTGACACACAAAAGAAAATAAAGGGGGAATTACAACATAAGTAATAACATAGCAAGATACTCTGTCACTTCTTAGGTTGAAAGATGGCAACAGATTTGTGAGTTTATTATTATGATTAATTTAGTATAGCCTTGTATCCTCTGCAATCTTATGTGTTTGCTACTGTTGTATACACATGACAGGGCAGAGTGTAGGGGCGTGCAAATCACATAAATGCATGTAAGCCACCAGAAAATAACCACAATATTACAGATGAAATGAAAGGGTGTCCTATAGGCCTTGCAGAGTAGTGCTTCAAAAAAATCAAATTTGTCAAGGGTTTTCTCATACAGCTCTCTGCTGACAGCTCTGCCATTTATAATCTTTCTTCCCAAAAACCCGTGCAGTGGCATTCAGACAGAGTCCACTAAGAACTTCTCAGTCACTAGGAGTACGCATATTGTTATGTCCAGACTTTTTTGACTTATACATCAATGGCTTGGATGAAGGGGCAGATGCCTCTACAGCAGTTCTGCTGAGGATACAGAACTGGGAGAAGTGACCAATACCCCAGAGCGTTCTGCAGCCCTTCAGAAGGACCTCTAGAGGCTGGAGAGATGTGCAGAGAAGAGCCACCTGAAATTCAAGAAAGGCAAATGCAGGCTCCTGCACCTGGGGAAGAATGACTCCACACCAGGACAGGTCTGACCTGCTGAAAAGCAGCTCTGCCAAGAAGGGTCTGGAGGTCCTGGTGAACACCAAGCTGTCCATGAGCAAGCAGTGTGTCCTGGGGGGCCAAGAAGGCCCATGGTGTCCCAGGGTACTTTACTAAGAGTATTGCCAATAGGTTGAGGGATGTGATTCTGCTCCTCTTCTCAGCCCTGATGAGGTTGCACCTGTACTGTCGTGTCCAGTTCCAGGCTTTTCAGTACAAGAGACATATGGAGCTCCTGGAGCAAGTCCAGTGGAAGGCTACAAATTGATAAGGGGATGGGAGCATCTCTCGTTTGAGTATAGGCTGAGAGAGCTGGGCCTGTTCAAATTCAAGAAGACATGACTGAGATGGGATCTTATCAATGCTCACAAATATCTGAAGAGAGTCTGTCAAGAGGATGGACCAGGCCTTTCTCAGTGGTGCCAGGCAATAGGACAAGAGGCAACTGGCAGAAACCGATGCACAGGAAGTTCCACCTGGATAAGAGGAAGAACTTCTTTATTGTGTAGGTATCCCTGCACTAGAACAGGTTGGTCAGAGAAGTTGTGGAGCCTCCCTCATATTCAAGAACCATCTGGACACAACCCTGTGCAATGTGTTCTAGGATTGCTTGAGTAGGAAGGTCAGACCAGACTACCCACTGTGGTCTCTTCCAGTCTTAGACATTCTGTGATTAACATGCCAACATACCAAAATGCCCAAATAATAGTGATTTATAGTGATTTTTAACTTTATTTACCTTCTTGCTTTATTTACCTTGGTCATTTTACTGTTAGAATCCAGGAGAAATAGGGAAAAATGGTGAAATGAGAATCAGTAAAAACAAAACACTTCAAGAAAAAGCCTGAAGGGCTGACGAGCTATACAATGGTGATTGAAACACTTTTAAATAAATAGGTCTGTCCACTGGTAATGTTAACTGGCCTCAGTTTTCTGGAGATCTTGAAGAATGTGAGAAATATCCACACACAAAAAAATTGTAGTCTTTAAAAATACATATATTTAATATCCATTTCTTGAAAGTGTCTTAAAACTTCAGCTGTGATTTTCTATATTAAAAAATTAATTTTAAAATTATATTTTTATTCTTTGAAAGGTGAGACACTCATGCATTTTGTTGAAAAAACTGATCTTAGGAATGCATAAAGGCTATAATAGTAAAAACATCTTTCAAGTGAGGCTATTTTCAGGTTTCTGATCCCTTGGAATTAATGGTTATTATAATGCTTTTATGTAAATTAGAGCATGAACTCATTTTTGTATTTAACTCTTGGCAAATATTTTTCATCAGTTTCTCAAGGACAAGTTGGCACTGAAGCATGAGATCCAAAATTTTTATTTCTTTGATTTGGATTTAGCTATCAGTTTCCTGACAGTAATTTCACTTACAGAAAAATTGTTGCAGATAATACATATTTTTTAGTGCTGATAACTCTTCCAAGTTATTACAATTACATTGATTCTCCAACTACTTTGTTTTATTTGAGTATATGAAAACAATATGTTTCATGGGATTCATTATTTTTTTCCTTCATAAATTCCCTCTTAACTCTTCTTAATTCAAAGTCAACTTTTTTTTGAAAGATTGGGGACTTTTTGTTTTTCTTATGTTACATTTTTCCTATGTTCACTAAAAGATCCTCACAGAGTAAAATCTTCCTGAGAAATAAGAAACAATGTAGAAACCAAAGGAGATGAAAATGAATATATTCAAATAGCTCTAACAGAATTCTGTAGCACCATGTGAAAATGCAGTATAACAAGAAATAAAAAATATTTTTCCATCTTTTCCTCTACTCAGCTGCCAATCACAATTACAGCCCAGTTAAAGTGATTTCCACCATTATAACTTGTACTGTGTCTGCGTGGAAAGCTGCTAGCTTTCTTCATAACAGCCCATCTGGTGCTGTATGTTGGATTTATAGCTAAAGCAGTGTTGATAACACAACAGTGATTCAGTTGTTACTGAATAGTGCTTGCACAGCATCAAGCCATTTTTTTCCCCTTCTGTGGCCTCCCAGAATTAGGCTGCAGGTGGGCCAGAAATTGAGAGGCAATGCCATGATAGATGACTAAAATCAGCTAGAGGGATATTCCTTATCATGCAACATGATCAGCATCAAAGTCTTAGTTAGAGGAAGAAGTGTGGGGACTTTACTTTTCCCGTCTCAGCTAGGAAAGGCTGTGATTGCCTTTGCATCTCTTGCATCCCCAATATTTCATCTACTCCACTGTCTTTATCTCAGCCCACAAGAATATGGGGGGCTTTAATTGTTTATTGGTTGGCTGCCTTTTTTTGTTTGTTTTTTTTTTTTTTTTTACTGATAAGGCTATTCCTGATTAAGACTATCAAGATGAATATATTAATAGGAATATCAAATAAACTTTACATATGTAATGTGATCTCTTTTGGTCATAAAAAGAACTAGTAACACTGCTACCATTATTCCATGAAATTCAGATGCCAGGAATGCTAACAGAAGCATGTTTCTGCTTCAAGCATAGCAAAACTGGACATAAGTGATAACATTCCTGCAATGAAAATATTTCAAAGTAACATTTATAGGAATGAAACCGTCATACTGCTGCCAACAGATATTTTTCAGACTGCTATTTGCAACTGATATTTTACCTCATACCTTATATGCTAAACTAAACCCATATTTTTAGACTTCATTTTTCTGGTAGTAGGAGAAAAAAAAAATGTATTTCTAGGTAACAGTGTTGTGTTGGTAGGTACTTAACATAAAAAAGAAAAAAGAAACCTGATGAGAGAAAAATGGTGTCTACCTGAAGAAAAATGTTTATGAATTTCTGCAAAAGGACATTAAAATTAAACAGAAGTCTGATGTGTAGCAATGATATTCTCCTTTTAGATGTTCTTAGTCACCCACTGAGCAGTCACTCACTGAAACCATTGAAATTTGTGTCCAAGCAAATAACTATAGACTACTCATGGTCTACATTCCTGATTTAATATTTCAAAAATTACATCACTATACATTGCTGTACCTTGCATTGGACTGCAATAAAACAAGTCATTGAAACAATAGTTATGATAGATATGCCTTATAGATGGAGTATTATGTCAATTACAGATATTACATTATTATATTATAAATTAAAGGCCATGTCTTATACAATCATAGAAATGCCTGTCAACACTACAGCTACTGATTTAGTATTGGCTCATGGGGCAAGGATAGATGGAAACATGAAATGTTAAAGAAAAAGTCCCTGATTTAATACATTTTTTCTGGCCTCTAAGTTTGTTTATTCTTTTCTGCAGCATAATAAAGAGTATTAGAGGAGATGTGGCTTGCGTCCCTTTAGTTAAGGGTCTGTCAGTATTTACTGGAAATACAGCACCCCAGGCTTTCTAGGCTTATAATGGAGCTTCAGAGATTCATATTGTGCTAGAGTTTTTATGAGCTATCTTCTGTAGGGGGAAAAGTGACATAGAGATGCCACCAGCACATAAAAAAAACCAATTAATGAGAACTCCAAAACTGAGTCCAGTGCAGTGAACCGAGCAAATTCTAAAGCATGCTAATATCAGAGATAGAAGGAGCTAAATTGGTTTACCTGCCCAAGATGTTCCATGTACAGCAGCTATATATAGTCCAACTCAGTAACATCATGGGTGAAGTGGTTCATTAGTAAGAAAGACATAGCAAGAAGAGTAAACAGCTCTGCTGTTTAATAAAAACATTACCTGGTGATTTCTGTGGGTCAAAAGACCTGATTCACACTGCTTACAACCTCCAAAATAAAGTGATTATCAAGATGTGCTGTACAACTATTTCTCTTCAACAAATCAATTCATCTGACTTTGAAAGTTCATCATCTAACATTTCCTCATGCTTAGAGAGGCCATTATTATTTTAGACAGTTCGCTTCTCAGTAAGACACAAGAATTAAAATAGTAGTCTCCTTATTTCTAATTACACTGATTTAATAAAATTAGGTTTTGCTTGTGAACTTCAAATTTAAGAAAAAAATTGGTAGTCTTCAAAAAAGAAACTGTTAATTGAATAAGTAGCCAATTATCAAGAATTCTTCTCTGACCCTGCAGCTGCTTTTACAACAAAGCTTAAAAAGCTAATATATACAAATATCAGTAGTTTAAAAAAATATATTTACATTATAGATACTTCAAAACTCTAAGTACAAATATTTAACACAACTTTGATTAAACTTTCAGAGTTTATCTAGAGTCTGCCCTTCCAAAGGCAGTTTAATCTCTCCATCTTCACATTTTAAAACGGCAGAACCCTTTTATAGAGCTGATGGAAACAGTTTCTATATTTTCTGTTGATTATTTTTTTAAAATCTAAATCCGTATTTTTGAAGAACAGAAGCCAAAGTACAAAGAAATTAATCATAACAATTTTTTCAGCCCTAAGATTTCAGAAATCATGATTCAGACCACTAGGGCAATGGGCTAGGTCTTAGAAATCCTGGTTGCAACAGAAAAACTTGGAAAATATTTTTTAGTTCTGGGTGTTTTTTCAGCTTTCATAAGAGTTCTTTAGTTTCTCAGTCACTGCAGAGCCCCAAACCCATCTTTTCTTTCCTACTGTTCTCCTTGGTTCAGACAGCAGGGATGCAAAGGATCTTCTGCAAAGGATGAAAAGACGTAACAAAAGAATAAATTCACAACTCTTTTACATCTTTTGGATTCTCCTAAGTTAGTTCTTATGAAATGTGTATGAAAGGAAAAATTCCTACACTCAGTAGAGGTTCGACATCAACTTAGAGAAAGAGTGCCTTTCACTCTTCTCTAATTTCATCACCATCTGTATCAAAATTGGCAACAAAGCTTTGCTGTCCCAAACTGAAACAGACTTTTCTGTTATAAAAATGGGCTGAGAACTAAGGTAAAAAGAGCCAAAAGGAATTTCTTTGTGTTCATGAGTTAGAGAGCACACCTAAATGTAGCTGGAAAACTGAAATCCAGTTTTTTGCGGTAGAGCAGACCAGTGTGAGGCTCCTACTCTCTTCCATACCACATTCATATAGGAACCCAGTGGTATCACTTACCTATTCTACAACATTATTACTCTAAGATCTCAAAAAAACCCCAAATTAAAAAAAAAAAAACCAAAAAAAAAGCAAAAAAACAACAGCAACAAAAAACCCAATCAACCTCCCCTCCCCAAAAAGCAGAAACAAAACCATCTCAACCAAAAAACTAAGCTATTAAAACCCTTTAAATCCTCTGAGAGGTACTAAAGTTTTCTTGTGCTATGATATGACTCAAACCAGGAATTCAAGTGTCTTCTAGCTTTTCTAGTGTATACAGAAGTAAACCATGGAGCCTCCCCCAAGCAAATAGCTGTTTTCCCTGTTTCACAACATCTAGAAACATTTTTAGCACATTCCTTTGGCATCATTCATATGACTCATATAGGTTTAGGCATTTTAGTTTTCATTTTACTTTCAAGAATGTCTGTTGATGAATAACTAAGGAGCAGTTCAAACTCTGCATGCTTTTCACTTCATCATCTCAACTTGGCTGAAGTAAAGAGTACACATGAAATATTTATATTACATACCAGAAATGCTTCCTGCAGGGAAACAGCAGAAGACTGGGTTCAGTCCTGGCATGGCTTTATAGCACTTTATAAACATAACTTTCACTCCTACTAGTAGAAACCAAAATCTCACCCAGTCAGCCTTCCATTTTGTTAAACACACCTCTTATTTACTTATAGCAGTTAACTCTGTTATAGAAATGAAAAAGTCACTATAAGAAAGAAGGTAAGACAAAATTAGTGAGAGATCATTTAGTACTATTTAGACTACCTGAGAGGACGTCTATCCTCTCAGGTAGCACCAAGGACCAGCTTCTCCCTAAGGGCTGGAAAACCAAGGGGAACATCATGGCCAGGAAGGACAGAAGCCAGAGCCTCATCTCACAGTACCCAACCAAGACAAGCAGGACAAAACCTGAGACGGTGGCTCAACCTAAGGCTCAGGTTACAGGGCAATAGAGCAGTGATGAGACAAGTCTGAGGTCAGTCCATAGGTCACAGTCAGGATCATGTGCATTGGACCTGCCAAGCAGAACCAAGGTCGAGACAGCCACAGGTCAAACTCCAGCCCCAAGATTCCTGTGGCCAGGAGCAAGACAGCTGAGCAAGACAGAGCACCACAGCTTAGGGAAAGAGGAAGCACTCAGGACAGAGCTTAAATACAGCTCCCGGCCCATGGCTATGGGAGGAGGCCCCAGGTGAGGCTGATTGGGGTCATTAAGGCTGACTAATGTTCTCACCACCCTGACACATTGACTTTCTATCCTCTGAAAGATTTCCAATATGTACTCATACTGTAGTCTCTGACCACTTCAAATGCACATTATTAGAGTGTTTTGCCAAGATTTCAGAGCCATTTTTTTTCATAGAATAGAGTTTGCATCCTGGATGTTTTATACATTATTAATTTCTGATTGGCCTACCCTTGTCCTGATTTGTTTTTTGTTTTGTTTTATTTAAATTGTGAATTTGTTTTGATTGTTGTTTAGAATACATAGAATTCACTTGATAATCCATTCCTTTTTTCCACTTTTCATTGTAAATTGAAAAACCCTGGTTCAGTCAAGCCTGATACACCAGGCTGGTGCTATGATACTGCTAAAAGGCTTCAGGGATTAACATCAGTTTTGGAGACATACTTACAGGCTATGCAATGGCCACAACAGCCCCAGGAATAAAAGGTCCTTTCTGTGGATCTATGAATGTAGTAAAACCAAAGAACAGCAAGGCTAAAGGGAATCTTATTTTCCTGAGCAGTCAAAACCCCATAGGATACAGAGAATCAGAGAGAAAACTGACAGTAAGTTTTAGATTTCTGGCAACTGCTGTGAGCCAAACAGCTGCTACTGACAAACCAGGGAATGCAGTATCTCCCTTCTGCCCTAATATCCCATATCTCAGCTGTAAGGTACAGCTGCACAGGTACTTCCAGGTGGAAATGAGTGGGCTCTGGTTGTATTCTAAGCCTGAAGGATGGGATAATTTCCAAACCAGAAGATGTGTTGCCAAGTTAGCATGATCTTGAGCTATTAAGCCTTGCTGACAAGCTGCACATAAAACACAAGTAGATGCCCCAAGGGTAAGGGTTGAATTTTTCCTCTCTTCCTGCAGAGTATTGCATGTACTTATGTCTAATTCCCAGTTCTTCATATCTACCTTGCCTGCATCTGTGTGTTGATAGGACAGCTGTTTTCAGTTTTTTAAGGATGTTTAGCTATTCCTCAAGTGAATTAATGCCCAGTGTCAAGTACAGAGATTCATGATTCACTATACAAGAAGGTAAAATGTCTTAGTCCATTACTTGCTTCCAGAAAGCATTTGTATATTCATCCTCAGGAAATGATTAAAAATTCCTACATGTATAGATATTTTCTATTCTTTCCTACCACTAAGCTGTTGAATAGCAGAAGCTGTTCAAATTTTTAAGAGGAAAGAGAAAAAGAAATATCTAAATGTAGGTATTGAAAGCTAAACAACCCCAAAATGATCTATCAGATAATGGTAAAGAAACATGAGAAATGCTCTAAAGGATAAAATTGATGTAAGCACTTGAACCAACAAAGTGAGTGTTTATAAAATGTTTAACTGTTTTTGTAATTTATGGTACATGATTTACTTCCATAAAATGAACTTTATGAGTAGCAAAAATCATTGTGCAAGAACAGTGTTGCCTGTGTTGACAATTTAATTGTTATCCTCATGTCTGTTGGTTTTCCTAAAGCTGTGGATTCCATCATTATAAAATTTCAGGAGACTCTCCGTTTTAATTTCAAAATAAAAAATATTTTTATTGGTCTTGAGTTTTAGAGAAAGAAATATTTACATGCTAAATATTCAAAACTCAGAAAACAAATATGAAATATGTAATAAATAGAGCTTAAGAATTAATAAATCTGCAGGTATTTTAATCCAGTCAAGTCTTTCTATAAAATCTTGTTTCAATTTCTGAGCAGCTGAGATGATCACTTATATACAGTTTCATAACTCCTCTGTTTTGCCACAAGGTATTTGTAGCACACAGAGCTGAAACAAACGCTCATGTAATAACGTCATCTTTGGGTTCATTTTTATGGTGTATCCTTAGAGGTTTTTCACTCATGTTTCAAAATGTGTTTGCAAGAAAGCACCACTACAGTCAGAACCATGTCAGGAGCTCAAACTTTAATAAGAAAACTTCTAAAAAAACCCTTTTTATCAGGAAAATCATGGCCCCTTGATTCAATTCAGCAAACCTCCAGGTCCACATCATGTCTCGTTTCTGTCTTGAGTGGTAGTTGTTTCAATTTTAAAAACATAGAGAGAAAAAACAATATGATAACATTTTTAAATGCTTTCTCAATGACCATAATGTGAAATACTTTAGCAGAGATTAAACAGTTAAAAGGAACTGAAGACAAGCATAGACACAGAAGTCTAACACTGTATAACACTCCACATCTTTGCTGGTATCACAAACATTTGAGAGACATCTAAAATTATACACTGTGCAAAAAGAGGGACACCAACACTATAGGAGTATTCTTAAATGTCATCTAAGCCCTGAGAGGAACCTAAACTATACTTCTCTCATTGAACTCTCAGCAGGGACAGTGCTGTGTCAGGAAAGTTGAGATGTTCTCTCCTTCAGGCTTGGAAGGTTTGAGCTCGTAGCTCTCTCCTCTCAGACCTGGCCTTGACTTTCATCCTCGCTTTGGAAGAAAGTATAATGAGTAATGCAGAGAACATAAAAGAGGCATTACTTTAGTTCCCATTCCTAACCCCGTTCCCATTTTTAATCAAATGGCTGCTGGAGTTCCCCATCTCCTTGGCAAATGCAGAAGGATAAGCCCTCATACTTGCTTCTCAGACTGTAAGAATCAGAAAGCCAAAGAGTTTTCAAATCCTAATGTTCTTGGTAGGTTTTAAGACAATTTATAATTTTCGACTGTGCAACAGTGTAGGCTTCAAGAATCCTGTTCATGCTAAAAATATTTATTTAGTATGCACTAGTATCCTAGAAAGTATATTTATTTAGGGAAACCTTTGAAACAGTTTTCTGAGATTTTAATTCATAAGCTTGAAAATTTGAAAATGCTGAATGTTGGATTCTGAAAATCAATAATTTCCTCCAGGTTCCTAAGTCTAGTCTCTTTTCTTTTTCTTTCCCCAAAAGTAGATACCAAAACACCTTTGAGAACTTGGGATTGAATGATGGGAAGGAACAAGAGTTAGTCACCCAATGTACACCAGTGCCTTGAGGACACACATCTATATGTTCCTGTGTCTGAAAAGTTTTAGAAAATATAGGATTTTGATTCATGTGTACAGAAGAAAACATCTGAGGTTGTTTTAGAGGAATTAACTCTGAACTGAGGCAGAAAACTGATCACTGTGGGGTGTTGCCATCTTCAGATGCTGAAGAAATTTTGCCAGATTTCATCTACCAGTCTGGCAGCTCCTAAATCACAGAGATATTTTTGAAAACATTACCTACACTCTGTTGTGACTAATGATAGCTGAGACTCTAGAGAGCAATTTGGAGGTCATTCTGTGCCTGCTGCCTCTATTTCATCAGTCCTCTCATGGGGCACACTCCATGCTTTGGGAAATAGTTAGGAATTTGTTGTGTTTGTAGTGCTTTGAAGATGAAAACCACTGTAGATTAACAGGATTTAGGTTGCAATTACTCTGGTTATACTTCACAAAATATTATTTGTTTATTTCAGAAGTACCATGGATCTTGTTGATATTCTGATTTTCACCCTGCTTAATAAAAGTAAGGATAAACATTTCCAGTTCTTTTCCATTTAACCATTACTCTTTCCCCCCTATATTATATGTGAATTGGAAAAAACAGAAAGGTGTGTTACTCTCTTCAATATAAAATTTGTCTTGACCACTATCTAACTTGTAATTTGTAAAATCTTGTACTAGAAAAATGAGTTGATTTTGCACAATTTGAAGCACTAAAGCTTTTCCGCCTTTTTACATTAAAAATCTTCTCAATACTAAAGTCAAATATTCTTGCAGTCACATTTGCCCACTGTAAAAATTTTAACAATCTATGATCCCACCCTGCACTGAGCCTTCCGATCATCTTCCAAATCAATTCCTTTTCCAATTCTGATCTCTTGCCTCTTCTCTCTTTTAACAATTTTGAATTCCAAATTGGAAGGTTCCTTTCCTTTCACCTCTGGCTAAGAAGAAATGAAGGTTAATAACTACAGCAATTCACTGCAATTAAACAAGGAGGCTGTCCTGTGGTTTCCCGTCTAAGGCCTGATCATGGTCAATGCACAGCTAGGGAACAGCTAGAATGGCAGGAACAATTCCCTCTGTGTCTCAGGGAATAGAAGCATGTTCAGTCTGTTTGGAATCTGAGGGGATTTTGGCTGCTAACACCTGCTGACAGTGCACCATAGTGATTTTAGGTGGCAGCTCTCCAACAGGAACTCTGAGCTAAGATGTGTCTGTAGTCCCAAGCAGCCATGCTAAAAGATTTCCAAATACACAGGCTAAGAACCATGTCTAGTGTTTCTGGCTGCAGATGGTTTTTCTATGCAAACATTGCATACCTAAATTGAAAATGCATTTGTAGGTAATAAGCGTATTACATCAGTTTAGATGATTTTCAATTGCAAATCATATGAAAACCAGTCACAGATAATGATCCATATAGCATCTTAAGGCTTCTGCTTCCATTTTCAGCTAATAGCAGCTGAGTGACAGCCTCTACTCAGAAATACCAATGCAACAACTGCATATGTATTTTGAAGAGACTTACTGTACAGAAATTAGACCTTGTCTTATTCTAGTACTCAGTAATTATTCAGTCAGTAAACAGCTAGCCAGCTAATAAGGCCAAGTAATGCAATGTCCTATGGTTTAAAATTAACATCAGGAATAACAACCAACTCTTTTTCAGGATACATATACTTAATCTCCTTTTTCTTTATCTAGGAGAATACTGATTACAGTCAGGTTCCTGTCACACCGAATAGCACCTGTTCTGCACCGAATAGCAGAGAGCAACCTACCGAAATACATCTGGCGAGTAAAAGCATTGCACTGTGTGTGTAATCTCTGTAAGGTAAGAGATGAGCAACTTTTTGTACCTATAGAAGACAGAGCCTGGATATTGCAGTCGTTTTGTGTTAGGTACACTGAGAGGCAGGATCTAGTCCTTCACAAAATCATAGAATCATCCTTTGACCAAATACTGCTGTGTGAACTAAACCAAGCACTAGGTGCCATGTCCAGTTTATTGAATACTGCCAGTCATGTACTCTACCACCTCCCTGTGCAGTCCATATCAATGCTTGACAACTCTTTCAGTGAAGAAGTTCTTCCTGATGTCCAACCTGAACCTTCCCTGGCACCCCGCAGGGCCATTTTCTCCTGTCCTGCCACCAGCTGCCTGGGAAAAGAGGCCAACCCGACCTGGCTACAGCCTCCTTTCAGGGGGTTGTAGAGTAGTAGGCTCCCCTGAGTCTCTTTTTTTCCAGTCTAAACATCCCCAGTTTCCTCAGCTCCCTCACAGGACTTAGTCTTCCAACAATTCACCAACCTCACTGTCCTTCTCTGGATAGGGTCCAGCACATCAATGTCTTTCTTGAAATGAGGGGCCCAGAACGGAACACAGGACTTGAGGTACAGCCTCAACAAGGCTGAGTGCACAGGTACAATCCTTTCCCTAGATGACTGAACAAAGATATTCACTTTTTTGTGATCTGCTCTAGGACACTGAATTGTTGTTCCCTCTACCTGCTGATCAACTGTGGCTAGAGAGTGCTTAGAGTGCTGTAAGCACATGAAAATATTCTTCTGATGGATTTCAAATCCAAACTTTTTTATTTCATGGAACAGTGTGAAAAGCATGGTCTGCAGGACAAGAGCTGTGACATGAGTCTATTTGACAGTGAAAAGCAAAAACATTTTTGGGGATCTAAACCAGAAGGAGGGAGAAAAAATTAGTGCTGCCACATCCTTCTTTCCTATTGCTGAGGAATGAAACAAGGAGCATTCAAAACAGCAGCAAAGAAATACTCTGTGAAACTTTATTTCCATAGTGTTTCTGGGTTTTCATAGTTTCACAAATGTGTACTTTAAGGTATTTGTTGCCAGTCTGTGCATATTTCAAATCTTTGCTGTTTATTTTTGGCTTTGTCTTGTGATGATTATGATCTTTCAGGATAAGACAATGGTAATCCATTAACATTTAACATTTTGCTTTGTATGCATTCTCCATCCATGCAGTAAATCAGCAGGTGTTCTTTGGATTGCTGGAAGACATGTAACCTTGTAACTTTGTAGAAAATCTGTTGAGATGAATTTTCAAGATTTTCCTTCCAGGTTAGCAATCTTTTTCAAAGTTTTAATCAAGCATTCGACCTCTCTGTTGTCTTGAAGGCAGAATATTCTTCACTGCCTGTATATAAAACCTCTCCTTCTGAGAAAACAAAGATTTTGACAATCTTCTGAAAAAAATGAGATAAGGTATTGCATGTTGAAAATGTTATAATTTTAACAGTATATGTGACTCAAATTGAGTTATAAATTTCAGATAATCTACCAAGACAGTAGGATAGCAAATATGTTGTGACCTTAAGTATCAACAAAAAAAATCATGTATAAAATTAAGGAAGAGTTTGTAATTACAGTACATAAATTCATGCATTTTTTGCATAAGACTGGCTTCAAACTTAGACAACTTTAACTTCAACATTCAATTCTGGCCACCAGCAGTGTACTCATCATTAACAGTTTTTTTCCCAACAGTTGTTGATATTTTCCATGAAACAATTGTTTCCATTGAAAAAAAAATTACTAAACAAGTCTGTCATCAATATTTTGCAAGGAAAGTTCGTTTTTAGAATAGAATAGAATAGAATAGAATAGAATAGAATAGAATACTGTTGTAGAAATAAATGAAAATATTTGGGATTGTTGGGTCACCTTCTCATAATTTTCAGATGAATGAGATGTGTTAAATTATAGTTCTAAATTGCTCTCCTGCACTGGAGTACATATGCTTGTAATCTGTGCAAGTACTCTATATCATCATTTATCTGGGCATCTGGTAGAGATAGTGGCAGCTGAGATAAGCAGCCAGCCATCACAATTTCAGTTTCTGTTCTATACTCTATGTCACATATAAATGGAAGTATTTTCACTGATCATCAGGCAACTTGCATTCCTGTTTATCTGAATCCTTTTAGCTAAATCCTATTGCAATCCTATTATTGTCATCGAGCTTTGATCTGATTGCTGTTAGAATCTATATACCCAAAGATAGTTTTTTGGTTTCCCAAAGTCCTTTAGCAATACAATGATTCTTTTTCACAACTAGGGTACAATTTGTTGACTGCTTCTCTTTGCGTATTCTTGACATAAATGTTCTTCTTGGTTTGTCTTCATGAGTTTGAGTAGATGTGAAGCAAATACTGCTTCTTGTCAACCATTGTCATAATGGCAGGTAACATGGAATCAAACTGTAAGTTCTTGTCTGTTCACAGTGAAGTCCTTAATCAGGCTGAACCTTGTTTGTCTCTTATCTACCCTGGTATTTTCCTGGAAAAATTATCTCAACAGCTAAACATATTAAAACATAGGTAGGAAATAACTCCACTAGAATATAAAAGTGTAAGAGAATGTAATGTTTCTTATCTGTGGTGGGATGTGGCCCTCGTAATAATTTAAGTTTCTTCTGACAAGTGGTGGTCCTAAGAAACTCAACTACCTGCCTGAAACAACCTTTGGCAAAGTTCAGTCTTTTAATGTTGTAGCACTACAGAATGAGCTAAGTATCAGGAATCTTTTGAAGTGCAGTAATGTCTAGATGAAATTGGACTTGACAATGGTTATTGAGAATTATGGATTTCTCCAAAAAGCACTTGATGCTGAAGCAACTTTTGTAGTACACACTTAAAACAGAAAAATCCATCATGTGTAACAAGTGCTGGGACATTTCTGCTGCCTTATGCAGCCTAATTTGTTGACTCATAGTCTTGAAAACTAAAACTACAAAATGTCTTGACATTGTTGACTTCTACGTCTTCAGTGTGTGAAGTTCAGTCACCACTGCAGCTAACCTGGTTCAGATAAAATAATAGAAGTGTATCAGATTTCTTTCTTTCTTTCTTCCTGTCTTTCTGTCTTTCTTTCTCTTTATTTTGTGCACGAAAACTGAAAAAAATGAATGTTGCAGTAACAGACTTAGTAATGTTTAATATAGCTCAAAGAATCCATTTTGAGGTTTTCTTAGAAAAAAGATAAAAGCCACTTAAAGTAAAAATCATGATCATATTCACCACATTTGGAATGGGAAATGTCTGGTTTCACACTGATATATGAAACTGAATGCAAACTTCACAATGGCAGGTAGCGTTACTCTTAATAAAAGGTGGAATTCAGTTACTTTATGTTAATGTCTATGAAATATGTTAAATTGCCAATTTTGTAAATTCTGCCTTCTGAGGCTTAAAGTTTAGTATTAAAAAGGCAAAAAAAAATCACTTCTGCCATTCCCCTCCATCAATCAAACATACCTGAAAACTCCTAAACTGAATCTTTGCAAATAGCATGTATTAGTTTATGTTTTAAGTAAAAGTATAACACTAATTACAAACTCATATGCAATTATAGCTGTAGATCATCTGATACTTTTCATTAAGCTAATAAATTTACACAAAGCCATTAATTTTATGTCAAATATCGAATACTGGGACCAAAATCTACAGATGGAAGTTAAAAGTGTTTCTCCAAGTATCTTTTTTCTCCTACTCTCAAATTATGTTTCAAATTTGCTTTCTACAAAATAACCTGTCTTTTCATGGCTAATAAACAATTAATGAGTCTAAAGATACCCTGAACTGTCTCACAGATGCAGGGTAGGTGTTTTATTTTCTTAAATTTGAGTAAGTGTTGTTGAGTCAATAGAATTATTACTGCTGGATTAGTGTTTCTCCCATTTAAATGACTGAATTTTAACTGCAGGTCTGTAATATGTTACTGTTGCACAGTGAATTGATTTTTATAGAATAGTTTCATTTACTTGAAAAATGTCTACTCTCTTAATGAATGTGAATTGCAGTACATTTAGATTCAATTTTCAAATAATCTATTTTAACTGTGCAGCATTAGTGTGTCACTACTCATTACAGAACATTTTAAGAAGCAGTTTTAATTATTTGGAAAAAAATATTTTACATGCTAGTTAACATATTTTGAAATTAAGAGTAATATCAATGTTTAAAGGATGTTTTTATTATATGGTATATAATTCAATTTTACTAAAGTACGATACTTCTTTTCTGCTTGAAGTCCTAGAATTGTTCTAGTGTAGAAGAGTGTTCTTACTACTCCACTAAATTTATTTTATTTATCTTTGTGGTATAAATATTGCTTCCATGAAGTTTTCAACCCTCTTTAATGTTACTTCCTGTTTCCAACAACTAATGGATTTGCCCCTGTAAGAAGTGGGATAGTGGGTTAGCATTGTGACTATATATTAAAGGATCTGGGGTCAAAACACGTGCCTGTTTTCCCTATAGTTTCTAGTGCAGCTTAATATTTTTCACATAGTAATTACATGGAATAGTACATTGGGATATTTTTATCAGACTGGGGGGAGATGTTTCTTTAGCTTGCATCCAAAAAATTGAAAACTGACTGTTCCTAGGGTTTCTTGGCTCTTAACCATGCTTCTGCATCTGGAGCACAGTGACAGCTACTGAACAGGCTGTAGCAGAATGTAGGGACTTGATGGTTCCCTTTTGCAACCAAGGAAACATGTGAAATAGAGTTCTGGGCAGTTCCAATGACTGATGGGAATAGGTAACTCCACCTCCATGGTTATGGTAAAGAGCAGCATTTAAGCATTTTCATCTACAAAGATGGGATTATCTTGTTATTCAGTGTATAAGAGGCATAAGAAAATTTGAATTCCATCAGTTTAGATTCAGTTCTCTGCTGAACTGAAAATGAGAAATTTTCTTCAATCAGATAAGCTCTGAGTAGTTTTACTAGTCAATTTTCACCAGTGGGATATTAGTTTTATCATTTTATCTTCTTTGATGGAACAAAGGCTTTCTGATTGCATTTTAAAAGCTATAGCATAGACAAACAATAGACTTATCCATTAAATCTTTCATCAGATAACTATAAAACTATGTGGTGTGGTGTGGAAAATTTTACAATCACAAGATAGATCCCAATACGTACATTGAAAGAAGAGCAGTGTTCAAACAAGGCTTTACCTGGCCTTTGAGGTGCATTTTCATGCAATGCCTTTAGTACTTCTCTGTGAATTATCTTCTCAAATCTAACATATTTAATATAGTTTTTCTCACCCCAGTGGAAATCTAGATTGGTCCTCAGACTTCCTTCTTCATTCACCAGAAACTTTTCAGCTGTTTTGTAAATGGTTTAACTGTCCTGGGTTTTTTTTCCCCCTTTTGTTCTTTTTAGTCTTGGTTTGGTTTGGTTTGTTTTGTTTTCTTCTTGACTTGACATGGTGAAGAAGTATGGAACTGTCTATAGCTAAACACACATAGAAAAAAGAATGTAATTAGAGTTCACTAACAGGAAAGACTGTCTCCAGTATCACATTCAAAGGCTCAAAAGAACAAATTACCACTTATAATTGTGAAGTTTAGAGTTATCCATCAGTGTAAAGTCAGAGCTAGGTTAAAAGACATGCAAATTTAAGGATTCCATTTGCAACATGAGAAAAAACCCCACATCACTATGACATCAATAATAACAACTGTCTTTTTCCTTCTCGTGGAGAGCTTGAACCCTTTCTAGATTATTCCTGTTCAGATCGAGTTAAAGCAGAAGGACCACTTTCAGTAATGGAGTTCATGGAAATCAGTCAACGGAACCAGAATAAGTGCTGCTCTCTTGCTGTCTTTATCTCACAGTGGAATATTTCCCCACAATTATAATAACAGTGTTATCCATAATGTATATCTAAAAAGATCTCTATCAGAAGTGTAATTGATATGACCATTGGAAGATTAAAGAGCACGTTCACTTCTTTTAGCTGTTACTTATTTTTAAGTCCCATTCTACCTATTTCTCAGTGTTAGCTCAACAGCAACAGTATTAAGAAAATATGATGTTCTTGTCACAAAATAAAGTATCAGAATCAGACAAATATGATACCCCATATTCAATAACCTTTAAAAAACAAGTGGGAACTTTAAAACTTTAAAAAACAAGGAGGAACAAGAAGTTATATGGTGTAAAATCCTGTCCACTTTCAGCTTCATCTGTCAAAAAATTTTATTCCACTGGTATTTAATATCCTGGCATGGCAGAAAATCCACCTGGTAGCCTTAACTTTATTTATCGTTCAATAAGATTTTAATTAGGAAGTGTGAATAAGAATTTTTGATATTACCTGTGAAGGGCTTTTCTAAATTAATCAAATATCTTGCAGTAATAGGTTATTCAACTGTATTTGATCAAGGAGGAAATCCTAAATTTTTTATGGATGTAGTCTTCTCTTTCCTCAGAAAAAAAAATTCTGTTTAACATTAGGTAATTCTTATTTATAACGCTTAGTAATTATGAAAGAATTTGTAGTTTTCACTAAGGTGGTAGCTGGTAGTTTATTTATGTGTCCCTTACCTCTACAATATCAGCTCTTGTGGATAGTAATACCTTCAGTGTTACACTGCATTTTGTACTGTTGTGCATTATGACTTACTGCCAAAGGTTCTGACAGGGAAGATGCAACGGTTTCAGGTGAAGTAGCCAAAGCCTTCTCTCCTCTTTGCTCTACACCTACCCACTAAAACATTAGTGTTCCTTGCAAGGAAGTGGCAGCCAAGTGCTTGTGAAACTTTGGTATCTTCCTTCAAAGTTTTCTCTTCTTCTTGAATGTATGCCCTTTGGTTTGTGTGGTGCCTTTGAAACTGCTAATCTCCCTCCATGGTTACCTCACTGCCCTTCAAGTCTCATTTTGGCTATTGCTCCCTCCAAGAGTTACCTACGGAAGCCACAGCTCTTTTCCTGTTTATCCCTTGCTCCCAGAGACACCAGCAGTTTGGTACTGCTGGCCTCTGCTGGTGATACATTGATGTAGTCTGCACATGGGCTCCTCTCTTGGGCCCTGCTTGCAGTCCACGTGGTCTAGGAAGCAGCTCTAAAAATATTATCCTTGTGAAGATCTTGGATCTTTTGAGTAATAACGACAGAAGGAAATTTTCCCTCCACCCTGTGATTCAGTGCACTGCAGACAGGGCACAGTTGAGTTAGATCTGAGTTTATGGTATCCAAACTTTCTGGGAGCGCATCTGCAGCAATCAGAAGTACAATCATTTCCTGCTTTGAAGGTAAGAAATCTACCCCTCAGGAAAGCTGTATTTGTGCACACATGAGAAATTAGCTGTACGGCTCATTGCCAGCTTTGCTTTGCACTATGTGCCTCATATAGACAAGCAGTGCAGTACAACTGAACCCTCAGGCTGCACATGAGAGTGTATGTGAACTCCTGATATGGACATCCATTTCTTGAAAGAAGTCAGTGGGCAAATCCTCTAAATCTTTGTGGGTAAAGAGCCCTGTTTTAATTTTCTGGTAACAATCTCACCTCAGCAGAAGTGAAATGGCAGCAGGATAACATACTCTAGATCATCTCTGGCTCTTGCATTTGCTAAATGTCCTGGTTTTGAGACAAGTTTAGGAGGAAATGTTTTATTTTGCTGCAGATGAAGTTTCATCCTTTGTTTAAAAAGATCTTAGAAATTAAGAATGATAGAAAAAGGCTTGTCTGCTTACATTTTTTGAATATATGAATTGAGAAGATATTGCTATAATTATCATATTTCTCCCTGATTCAACTTAATACTGAACAAATAACTGAGTGCACAAGATGTTTATATGCATGTACTGTCATGTAGTGTTGAAGCGAATGAAAGCTTGTAAAAATAACCCTAAGCATCTTCTTAATGAAGTCCATTGCAGTTTTTTATGTGGTTTTGCAACTAACGCACTGAGATAAATGTTATAATTTATAATTTACTAAGAGCTTAAATTCCCCAAATAACAACTTTGTAGCTAGAATATGCTGAACAGTTACTTCGCTGAAAGTTTATATTTAGATAAAAGGTGGCAGGTGTTTCAGGCTTACCTGGAATGACAGGAAACTCCCCTGTTCTCTAAGAGTACAATACATTTGAAAGATTGGCCATTATTAAAAGAGATGAAAAATTTTAATCTAAGTGAGATTAATATATATGTGTACTGTCATTGCTATATCTTTTCTGCTTTACACTGCTGCTTTTATCAGAATTCCTCCTTCTGTGCATCTTAACAGCAAGGAGGGAACTCAAATCTCTTTGTTCTACTGGAGTGTATAAAAACAAGTGTGAGTGTGAATGAGGATTGACCAAAGCAAAAAAAAAAACCAACAAAAGAAAAATAAAGCAAGCCAAAATAAATCAAAGAAATAAATAAATAAACAAAAGAAACCCCAGAACAAACACAACAAACAACTCTGTTTCAAATACTTTCAAATTCATTCAAATTTTCTGATTATTACCTCCTATTTGGAAATGTTGTTAATTTCTGTCCAGTCATAAGTGTATTTCCTACTCCTTTCTGGTTTTGCCATTATAAAATCCCCTTTCTATAATAGAACTTTTGCAGTGCTGAACTTCCATCTCAAAAATATCACCATGTTTTATCACTTAGACTGTTGAAAAATTGCTGAACTTCTAAACTTGTCATGTACAGTAAATAGTCCTTGTTAAAGAGCAAGTCTACAGCTAAATTTGTACAACAGTCTTAGAAGCTTCTCTAAATGAGATATACGTTACTGGATGTGGCCAGAAGATATATACTGCGCTGTCTGGTGTGAGCCTAGTGATTTTCCTCCCTTGTGTGAAAATATGACATGTAGAGCCTCATGACATTTTGCTGCTTCACGTCTAAAAATTGTGTTTCTAAGTTATGGTTTCAAGGTGCAAAATTCTGAGAGTGAATAATGCAAAAATTGAACTGATACAATTCAGAACAAATATAAACCCCCCCATATAACTTGACCTTCTTTTTGCTCTTTTGGCTTGAAAACCTGAAAGTGTTCTGTGGCATAATAAGAATGCAAAATGTTCACATCTGTAAAAATATAGGATTTATCTTAGCAGTGGAAGCATGTTCCTGTTCTAGGAGCTTCCTATTTTCTGAATTACTAAATGCTTAAAAATGATGCACCTAGGGAGATAATGGGTAGTAAATGGCTTCATCTTATCAGAGCATTTTGTCATGCTACCTGTCTATTATATTTGTTGAACTATAAAATTTCTTGAAAGTATCAGAAATGACAACTCTAATTAAACAAATTTGGAGGAAATGTTCTCATTACATTGATTTATTCACTGTGGAGAAAAGAGAAAAAATAAACAGTTCTGAAACAGAGTTCCGTTTGGGCATTTTTCAAAATGAAAAGGTCAATTTGCACACAAACTGTTTTTTTTGTTTAGATATTTGAGCTAGAAATACATAATATAGAAATCAAAACATCATAAGCAGCAGAAACTGGTATGTGAGGTACTAGGCATTTTTAAATGTGCATTATTATCATCACACATTATTTTTTAAAATTTTGAGTTTCTGCCCAAACTTGATAGAAACTAAAAAAAAAAAATTACGGTTTGACTTATTAGTTTTTACTTAGTATTAGAGTAGCATGCTCCAGTTATTCCAGAATATCTCTAGTGTGTAACATAAATTTAACAGGTATTTTGTATGACCCACAGGATTCTTAAAGATCAAAGGCCTTATATTCCTCCCTATGATATAATTTTTCCACCTTATTTTAGTTTCTGGCACTTCACTTTTGGGACTTTAATTTTTTTTTTTATTTTACTTCAGTAATTTCATCTAGCATGCCATGTCTTGAGATTACAAGTGTTTGGGAATAGTATTTCAGACACATTTGGCATTGTTTCGCAATAAGGGTGCTGAGGTTAAAGCAGCACATTCTAGGTCAATGTATTTTACCTGTGTGACTGGAAAATAGCAGCAGATGTGAATGATGATAGAACAAGATGGTCTGGCACTTCATGCAATCAATGATTATACAGAATTAAAAGCTTGACATATTTGATCAAAGAGAAAACACAAATTTATCGGAACAGGAATGGCCAGTAATTGCTGCCACCGCCAGATTCAGCTTCGGAGGGCAAAGCTACAGCTGCTGGCAACAGAATTAACCTTCACTCTGGAGGCTCTCATGATGATTTAGATTCTGTAAGAATAGCATAAATAATTCTGTTTAAAATAAAGCCCATGGAAATCACACTGTGGCAATGCAGTTTTGCCAAGATTGAAGTCTACAATGATAGAGACACAATGGCTTTTCAGAGAGGGAACAGCAGGACAGCTCATATGTGAGTGGTTGCATTGAGGCTGCCAAAAGAGATCTAATTCCATCTTTTTCCATCCAGCAAAATTATGTAGCACAAGAGGTTTTGTAAACTGCAGAAGCATTAATTCAGATAGCTTCCTACATACTGCAGGGGAGAATGTAGCTGTGTACTGGGAAGGGCTAGAAAAAAATAGATATGTAACCTAAACTCACTGGTAATAACTGCAGCAGCAAAGTGTTTTTTAAGCACCTGATGTTTAACAGAAACCAGGATTTTTACATTGAAACACAAGTAAACATTGAACTCCTTAGTAATTTCTCGCTGCAGTTTCTTGCCACTGTCCATATTCTGAAACTCAACAATAGGCTAGACAACAGCCCACTCTTTATTAATGGGGAAAGTTTGGTCTATAGAGAAGGTCCTCTCCCTAATCAGTTTACAATAGTAATTAAAATTCTAAAAAAGAAAAAAACTCTCTGCTTCTTCCTGCTCGCATACAAATGAATAGATCCTAATTTTAATACAAAATGCAAAATAAAAAAGATAAAAAATCCAAGGTAATTTAAATTCTAAATATGTTCCTAAGAAAGTGCTAAAAATGGATCAGGATGTGTTTGTCTAAAATTTCAAGGGGCAAAAAAGGACGACTAAAAACCTGAAGGATCTTTTTATGCATGATCATAAACACTGATTTTTCTGACTTATCTGCATCCCTATAGAGGGAGAAGAAATAAGCATGTTTTCTTTTGGGATCTTAGTTTAAAATTCATCTATGTGGGATTTTAGTCCCAATAGCGGAGTGGAACATGAAAAACAAATAGCATTCTTCATCTCAAGACAGAAATGTATCTCTATTTTTTTCTGATATTCTAATGTAACATAAAGGTCATTGGATTTTGCATAGCAATGCAAATAACAAGAAAGCAAAACAATTAAAGTCTTCACTGAACAAGAATAAGCATTGACATCTATTTTTCATTTACCAGAAAAAAAATTATAGTGTCATTATGGATATTATTAGTAAAGAGATAATTATTTGCAACATTTTTGAGTAAATTTTAAAATAGTTTCTCAAGTTTGTGTTTTTTATTTACTATTCTTATATTTGTTAAACAAATGAAAATTAACTCCAGCTGATATTAACCATTTATATGGGGTGGCATTTGTAGTTTCTTCACATGTGATAATTTTGTTTAAAATTAGAATCCCACCATCACAAGTAACATGGAGGTGACACTGTGTGGCAATTTGTGTCTTCATAATATACCTAAATCTATTAACAGTATCTCAAATTAAAGACTTTGACTTCCTAATGTTAGAATGTTTCAGAAACTAGACAATATCACATATTCTTCCTTCAGATTTATTTGTCTGTGAGGTATCTCTGGAGCCAGAGATATAAAAATACACATGATACAAATTAACATGCAAGGACCAGGATGACCTCTACAGAAAACAGAATATTTTTTATAAATTAAATTCTAGCTAAGAAGTCACACACTGTAGGTACCCCAGCCCTTGGTATTGCAAAGTCCGTAACTTCAAACTCTTAAAACTCTTGTCATCAAGGCATGTTCACTTCTGAAATAGACACCTTGCTCTGTGAACAGTGAGGGCAGATGCTTTAATTTCTCCCACAGAATCTCAAACACTCAACAGTATTCTACAAATTGTTCTCTTTTCCATATTGGAGCTACACAAATGTGAAAGGAAATAGTACTTGATCCCGAGTCCTAGGAGCTTTTCCTATAAACTTGACATAATTTCATGACTAATGAGAAATCCTGTATCCAAGACAAACTAGATCTTAAGGTTTTTTCCAGAGATTGACACATCATTTGGCAAAAGAAATATATTTCTGTTTCACAAAACTAATGATTATTTTCCAAGTTTGTTTAATGCCAGAATTCATTTATTATTTTAATGGGCTGAATAGCCTTCTCTAAAGTCTAATTAAACTTTTAATAGCCAGCATTATAAATTTATTGAAGACTAATGAAGATTATTGTAGTGCCAATATATTGTGTCCTGGGAATTCCCTCTATCAAGAACCGTCACAGTACGGGAGTGTTGCAAAGGACCATTATAAAAGTCTGCACTACCCTTTTGCCCTGGTGCCCAGAGTGTAAAGGCTCCCATTGACTGCTTTTCTAGCAGTGTATCTGAATGAAGCTGTCACAATCACTCTAGAGCCAGCTGACAGAATTTCTGGAGCCATGTTTTCCAAACCTAGGGCATACATTTTAGCCCTTTGCAGTAAATGACATCGCCTTGTATCCTTCAGCGTGAGAACATGAAAATAGAATATGAAAGGAAAAACTGTACCAAGACTATAAAAGCATATTGAGAACCTCATTTCTAATTTTGTATAAAACCAACCCCAGGCTACGGTAAGGAAACACACTAATGCAAAATGCAAACTTTGAACAATAGTTTCTGGGTCAGTGCCAATAACACTGTTGAAACTGCTATAAAAGCAAAACATAGGTAAACAAAGAACAACAAAAACCAAAAACCAAAAACCCAAAAACCCAAAAAAACCAAAACCAAATCCAAGATAAAGACAAACACAAAGATAAAAACAAACCAAAAAACCCAGAACAAAACCACACCTAAGAAAAGGAACTAAAGTCACAAACACCTAATCTGTCCCCTCTGGCAAAACTCCATAAATATTTCTGCACTTGTGCTCTCATGTGCTGAGCTCTTTAGAATGGAAAACATATCCTATTTCTCTCTCTAGAGAAAAACTTCCATTGACAGCCTAGTTATGATAAGCACCTTGTATTTAGCTGTGTTTATTTACAAATGGAAGTTAACATACATTTCAGAGATTAAATATTGTTTGGTAGTTGTTCTCATTGTCATTGGTTATGTTTGGCTTTGTTTTTTTTAATTTTCTTATGAAAATTATTCACTTTGAGGTCTTTGCCAATAATTAAATCAACCAGAAAAAGGGTTTTTTTCAATTTGAGATGACGGTTAAATTAGTGATGACTCATTTATGACAATTCTAAATAATATATCTCATTTTAATAAATGCACAAATATTCTTTGATTCCTGTGCATCCTGTGCAATTCATTAATACCACTGGAAGGAGAGAAAAAAACCATAAGAAAAGATGCAAAGAAAAAACTCTCTTTTTCAAAAGCCTATTTTAACCTTAAGGGAAAACAAGCAAAGTAAATCCAATTTTAGGCATCCCTTCCAATTCTCCACTCCTGGTGTTGAGTTTCTAATTGAAAAGATTTCCCTAAAGTACAGAATATTAGAGCAATGATATGGGTTAATTGCAGAATTTATTGGGTGGTGATATGGAAAAATTAACATGCATCACTGTGTAATTCAAATAAATTTCTATGGCAATCCTATGAAATAACTTCAATTTTAATGTAGAATAATGTAAGCTTTTTTTCAATTTCAATTAGGAATGACATTTCATAAGCCCTGCTGGGAGCTGCATACCCCAATACCACTGAAAGTCAGTATGAGTTGGCTTCCAGTTTTCCTACAACCCCAGAAAAATACTGAAATCTGTATTTTGGTGTACAACTTAAAAAAAAAAGGACAAGGAAACAGGAACCTCCAATTAGCAAGTTTCTAAGTACTAAAGTAGTCCCTGTCCTGGGTTTGAGATAGACAAACACCATAGATGCAGAGGCCTGAAATAGGATCAGCATTACCCTAATTCACCTCTTGGCTTTTGTTCAATTTTATACAGTTTGGAAGACAGAGAACGTGGGTGTCTTTTTTACATAAATATCTGGGAAAACCCTGCAAAATGCTCAATTTTTAATTTTATTGATGTTTTCAGTGACACTGTTATAGGGTGTAAAAAACATGTTCCTTTCACCCTTTAGTCTTCTCAACTCGAATGTTAAGAGCTAAATAAAATGTTAGTATTTCAACTTTCCTTTCTGAATAACTCTGAAGAGCATTTTTGAAAAAAATAGGGCATAACTGAGGTATCTTGTTTTTGTTTTATATCAAAGAGAAGAAAAAAATGAGAAACTAATATATATATTGGATAAACAGCTACTTGGTTCTATTCAGTAGCCCTTTCTCCTTTGAGAATTTTTTTGCCTACACCTCTAGCTCCTACCTTCATTTAAGACATCCTTTAATATTAAGCCTCTTATACAGTACCAAATTTTGTGATCACGGGCCTCTAGCTGAAGTTATTTGCTTTAGTTCTTTTTGAAACAGGTATCTTTTCTTTTGATTTTCAGTTGATAACTTTTTAAAATTTAATATTTCATAAAAGTCTTTATATAGTCTAGGAATAAGTTATGTGCATAACTGATAACAGCTAGTATTGGAATCAAATGCAGGGATTCATTACAAATTTTATAGCTGACATCAATTTATATTTTATCCACCACACCCTTGCCTCCATCTGGTGATTTCCCTTCCTATCCTGGTAATTAAAATTACATAGTAAAAGAGTACACATAGGTTGAAAGTTGACTTTTCACTTTGCTTGTTTGCTTTTTCATCGGAGAGTGCAAGAAAATTTCTTAGATGAAATAACTCTAGGACTTTTCCCTAGAACTTATGTCATATTTGGCATATGATACAAAAGAAGTGTCATATGTGAAAGTTGATAAAGAAAAGAAAGGTCTGAAATGGAGACAATTCCCACTCCTGGTAGTTAGACAGTACACTCCATGAGCAAGAAACATACTGAGATTATGAGTTTGACTTGTTTGGTCAAGGTGAAAACATTTGCAAATGTTTTTCAGGAAGACCAGGAGGTACTGCCATAAGTTTGCACCCAGGAGGATTTGGTTGCAATAGCTAGCGGCAATATCACCAATCTATCTCAAAGCCCTTGCACTTATTTAGCATCAACAGCAGGAGAAAAAGTGAGCTTGCAGATGACCTAGTACTGACAAAAGCTGTTGCATTAGTGTATAGCAAAAGGGGATGCTTGCTTTGCCTTGATGTTAAATGCTGTCATTCGGGAGAAAAGAAGTTGAAAGAAAAAGTAAAAATATCAGGGTCAGACATGCTCTTTCTAATGAAAGCCAACATGATACATCTCAGAATTTGTTCCACTGTTTCCAGCACGAGGATTGTAAACCTAAAATTTTCCATTATTCCTTGATAAATGTTTATTTTGAAGATCTATACAGAAGATGGACATTTTAGCACAGTGTGGATGCTAAATGAATAATATTTCTCTATATGGCCTTTAGATATACTGTAAAAACTCAATTTAATTAAGATAGATCAACTCAGAACAATTAAACGAGTAAATTCAGATGAAAAATTTATTACAGCATACACAAATTTAACACATGTATGCAGGTGTATTGGTTGGTTGTACTTGTAGCACCAAATTTCTTCTGCTGTTTCCTAAAATCTGTATATTAGGTCCATTATATTTATGTATATAATATAAAGTAGAGAATCATAGAATCTGAGAAGAGTTTGGGTTGGAAGGCTTCCCCAAAACAGGTGCAGTAGCTTGCACTTGGTTCAGTTGAAGCTTCCCTTCCCATGGGTCCATTTCTCAGTCTTGTCCAGGTCATCCATTCCATCCTTCAGGTGTGTCAACTGCACAACTCAGCTTGGTGTCATCTTAAAATTTGCTGAGGGTGCACTCAATTCCTTTGTCTATGCCATTCATGACAGTATTAAACAGTACTGGTCCCAATACAAATTAATCCTGTCATGAGAAACATCACTCATGACTGATCTCCGTCTGGACATTGAGGCACTGAGCCCTACTCTCTTGATGTGATCATTCAAGCAATTCATTTGCTGAACAGTCACTCATTGAATCCATTTCTCTCCAATTTAGAGGGAAGAATGTTGTGGGGAATCATGTCAAATGCCTTACAGAATTCCAAATAAATTTCATCTGTAGCCATCCCATTGCCCACCTAAGTAGTCAGCCCTCAGCCCACCAGAGAAGGTTGCCAGGCTGGTGGCACTGAACTTGCCCTTGGTGAAGCCATTCTACCTATCACAAATTACCTCCCAGTTCTCCATGTGCCGCAGCAAAGCTTCCAGCAGGAACTCTTTTGTGATTGTCCCAGGCACAGCGGCAAGGCTGACAAGTTGGTAATTCCCAGAATACTCCTTTCAATTATTTTATAAAAATGGGATATGATATTTCCATTTTGTCCAGTCATCTGGATCTTGACCTGACTGCCATGACTTTCAAACATTAAAGAGAGTGGCTTGGCAACTACATCAGCCAATATTGTCAGGACTCTGGGAAGAAGTATCAAATACATGATATTTCATATATTATATATGATATAGTGTAGCGGTGGTTCTGAACCAGGAAGGATTAGAGTCCCTCCATGGATTTGCAGAGGACGAAGACCTCTGGTGGCATATTCCACACAAAGAGAATTTCCCCCCTGAGCTGCCAGAGACAATGGTTTAGGCCACCAAGCCACAAACCCCAAGTTCCTGCTATTGGTTCCTTGATTTGACTGTTATGTATCCCAGTTCTAGAACATTCCCTGTTACCCGGTTGTTCATTCGTTGTTCTCTCTACCCCCTCCCCTCCCTAAACCTCATTCGATCATGCACCCTGGACCTTCCCTTGTACCGCCCCTGCACCCTCAGATTATTGGATGTTATTCCTCCCTTAAATACCCATGGAATAAGCTATTCTGGGCTCTTAGTCCCTGAGCTCCCTTGTGGGTAATAAACCTGCCAAACTCTCATACTAAGAGTCCTCCTTCTTTGGGTAGTTCTTTGCTATCCTGCAGTGCTCTGAGGGCACCAACACCTCAGCCCGACGCAGACTAGCGGAGCCCACCAGCAGCTCCCTGAGGAAGCCTCCCCGATCGGAACGCGGACAGCTTCCCAGGGTCGCACTAGCGCTCTGCTGCCGGGACCAGAGCAGGATTAAGAAGCAGGGAATGCAACAATATAGGATATTTCTTTAGATTCTGTTCCTTAAATTAAACCTAGAAGAGAACGTGGAAATATTTTCTTACAAAATTAAATAGGAGAGATTAACAAAGGTACTGGTGTCCTTGGGTTTGAAATCCTTAGAATTAACACTTCGTTTTTGTTGTAAATTTTGTAAATTTCATTTTCATTTTTCTTCATCCATCTCTTTCTCCAGAGAAAGGAAACAAAGCTGGTGAAAGGTCTGCAACACAAGTCTTCTAGATGTGGCTGAGGGAGCTGGGGGTGTTTGGCCTGGAGAAGAGGAAATTCATGGGTGACCTTATGGCTCCCTACGACTTCCAGAAAGGCAGCCATAGTGAGGCAAAGCTTAGTCAATTCTCACAGAAAACCAGGGACAAGACAAGAGGACACAGTCCTAAGCTGTCCCAGGGGACATTTAGGTTAGACATTAGGAAGAATTTCTTCACAGACAGGCTGATTGGGCATTGAAATGGGCTTCCCAGGGAGGTAGTAGAGTCACCATCATTGGAGGTGTTAAAGGAAGGACTGGATGTGTCACTGGGTGCCATGGCCTGGTTGATAAGGTGGTGTTCAGTCATAAGCTGGACTTGACGATCTCAGAGGTCCTTTCCAGCCTGACCCTGTGATTCTGTGATTTCAATTTTCCCCCTTAATTCCTTGAACTTCCTGATCTGCTCTAGCTTGTTTTCACTTTCAATTCTTTGTCTACTCTGGACCTGAATTTTCTCTCTCTGCTTGTCTGTCTATCCATATTCATAATTATATCCTGAATATGCATGGTCTAATTTTATTCATGTACCAGACGATAAGATCAATATCTAATCTCTTTAGGCATTTGGACATGAGAAAAAGCAATAATTTTATTGAAGGCAGGAGTGTAACTTCTTTTCTATCAGACAGGAAAGAGATTTTTAGCCAGAGTCCAGTGGCAGGCAGTCCTTCAAAAATTCCTTTTGGAGTCTTGAAGAGGGTTGTAGAGATCAGTCCCTTCAGGAATATTATAAGTTGCTGCCTATTTCATGGCTGGCTTACCCTGACACTCAATGCCAGGATGGAAAAAGGCATGCAGTGAGGCCGTCTTTGATCATTGTGTGCATGAAACAGTAAAGTTCCCTGTACTGCAAAGTTCAGGAAACAGAGACTTGATTAATTAATAGCATATTTTCATCTTTTTTTGGTCATTCTTTTCAGACTGAAAGAATGAGGGAAGATACCATTCTTACCTCTCTTTGCAGCTTCTAGATAGAATGCAGTCCACAGTGACCAGTTTGAGATGGTTATGGAGATACATTTGATGTTTTATTTCTCCATTTATAAGAAACTTCATACTAGGCCAAGTCAAGATGGGATACCTTAATTATGTTTTACAGGATGCTTGCAAAGAAGAATTTTTGAGCAGACCAGAAATACCTTATAGAAAATGGGACATAAATGCAAGAAGAGTAGTCCAAATAGCTATTTTAGAGATACCAACAATCAGAAAATATCCTACTCTGGTAGAGTCTATGGTTGTCCCAAAGGAAGCGCTTAAACAAACTAAACCCTTTCTCTTTCTCTTTCTCTTTCTCTTTCTCTTTCTCTTTCTCTTTCTCTTTCTCTTTCTCTTTCTCTTTCTCTTTCTCTTTCTCTTTCTCCTCTTTCTCTTTCTCTTTCTCTTTCTCTTTCTCTTTCTCTTTCTCTTTCTTTCTCTTCTCTTTCTCGTTTCTCTTTCTTTTTTGCCTCTACTTCTCTCTCTCCTTTCGCCTCTTTCTCTTTCTCTTTCTCTCTTCTCTTTCTCTTTCTCTTTCTCTTTCTCTTTCTCTTTCTCTTTCTCTTTCTCTTTCTCTTTCTCTTTCTCTTTCTCTTTCTCTTTCTCTTTCTCTTTCTCTTTCTCTTTCTCTTTCTCTTTCTCTTTCTCTTTCTCTTTCTCTTTCTCTTTCTCTTTCTCTTTCTCTTTCTCTTTCTCTTTCTTTCTTTCTTTCTTTCTTTCTTTCTTTCTTTCTTTCTTTCTTTCTTTCTTTCTTTCTTTTCTTTCTCTTTCCTTTTTCTTCTTTCTTCTTTCCTCTTTCTTTTTATTTATCTACATAATTTTCCTCTTTTTCTTTCTCATTTTACTCCCTTTTTTTTTATTCTAGGTATTTTTCTCCCACAGAAAGAAATGTTAGTGCAGTGATCATTCACTGCAGAAGGTTTTTGGAGCAGATTCTAAAACACTCAATATTTTATGCTTGTTTTAAGACAACAAACATTACTATGCAAAAAGCACAAAATCCTTGTATTTCACAGTCAAATATTATGTTGATCATCTTATTTCTTTCTTCTCTTCCTTTCTTAGTGAATTGCATCATAACTTATAGATAATGTTTATAAGGATATGTAAAATGAAATTTTCTTTCAAATGAGAACAAATCCAGTAATAGCATGTTAGAAAGGTATAAGCTGTTAGGTAAGTCATACAGTCAATCAATATGTGAGGAAGCATAACTCTTCAAATTCTGTTTTTCTTTTATTCTAGATTAATTATATAGGTAACAACCAATAAAGTATTCTAGGGTGGCATAGTCTGTGCATTACATGAAGATTTTGTCACTCTGCATTTATTTGTAGTCCATAGTATGGAAGATATATCCAGTACAAATTGGAAATTGGAGTCTCTCTTCAGAGATGTTGAAATGCAAAAGTGCCATTAGACAGACTAAGCAAGTTTTGCCTTGGCATAATCTGAACCTCAAAGTTATGATCACCTTCCCACAGAACAGGAAATTGAATTTTGACACATAGATAGTGGTCACATAAATAAAAATCCAATTAAAAAGTTGGCTATTTGAGATGGAAATATCTAACCTTATCAAAAATTCTATTCTAGAAATATTTTTTGAGAATATAGAATTATTCCTTCATTCTGTAATATAACCAAATTTTCATTTTTTAAGGGCAAGACATGCTATTATGTTGAAAAGTTTTAGGTCCATTTATTCTTATGTCCAGAAACGTGATAGCAATTATGATGAGAATGTTTAATTGCAAAAATATTGTTTATCTTGGTGTTTCAGTAATAAGACATTATTGCTTTTCCTGAATATTACAAATCATTAGTTCTTAGTACAATATCTTGAGTTCTATAATTCAACTACAATTCCACAGAAAAAGAAAACTCTTCTAGCATAAGGTATATACTAGAAACATATAGAAATGCAATTTAATACAATTATCGTCCAGAAGAAAAATTGAATGTGTCTGATTTACACATACTTTTGTTCTTGTCCTATGTCTCTTTCTCACCCACCTGTATGAAAGCCTGACTAGTTAAGATTTTGTTTAATGTACACTAGATTTAGTTAGATATCAAAACTGTTCAGAAATAACTTTGAAATAAGTACAAGTGATCCCTCAAGTAATTCAGGAGCATCTAGTTGAGCTGTTCTTTTAACAAGAAAACAAAATAAATATATCATTTACCCAGTACAGGTTTTTAAATTAGAATTCTGAAATTTTATCAGATATTTTGACTACTTCAGTAGACTTCAGGTCTATATGTAATATAGGTCTCCTCCATATATATTAAAAATACGTAAAATCCCAAGAGAGAGGGGGAACCCTAACCATTCTTTAATCAGATATGCACTACTGTTCATTTTTCTTACTGATCAAGTGAGTTGGGGTTCACATGCAGGGAACATTTAAGTTAACAAATATCAAAAAGAAATATACCTTCCAATTTTTGCTATTTAAAGAAGAGTTGAAATAGGTTTGCTTCACTTGGAACTGGGCATTTGTTCTGCTCTTCCAACGAGTGTAGTTCTTGTCATAGAAAGGCTCGGAAATGCCTTCTTTAATCAAACCAACACAATTTAGAGCAATCCTGATAGCTGCTACTGTATAACAAGGGCAAGCTTATTTTCACACAGCCTGAGGAAAATGAATGCAGCTCTCTCTAGAAAGGCTCTTGCTTTTTGAGAGCAAAATATGTGCAAATAATCTTTGACTGTTTCTTAAGATGGATGACTGATAAATATTTAAAGTTATCAATTCCTATATTCAAGATGAAATTATTTATTGTATTTCCTGACAAGCCTCATATTTCCTCATATTAAGTTATAAAATACATGGGTCTGAATAATCAATGTTTTCAACTTTTGAATTCATTGTAATGAGAATGAAATGAAAACAGAAATCAAGATTACCACAGTAAGAAATCAAAGACTAAAACATCTAAAAATTTTGTCTCATACACCATGAGCAGGAAAAAGAAAGAAAGGAAAAATTAGTCAACAAGCTCGCTATACTACAATAAACTATTACAGTATCAGGCCTTCAAGTTTTTAACCATGCAAGTAGATTAAATATATCTGAGAAAAATTCTGACTACTGAGGCCAACTAGCAGAGAGAGGCACGTGTCTATGCTAATAAAATCCTTTAATCTCCAGAACAAGGAGAGTACATGCAAACCATTTTTTAAGGATAGTTCCTGGGATGTACTGGACGATAAATCCTGCTCAGAGTTTTTTGGAAAAGTAGTAGTTGGCAGAAATAAATAATATTTCATATTGGTGACTGAGGTCCAATACCAAGGATCAGGCACTGACATGATTAATTTCCTAGTATTGTAGCAGTGGACTACTGTTAAGTGTTGAAAGACAAGGAAAAAACTCAAGTTTGTCACCAGGCTTAAAATTTCTAATCAAGGATCTTCATCTGGACAAGAAATAGTTTTGGATTCATAAAGTGAAGAGGTTTGAAAATTGCAAGGATGGGCCAGGTTCTCCTTGAACATGCAGGGAGAGGGCAGCATTGCCACTTGGGCAGTGGTGAAAGGAACGTATTTTGGGAGACACATCTATGAGCTGTTCTCAGGTTGTTTATAACTTGAACATAGGCTGAAAATGTTGGCTATTTTGGCAGAAGTGTATTTTTCACTAAGTGACCCAAATTAAAAGTCTTCAATTAGTGACTTGAGTTTAAATTGACTTAGTAGTTAAGTATTTTTCTAACAATGACCGAAGCACAATGATTTTCAGAAACGGGTGGTTACAGGAACTATCTCTACAGTGTGGCATATTTTAAAATTCAAGAATAGTCTAAGTTCTTAAGATACTCTGGGATCCAGGTTATCGTAGCTCTGCCTTCTTGATGACAGCCTGAGCTGCTGAAATAATCAATGTTTCTTGTGATCTCTGTGTGAAAGAGTGATTTATATTCCCTTTGAAATAAAAGCCGAGAACAGGACAAGAAAAGCTGTCACTTTGCACCCTTTATTGCCCTCTTTGCCCTATCTCACATATCAAAGAAGGCATTTCACCACAAGATCATATGCTTGTCATAGGTGAGACTGGTAAAGAGTCATAAGGGCCATGTAAGGAAGCTAGAATTACTTTAATGCCTACAGAGAGAAAAGAAGGTAGGAAAGTGAAAGAGAAAGACCAATGTGGGACTGCAGCACAGGCACACACTCATTATTAGGTCTAATGGGAAGTAGATTTTTTGCCGCCAAAAGCTCTGGAAACAACTCGAAAATTGTCTTCTGGGCATATTCCTTTTCAGCAAAATGAGTATGGAATAGAAGAAGACAGATTTTAAAATATATTTGTTTAGTTTTTTAAAGCAGAGCAGTAGATTTGATTGTATTTCCCCCTAGAGCTGATAGGAATGATACAGCAACATCCTTCAATCTGCTTCAAGGTATCCCAGTACTCATTTAGGTCTCTTAATATTCTGTAGATATCAGTGTTGCCAACAGCATGAAAGTCAGCAGTTAGAATGAAGGCCTGAGATAATAGATTTCTTCCTTAATCTTTGAAAATAAAGAAAATAAATGAATGAGCGAACAAATATGTGACTTGTGGACAATGTTTGTGATTGCCAGCCACTGACAAAAATAGAAGTTGTTACAAGGGAAACCTGATTTAGGTTGGTTTCTAACAAGTGGTATTCAAGTTCTTTCTGTCCTGGTTCTCTACCTTCACTAGAGTTTTAAGGTAAATCTTCCTTAATCTTCTCCTTACATTCAGTTTTTTAAGAAAAGGGTTTTTATTCTCTAAAGATATATTTCATCATCATTAAAACAAAAAGAATAAAGACAATTCAGTTCCACTGGGTAAAATGTAATGGACTGGAAGAAGTTTGAAAGCAAAATCCTGGCCACTGTATTTTCATCGTTTCCCGCTAGTTTTTATACTTGGATAAGCAATTTTCAGTATTCTTTGGGGCTGCAGCAATCCAGACGATTGTGTGCTTTAATGTTTGGCTGATGTTAAATGATTTCCTGGATGTCTGGCAAACTGGAGCTACTTGATTCCCAAGAAAGCAGCAGTGTTTAAAAACTAGTTGTGATGTGCAATGCTTGGGATTGCAAAACACATGTCTCATGCTTCACACAGTCCCCAGTAGACCCCTAATAAAAGGTTTTTGGTTGTTTGGGTTTGTTTTTTTTTTTTCTTTTACATTACATAGCAGACCTGACTGTCCATTTCCTAATCTCAGAAGTCTCTTAAATGTCTGTCTGTGTTATAGCCTTTCCTGCCCTTTGTGTCTGGCTCAATCTCCCCATCCCAAGCCATTCTCCAGAAGATTGTCTCCCCCCTTTACTTGCCCTTTTCCTGGCTTTCTTAGTCACTTCCAATTGAAAAGCAACTTGCCCCTGCCTCCAGAGGCTCTCTGTCAGGACAAAGCAAACAAGAAGCCTTTATTTTATTGTGGTGCAGTAGCGGGTCTTTTAAAGCAACATTACACAGCACATGGTGAACAAACAAAACAAATATTCATCTTGTGATAATTCAACTCAAAGATTGGATACTATCCTCAGCTTAGCTCAGTTACTGTTCTCTTTTGTGTTTGTATAGCTGCTCAATGACATAAGGATAGTCATTGGTCCTGACATCAAGGACTCATTTAGCCAAACTATACAAACTGCTTCTGGGGTTCTCTACTCAACATTAAACAGGAACATTCTGTGAAACTCATAAAAGTAACTGAGTAAGTTCTGAGTTTTTTTCTTTCTTGCAAATAATGCCATTGAAACAGGTACAAAAGGCAGTACATTTCAGTATAACACTAGAAAAATATGAGGAAATAAAACACATAAGTTTAGTGTCAAAGATTTTTTAAAATTTTCAGTGTCACCTTTATTTTTAGTAATTTTACTAATTTGAATACTGAAGAAGATAATTAATTTTTTTAAACATTGAATATGTTTTCAAGGAAGGCTAAACCAAAATAAATATCTGTCATGTAGAATAGAAAAAAACAATCCATTATGATTAGCCCTTTTCCTGACACTTAGTAATTAAAAATATATTAAGGTCTATTAAGAATTTCTCAGAGCAAAATATTTGCTTCAGAGTGTTTTTCATACTGACCTTAATTTTGAAATCTTCTGCTTTCCAGGAAGAATGTTACTGAAATAAATTACATTATTTCATTAATAGTTATATTTTCCTAAAAACAACCCAAACAAAACCAAACCAAAACAAACAAAAAAGTAAATAGATTGAATAGGCTTTTCAAACAGAAAAAAACTCAATTATGGAAAAGTTGGATTGGAATATATATCAAAACTCCTACCTCTTTATCTATCATTAATTCAGAAAGATATGTTTTTAATGGACCCTACTACAATTATTGCATGTTTTGTAAAACAAATCCATTTACATAAGATAATGACAGCATCATAGGATTCTGTGGTGCTGATATAATGGAAGTCGATTGTTATAATATATTTTTTAATTAAACTGAAGTTAAAAGCTTAGGAGGTGTCTTTGAATAACTGACAATATTAGAGATTTAAGAGGCTGAAGCAACTTTCCTACCTATAGCGAGAAATTTCCATTATCATTTAGTCAAACTTGAAAAGATCAAAGGCCTCTTCTTCTGTTTTCCATGCCATGTGTTTATCTCATTAAATGGCATTAATCAACAGCTTTTATAGAGTACCAGTTATTGTGTTCAGCAAAAACCAAAAGAAGAGATAATGACACAGAGAAAAGCAAATGAGTACTTTCAAAGTGCAAAGTCAGTCACCTCTGCTTATAAAATAGGAACAAGTTTAGCAATAATAAGCTATTCCAAGCACAATATCATGACTGAAGGCAGCTCCTAGATTAAGAAGAAAAGAAATCAAAAAAAGGTCCTAGAACTGCTCCTTTATGCTCCATTTTTTTGTAGCAGACTGCTGTCAATATGAACCTCTGACAAGGCTGGCAGCCTGAACTATGGAGATGAAATTTTTCTTGCTCCAAATCTTCCATTACACCAAAGGTAAAGCCATTTTGAGTGCTTTTGTGAAAAGTAATTTTCAGGAGACAATATACAAAGCTCAAATTGTAATAAAAAGTAGTTTTCCAAACTGCATTTATATTTAAAACTAATTATCATATTATGCTGACTGCACTTAATGGCAAATATTATCCTGCCTCAAATGTAATTGACACATTCCCTTCATACAAGTGGGGAAAACAATGTTCATTAATTTCAGAAAAATAAGTCTATATTAGAAGTTGTCATATTGCACAAGAATGTTGACTCACATGCATTATGGAGGGTTTTTTACTTTCCTCTGAAAGAGCTTACTATCACAGTTGCTGGAAACAGACATGCAGGAGAGTCAGAGGTAATGTGTAAAAATGTGGATGTCTGTTCTACTGCCCTTGTAAAGAGCAAGGCAATGTGCAGGCAATGCAACATTCAAGCACCTTCAAACCAATCGTCTAGAACTGCAGTTCTCATCAACAATCATCTGTCATTTTAAGAGGCCCCTCTTTCCTCTGGGACAGTCATGTGAATGACATTTCCATGTATGATTCTGATGAGGTTTAGGATGCCATCCTGCTTTTCTCTGTAGTTTCCTGAAGTTAGATTTTCAGAGGAGAAACAGTGCTATACCCTGAACTCTACTCAGGGTAACTATTTTAAGGAGTCAGCCTTTTACAGAAAAAATGGAAAATCCACCTAGGTTTCTTACATTTTCACAAGAATTTGATATAGTAGAGGTGTGGTTTTCTTTACAAATTCTATCTGTAATAAAACCTAACATAGATAGAATTATCCTAGAGATTGTACCTTATTGGGTATTATATGTTTTAAAATTCTTGAATTATTCTAATATTTATTTTGTATTATTTAATATGACACATATTTGTAAACAGAAGAAGTAAAAAAGTATTCAGCTTCTGTGAAATATCACTTAATGTGAAACAATGTAGATAAAGCAAATGAAACTCAGTTCTGTGGAGATGTGACAGGCTACATATGTATTTCAAAGGGTCCTGGAGAAATTAATGGCCTGCATGTAATCTAAACCACAATTATAAACTCACTGAATTGGAACACCCTAATTCTTCAGAATTTGCTTAATAAGGAAAGGTTTCTAGATACTAGGAACATTCTAAAGTTTTCCTCCGCTTTTGACTAAAATATATGTAAATTGCTTTTTCTTGACTGTGATATTTAACAAAACCTACTTCATTTCCATCTTGTAGAAGTGATAGAGAAAATCAATATTTTGTAATCTTATAAATTTTATAAGACTGAAAGCCAAAAGAAACCCTTTTTCCCCTCTCCATTTTTACTTATTTCAGTAGATGCACAAACTAGAATGGTAAGAACGTCCACAGACTGCAGTTTTATGCATATTATCCCTCATTCCTTCTATGTGTTAGTCACAATCTAGGCATTAATCAAAATGATAGAAAACAGTGCAAATGAGGTGGCATAATAACATAGGCTCAAATTAACACTTTCACTTTAATATTCACTCACACAGAAAACCTTTCCAACTGTCAGATGATCCATTAGGCTGTTTAATGAGTTAGAGGGTACCTCTAAGCTGCATACATTACTAGACTATAGTACCACAAGCATATTAAAAGACAATATACTTGCTGATTCAGATCACTAGTTCCTGGCCAAACACAGCTGGCCAGCAGATCCCTGAGCCGACCACATTTTCATTTGGGACCCTGGGTAACTCTCAGGTTAATCCCTACTGCCATGGGGATCCCCATGACATGGGGCTGGTAAGGCAAGCCATTGACAGCTCTGGTGGCTTCCAAGGGGACAATTACAAGTTCCCTTGAGTAAACAAATATTCTCTTTACTTACTTCACAGCAAAGCACTAATGATCATAGTGTATGCCCACAAAAGTGGAAAGTGGCCCTGTGAAAGCCAAGGCAGGAATTCAAGGATCCAGAAAGCACATGAAAAAGACAGAAATGCCAAGTTGGACACAACAAGAGGAAAATCTTGGAGTGCACAATCAGTAAAGTCTGGCCAGCTCCCTCTCCAATAGGATGATTTAGCCAGGAATCTCAGCTGTTTGGAGGAGATAGTATGGCTTCCAGGCTCTTGGGACTGTGATACTGATTCACAGACTGAAGGATTAGGAATTTTGGATTGCTTGAAAAACCTAAATCAATGCCAAGAGATTTTTTTTACTCAAGGACGCGGGATCTATTATTTTTGATCCTCTATCATCAAATTAGTGGAATTTGCATATCTTTACTGTAATTTTTTTCCCTAAAATATCTAGAAATCTATCTGAAATTTTTTAAGCTTAAAATTTGAATAATCTTCCTTTTGCATCAAGATGGATGTTACTTTAGGCTATGATCGTTATACAAAAACCTGTTGAACAGTTGCTTGTTTTGAGGAGCAGAGATTATGTTGTCATTAATTATCTGATTTAAGTGTAAAATATACAGCCTTTGAAATAGGACACTCATAAAACCACAATGCAATTCAAGAAAGAGTAAAACTTTAAAAAGTAAAAACTAAGAAATACATATGCACAAACCAAAATGAGTTATAAAGCGAAGTTTATCTTGCACCAAGCAAGCACAAACCTATTACCCAAGGCAATAGAAAGCTGATTGATGATATCATGATGACAAATGAATTCTCATTTTGAATTCTGCCTGCTAAGTAATTAGTAATGTCATCAATATCATTACTAGCTCCTCATTCAACTTCATCAGCAAGCTGTTCCCATGGCTCATTTTTCAGCTTTTCCTTTCTGTGCTTCAGTCACAGGATGAATCTACATTGAGGACTGTTTCTAGCAACTACCCAAGGGAGAAACAAAAAATTAGTTGTCAGGCACAAGCAGTCTATCGAATCTCTGAACTACATTTTAATGGTAACTGCATGATGCTATTTTGAAGTGGTCACTAACTTGAGAATTAGTGTAAATAGTGTCAAGGACATCTTTCTTTTTTTCCTGAAATATATTTAGAAACTGACATAATATAAAATGAAAATACAATTAATGAAAATACTTAGTGATTAAAACTGAGCAAGTGACTGCAGGACAAAAGCTTATTAAAATTGTGTTCTCATCTCATTTTCTCATGCTACTGTGATGGAAAAAAGCATTTCTGAGGAAATTGAACAGAATACTGCCAATGCATATTTCCCCCAAGCTTCCAATGTTATTTTCCATTTAAAGATCTACAAAACTTACCTTAAAAAAAAAAAGAGAAGAAGAAATCCTAATGAATGCTGAATGAAATATTTGAAACACCCACAACTGCACCTTTGAGGCCAAGCTATAATAGGTACAGTATATTAGAAAAGGCCATTGGATTGCCAGTATTTGCCCTTTCTCATTTCCTCTGCAACTAGATTTGTACTATAACAGAATATGACTAAGTTACAGATTTTCTTGTGTTTGTTGTTTTATGATTTTGGGAGGGGGAGGAGGGGGATTAAAGAATTTACCCATTATATTTTTTCATGGCATTAGGACTTTTCAAAATTTATTTTAGACAAGTAGACTTGTCTACCTTTATATTCATTTTCTACTGTATTTTTGGTGTTCTGAAACAAAACTTGCCAGACATGTTTAGTTTTTAGTACATGCACCAATTTCTGCTCATCTGCCTTTAAGTATCTTAGTTTAAGTTAGAATATTTCTGCACAGTTCATTTACAGATACTGCTATTCAGAAAGAATTGTATCAAATGACTAAACAAGGATGAGTAAAGAGGAAATATGTTTCCTCTTAATGCTGGTGTCCATTTGAACAAAAAGTCAGATTACTTTAAACAAATGTAGTTTTATTCCAAAATAGGCTAGATAGATAATATGCTTCAGTCAAGGTAGTTTTCAACATTAGACTATTTTCTCTGGTCTTTTCATTGTGCTCCATTTGATCCTATTTTGCATTGCTGAACAGAAAATACCTAAGAAGAGGTGTTTGATTTTGTCCAAAGGTGGCTGATAAGCAATACCCTGTGTCCAAGTTACTTTATTTTCGACTGTCAAGTTCACCTGATCTTTCAGCAGGATAGAAAAACATTACAGTTTTGATGATATATCATCGATCTACTTGTGTCAAAAGCAACATTCCCTAAAATTACCTTTTCAACAAATCTCAGTGTAAACCAATGAAAAAATAAAATTGGGGCTCACAACTGATGATCAGTAAACCATAACTCCACATGAAGTTCTGTGGTAAAACCTGTCACAGTAACTTTCTCACCAGAGAGGAACAGGAATATGGTGACATTAAGACAGTTGCCTAAGCAGAAACTTCTGTGCCTCATCCCTGCTAATCTGTCCTGGTCTCCAGCTGCCTCTGGAAGGGCTGGACCCCCACACGATGCTGGATCCTACCTCTCAGACCCCTGTCACGGTCTCAAGAACTGTCAAGTACCAGATACAGATGCTTAAACAACTGAATTGAGGCCTCAGCTTTTGTCTGCAATATCGGCTGTTGAGATTAACAGGGAAAAAAGGGGGGGGGAAAGAGAAAAAAGAAGAGAGGAAAAAAGAAAAGTAGTCTATTAGGTCAATGGCAGTGTGTTTATCTGCTCTAACTAGCTTAAATGCCCTTTTAATGCCCTTTTAATCCATCAGCACCTTGAACTTTTTGCAGACTTGCAATATTGGATAAAATGAGACAGGGAAAAAAAAAGGAAGCTTTTTTTTTTTTTCTCCAGGGGTATATGAGATGACTGAAATACATTACATTTTCTTTAAAATTCTTAAATTTTTTTTTCTAAATGGTCTTAATGGCTATCTTCAAGATGATCAGTGGTTTTTTTTTTTTTTATTTCTGCAAAACATTTTTGGAATTGAAATATTTCATTGAAATTTACCAACTGCTCTCACTGGTTTATTCCTTGCCTGTTAGTAAAAAGACAGGATATTCTGGGGTTTTTTGTTTTGTTTTTAATGGGATCAACTTTCCCTTTATTTGAACATCTTAATTTGATATGCAGTTTTAAAGGCAAATAAAACAGCAGTCTTAATTTAAATTTCAGTCAGAAGAGAGTGAAGTGAGATGACTATGCTCATAGTTAATATATCGATTTTGTTTAATTATAATAAACAACAAAAATGGTTTATTGCCAGACAACTGGATATGATTTTGTGTTTGGCTTGTCATAAGAAACTTTTTCTAGCAATTTACAAGTTCAGCAACCTGAGAAATGGGCTAAATAGCAGTAAGTTTTAATGCAGTTATAGAAATATGCCACAAAAGTTGCATTTTTTAAAGTCTCGTGTACCCTTTAACTCACCAGCTTGTTAAAGAAATGGTATCTACAGGAAACATTAATGAACCCTGAATTCAAATTAAATTTCAATCTGTTTTACTGTAGTTAATGAATAATATGAGAAACTGACCTAAACTAACATTCCAGGACTCATTAAAAATAATTTTCAGTAGCAGCATTAGCCATCACTGCTGCTTGTAAAAGATTTTATGTAGCACACTGAAACCCAGGAGTCATGGTAGCATCTTCTTCAAAACGACAGTGATTTTTATGGATTCCTTCAGATCACTGTATTCTTGTGATAATAGTTATTTTCTTTTCCTTGCTCCATTCAGTGATTCATATTTAGAGCGCTGTGTTTTCTCTTTTGCGGTTTTTAAATGACCCCTTTCAGCAGTCTTGAATTACATAATTTTCAAGGAGTAAAAGCTTTTGCTAAACTTTTTTGAATATAAGGAATGTACCCCACAGAGGATGATTATAGAGGGTGATTGACTCCAGCATTTTACTGTCAGTTCTTCATTGACTTATTTCCTCAGGAAACACTGTCTGCTTCTTCTTCATTCTATGTATATGTAGATTGATAACAGAAGTTATTATCTTTTTTTTGTGTCCTAATACAGATAGTTTTCAAAAACCCATGATATTTTACCTTTGATTTTCTTTTCTATTATTCAATCCATTCTTCAAAATGCTGTCAAGTTATTAGAAATGTATAAGAGTATTGGGAAGAGATTTTTCAGATTATTTTTTTTTTTCAACATGAGTTTTTAGCCTAGAATTTGGTTTTGAGCTCATTTTCCACTGCACAAGTCCGTACCTCTTCAGGTTTCTTGTATCAATTGTTTTATGATAACTTTCCAGATCCAGGAGAGTTGATAGGACCAGACTGGAGAACAAAGGGTAATACTATATTCTACAGATTAGGGATATAAGGAAAAAGAAAATCTTTTTCTTGTCTTTTCTTATATGTAGAGCATGGAAGTATAAAAATATTTGAATATGATTTCTGCTTTTAGATTGTTTTCCTCACACACATAATTTGTTTTTACATTTAAAATATTCTTTTATTCTTCTATTTACATATTCTATCACAATCACACATGATTATGACATCAGCTATTATATCTCTGTAATACTACTCATTATTGTCTATTTATGGTGGAATCAAGAGATGAAACAAGATAGGAGGCCACTTGGTCCTGGCTTTTAATAGCATACTATAGGAAACATTTAATTTTATAAAATTGCCTTCTAAACAGATAAAATATTACATGGCACAGGAAGGAGAAAAGGTGCAAAATGAGTGGTATGGTACGAATTAAAGATCTGTGTCCTTTACTGTATTTAAACTGTGGTTGCCATCAAAAAGATAAAGCAATGGCAAATATACAGATCCTGTTACAGAATAAGTAAAGTGTGCATCCAAAGATACACAGGCATCTGCGCAAATATTTTTGATATTTCAGATGAAGAATCAAATATGTAATCTCTGTCACCGATGGCAAATCTTATGCAGAAGAATTTGAGATCTAGAAAAATATACTCCAAACCACTCTATGAGTTTGTGATAAAATAAAGCAGTTACTATTTTTAAAGACAGGTTAAGAATGGAAAAAAAAAGATCTGTACTAATTTTCAAACATTAAATTCTTCCTTTCTAGAAATGAATAACAATTTTAGACAAGCCATTGACTGTCATGAAAGCATGTGCAAACTTCCATACCGGGAGTTAACCAAGCCTTTTTTAACTGGTGACTTCCAAAAGGCATAAGATAGAAGCAGACATAGCAGAAAGAAAATTCTGCATGTGAGTGTGAAAGCTAATAGGTAAAAATAAGACACGTTCAACGATTTTCAAACATTCTTTTTATACATTTAAGAGATTGACAGTAAAGGCCCCATGGCAGTTTCCAGTCCCACTGCAAGTAAGCAGCTGACAAACCCAGTGGTTTGGAACCTGGGAAATAGAGGCAGTCTGATAGAGACTCAGCTTGTTCACACAGCTTTATTTAGATGGATTGACAAGGAACAAAGCAAATTTTGTGGCAAATAAGCTTAAGTCAAATACAATCTCCTCTTTTTCAGAACAATCAGTAACCCCTAATTCCAGTTTTGTTTAAAGCATCTTCTTAAACTGAAGTTAACTATTATTTTAAAGGTCAAGAGACAAAGATTTATAGTGTTTCTTCCTCTTGTCAGGAGTACTAATTCTAGCTTAATTAAAATCTACTGCCGTAGTCCAAAACAAGATTAATTTTAAATACTTCCAAAGGGAAATCATATCTTTTTGGAAATTTCCACTCTGAAATGGTCTCAAATAACTGAAATTTTCCCTAGTGTCTTAATTCACTAAGTACTTATAAAATATAAGGACATATAAAGAAGGACAAGTTGCAAAAAAAATTTCATTGTCAAAAATGCCTTGATTTGCAAAGTCCTTAATTTATAAACAATATTTAAGACAGAGCTAAAAATCAATTAATCAATTGTTTTTATTAAGAACACTTGCATTATTAAGATGTTATCCTAGAATATTAAACAGGCAACATTTTTAAACAGTAAACCTTCTCCTTGATTCAACTCACTTTGATTGTCTCATGTAAGACACCAATCTCAATATACAGAAAGGCAAGTAAATTTTTTTCTGCCTAAGAATATTTCTCATTTTTCTGGAGTACAGTAAAAACCAGTCTTGTGGTTAACCTTAACTTGATCTAACTATTTTTGAAACTAAACATGGTAAAGCTCCAGATATCTTTGGAGAGAAATTGTTAAGCAGTTTCTCAGTATGCTGTCCATAATTTTGTCTGAATCAATGTCTTTCTCAAAGAATGCCTCTAGGAGGAAATCTACTCTCTAGCATTTAGAGATATATTTCCAACACCATTTGTAGGGTGTTGTGTCTTTCATTACAGCCATGGACAACATAGGTAATATAGGTTTTGCAGGTGGAAGAAAGCTAATGTAAAATAATACTTTTACTCCACCTGTCTAGGAGGATTGACAATAATAACCTGCCAACATACATTATTATACTATGCTCTTTGCCTGAATAGAACTTAGCAAGCAGTCAAAACGAAAATGAATTTAAAAAATCATGCAAAGAACTAGGGTCTGGGAATCTGAAGAGATAAAAGGAAAGTGCTAAAGATGTTAGGCTGGAATGTGAGCAAGAGAAGCAGTGAAGCGTGGTGATGGTAAGTGTCAAAGAAAAAACTGAGGAAACAAGTTGATGTGAGATGAGGGATGGGGGTGTGGCTCTGCAGCTATGAAGATAAATAATGGCAGATATTAAATCAGTTGGGAAAAGGAATGTGTGGAAAAGCTCAGGGAATGTATAGGTTATGACTATGTGTGACAAATAAGATAACACAGGCAAAGCTGAAATAAGATGCGAGAATGAAAAGGATTTTATATATTAAGAAAAAGAGAAAGGTGAGGCTGTTGCATGTTTGTTCATGAAAGACATTGGTGTTTTAATGTGTGGATTTAGTGTATGCAGGATCGAATTTGAGGTGAGAATTGAATACATATTAAAGACTTTGAATAATTAACAGCTGTAAACAGTTCAATGCAGATCAACAATTATTTCTTTCAAGTTCTCTGAAAATATTTATACTTTCATTTTGAAAAAAATCAGTTACTGGTATATGATAATAGTTATATAAATTTTAATGGTATAAGCATAAGTAGTGGAAATTAATTGGAAATTTTAGATTTTTGTTTTGATTTTCTCAATCTTATTGAAAGATGACATCAATTTAGAAGGCTCCCTATATTATTTTATGAAGGTTTGATTGTGGACCTCTCAGATCATTGACTTTAATCTTGGGTCAGACATCAATGCTTGAAAAAAAGGCGACAACAATTTAGGAGTTAATTGTTTATAGCTAGTCAAATTAATCATTTGATATCCGAAAATCAAAGGGCAAGTCAGGTTAGAAGAAACAAAGTAGTCACAACCTTAATTGTGACCTATCTCATACTTGTCTCCTAAATGGGTAATACATCACAAACTGAATGCATGCAGGTGTTTCAGTCTCAAATTTTGTTGATGCCACTAAAGCTATAATTACCTTTCATTGATACAATAAGGATTAATTTATATTCTGTGTTTCCGTATCTGAAGTAGACAGAGAAGAGGTCTTTGTGAAGGTCTGGAGTCTGTCACTTGAGATACCTGAGTATTATATTGTAGTTAAGACTTGTAAGAAAATTTCCTGTGTCTTTACAGAACCACAGTGACAGAATATATTGAGTTGGAATTCACAAGAATTATGGTGTCCAGCTCGTGGCTCTGCACAGCACCATCCCCAGCAGGATTGTCCAAACGCTTCCTGAACTCTGTCAGGCTTGGTGCATACTATCAATTTTATTTCCCTTTGCAGGAAATATTAACTCATTGAATTGCTATTAATATATTGCACAAATTACAGCAATAACCAATAAGGGGTCATGCTGATAAATACTGTACAAACACAATGCCATTATAGAATTTTTAAAGTAACCATGTGTTTATTTACAGGATTATTGTGATGGCTACGGTTCAGAAAATATGAATACCTAAGGGACAGGTCAATAATTACAAGTATGTAAGAAGAATTTTCAAAAGTGTTACTAGCAGGACTCACAAGAGCACTGCAGATTGTTTTTATTTGTGCAGACAAGCAAATGACAAAAGTTGCACATCTTAGGCACTCTGGTGGCTTTCAATTTTTAACTGTTCTTCATTGAAAGGATCAGCAATATATGATAACAACAGAGAGACACTGGATCTGTCTAGTTGTGTAAAGCTCCCTTTGCCTTCCAGTTCTTATTCTTTAAAATGTCTGTCTGTATTCTAGACATTTACTGGGAATATATCATAACATCTCTACGTTATTTTGACCAAATTCTTTGGATTATTTATAGTATCAATAGTAATTGTTCTTTTTAATCACCTAAATTCTTCTGAAAAAAGCACTGCAGAGTTGCCAAACTCAGCAGTTTAAGTCCTCGTACTAAAAGGGTTTTGAATTATTTAGAATTCACCCAACACTTTTGAATGGTCAGGAGCATGGAACTACTCATTCAGCAAAGAATTTGTGACTCACTGTACTGTTCTATATTGAGGTATGTATGGCAGCTGAAATGAGTTCCAGATGTCCTTTAGAGATATAGATATTTTTAAAGCTATGTCTGCATTGTCCCTTTTTGTTTGTTTCTTTGTTTGTTTTTTTTGTTTGTTTGTTTTTGTTTTGGGGTGGGGTTTTTTTTTGGTTTTTTGTTTTCCTTTTTAATATTTTTAATATGTTTACATTAAAGAACAGAAGAATAAAAGTGAATCAACGGATACTTTCATGTAATTACCAAGTAGGTTCAGAGTACTTCACACTTTTCAAAGGAAAATTTTGGAGCCAAGGAAGTAACACCATAAAGGAAAAGCTGTTATTGTGTATACAGTTGGAGAGAAAACATAAAGGCAGGAGATGTTAACTGATGAAGAACAAAACTAGGAATCAGACATCTCAAGATTGTGTATATTGCTTCTTCTGGTGGGCTGAAAGAACTTTCCTGTGTTTATCTGCTTCTCTGTAAATTCTGTCTGCCATATTGAACAGAAATACTTGATTGCCATACTCCAAAGAATGTGAACAATGGATGTGTAGCTATGCTAGCAATCATGTACTAATCTGCACAGCAAAACTGTACTTTCACTATTCTGTGGAAAGTTAAAGTCCTTGTTTATATTTCAGCTTCAGCCAAAGGATCAATAGATGAAAGCTTCTGTGGTTCAACAACAAAAACTTGAAACTCCATTCAAAGCCCTGTAGTGCATCTGCACGAGCATTTTGCTTTAAGGGATTGCATGGAAATAAAATATGTTTCAGTGGCCACTAAAATTGTTCTTCAAGATATTCAAGTGGTGAAAGAGTGTAATAGCACTTGCTTGGAGATGGGTAATGTTACCCTGTGGTGGAGCTCCTTTGAGAGGTTGCATTAACCTCCTTCCTCCTTCCCTCTGGCTGAATCACAGCAGCTAGGTATTTCTCCTTCTTCTGACCCCTATGTGACAGGCATAATGGTTTGACAGATCACAGCTAAGGCATGCAGTTGTGATTGTCATGTGGGATCACAAAGTATGACAAATGATCTGGTTTTTTGCTGAAAAAACATATGGTACAGAAGTGCTAGTGTGAGAAGGTGCAAACCAAATGCCACTTGTCTAAGTCTCGTGCTCATGTTGTGAGACGTGATGGCTCTGTTCATAACACACCAGAAGGTTTTCTAATACCCTGGGTTCTCTTCAGCAATACAGCAGTCAAATACAAGATTATTGGCAAAGAATATGAAATTAAAATGAGAGCATATTGTCAAACATCATATACTACATACACACATGCACTCACATAATTCATTAACTGTGAGTACAACTTGACTGTATAACACAATAAGCACAATCTAAAGCTAACATGCAATAACTATAACATCACGTGATATTATAGTGATAGAAAAAGTGATACCAGAGTTCCAAACATAAACTCCAAAACTTATTAAGAAAAGCTGAATTTAAAGAAGTGATATTCCTCTTACAGATACTTTTTATGCTAGTGTTTATCTAAATTCTTGAAATGATTCTACCTTGTAATGTCACCTTTCATTCAGACATATAATATTATCAAAATGACATAAATTAACTTTAGTAATATATGTGAGATAAAATTATTTCTAGACTGAAATGTCATATTTCATATGCCAGGTTTTAGTCTTTACATAGTTTTAAACATGGAATAAAACCTTCAAAAATAAGGATATATAATGAAAATGCTGACATTTTGGGTTTTTTTCTCTATTTCACTTTTTACTTAATTTATGTTATTTCCTTTCTTAGTATATATCACTGTAAGTTGACTCTAAGACACTTGTGCTTGTGTTAAAATTATTTCTTATAGTGAATGAAAAAGCACATAATTTGCAATGCTTTCTTTTAGAAACAAGGGTAGTGGGAAGGGCTGTTCATACAGCATGTGTTTTAGTCCGATGAGAATAGCAGAGAAAAGAATCAATAAATTAAGTGTGCTGAAATCCCTTACGATTACCCAGGAAGAACTTTTAAATTAATTCCAAGATGATTAATGATGTATTGAAATAATTCCTTGGGTAGACAGAGGCAAGACTGACAAAAAAAAAAAAAAGAACATTATGTCCTTCTTTATGTTCCTATGGAATCATGGTTATAGAAAGACAGACAAACAAATGAAAATAGTGATGCCATAACAACTGGTGTACTTAATTGGCTCTATCTGATGGCAAATTAGTTTGAAGAAATTCTGATCATCAATTTCCAGTTGTGGAAGCTATCATTTAGAGTCTGCTCCTCTCACTTATCCTGAATTATTCACAGTATCTAAGTCAATAGTATCTAAGTCAATGCAAAAATAACTTCCATAAGGAAAATCTTCTGTTAAATGTGGATCAATTAAGCATCAAGGACTACAAAAAGTTACAGCTCTCATTTAAAATAAAGGACAAAGCAGAACAATGAGTATGGCTTTTCCAGCAATTAGTCTTTGCTGAGAAACCCCATGAGTCACCAAAGTCACTCACTTTGCTCTGCAACTGGACAGAGGACAGAAAATTTAATGAAGGATTCATGGGATGAGATAAGGACTGGGAGAGTTCGCTCATCAAATACCATCAAGAGCAAAACAGGCTCAATGTAGAAATTTGAAATGGATTTATTACTAACAAAATCAGAGCAGGATAATGAGAGTAACATAAGCCTTAAAAACAGCTTCTCTCCACCCGTCCCTCCTTCCCAGATCTACTGCCTACCCCAGCAGTGCAAGGAGACAGGGAACAGGGGTGATGGTCACATCCATGGCTTCTCCTGCTGCTTAGGGACAGAAATTGCTCCTCAGTTGCACCATTGGGACCCTCCCACAGGAGACAGCTCTCCACAAACTTCTCCCACAAGAGAAAAGCAGTTTCCTGTGAACTGCCTCAATGTGAGTCCATCCTATGGGCAAAGTCTCCCAAAACTGCTGCAGCATGGGTCACTCTTCCACAGGGTGCAGTCCTCCAAGGACAGGCTGTTCCAGCCTGGGAGCAAGGGCTCTCTCTCTCCACCAGGACTCTCACTGGATCACACACAGCCTCCTCCAGGCATCCACCTGCTCCAGAGTGAGCACCTCCCCCATGGGCTGTGGGTGGATCTCTGCATCCCCCCTGGATCCCCATGGGCTGTGGGTGGATCTCTGCATCCCCCCTGGATCCCCATGGGCTGTGGGTGGATCTCTGCATCCCCCCTGGATCCCCATGGGCTGTGGGTGGATCTCTGCATCCCCTGTTGATCCCCATGGGCTGTGGGTGGATCTCTGCATCCCCCCTGGATCTCCATGGGCTGCAGGGGCCCAGCTGCTTCACCGTGGTCCTCACCATGGCCTGCAGAGGAATCTCAGCTCTGGCATCTGGAGCACCTCCTCCCTCTCCTTCTCCACTGACATTGGTGTCTCCATGTTGTCTCCCTCACATTTTCTCACCTCCTCCTCTTCTCTCTCTGGAATTAAAACCATGCCACCACCTTTGTTTTGATTTCTTCTTAAATCTGTTATAACAGAGATGGGTGTTACCAACCTCTCTCACTGGCCCACTTTTGGCCAGCAGCATGTCCATCTCCAGAGCCATCAGGGGTTGGCTCTGCTGGACATGGTGGAATGTTCCAGCTGCTTCTCATAGAAGCCACCTCTGTGGCCACCTTGCTAATAAAAACCTGGCCATAAAAACCCAATACACTTCAGGACTAGAGTTTGTGCTTGCCCAGGCACAGTGTAGTCTAAAGAAATATCACCATTTATGGACTAAATTTAATTTAAAAGTTGAAATGAATGGAAGTTTAAAGACACCTTTAGGTGTCTAAGAATGGATTTAAAAGCCTAGAGGTAGGCTTCTATTTTAGAAATGTTATAAATTATTTTGTTCAAAAAACAGACTGAAGCCAGATTTTGCTAGTTATTTGTAAGAAAAGCTGTTACAGTGGGCTATTCATTATTTAGGAACACCTACAGATAACAGCCTGCATTATCAGTATGCAATCTATATTACACGATGTGCAGGGGCAGTACAGAAAAGCACATACCTGAACATCATGAACAAAAGAGCTGCAGAAAACATTATCCTTTTTCAAGGCATGCCAGGATTATCTTTAATTGCTTTATACTGCTAAGGGCTCGTCTAAACTAGAGGGGGATTGCTAACACATCTATCTCAGCAAAAGCTCTAAAAGGAGGTGCAGCTTTTACAGATAAAAATATGTTTCTTTGGATGTAGCAGATACCAGGTTCCCACACAAGCTATGTGAGAAAGAGAGACTTTTCTTTGTTCAGAGTTGCTGTGTCTACTTTAGGCCCTTGAGTGATCTAAGCAGTATCACAAAAAAATATCCGGATGTTTATAGCTGACAATGTTGTGCCAGGCAAAGCTTCTGGGGTAGACCCAAGGCCACAGAGACAATGGAGCTTGAAGTTATCTTGGTTTTTGTACGCATCTTGGCTCAGCCTCGTGATCTGTTTGAGTGGTCTAACACAGTCTTGAAACCTGAAGAAGGCAAAGGCATTTCCTTTGTGACAGCTCATGTCCTGAGTACAACAACATTTTTATCACTTTCACAGAGTAAAAAAGGCTGCCATGTGAAAATAAACGTCTGGAGCGTCCTCAATATTTTGTTGTTCAAGAGGAACAGTGAAAAGCAGTGTGTTACCTCTAGGTTATGTATCAATCTGATATGTGTCAATTCAATTGTTGAAGTAAAATCATCGTAAATACTTTATGTAAACCAAATTGAAGGCATGCGTGCAGATTTTTCTGTAAATAAATAAATACTGTGATAACTGAAGTGAAACTTGATTACTCTATACTGTTCCATGTGCATTGCTATAGCACTTAATTTTACCTTATTTATCAATAAAGATTGTATTTGTAATGAAAAACATTCAGAAGAGTCATATACATATAAGTTTACAATTCTGGAAACTCTCCTAATTTCCCCTGATAAAGTCTCTTGCAGCTGTGACAAATCCCAAATTCATAATATTGTCCCGTGATATATCCCAGATTCATAATATTTTCCTGATTAATTTCATCTAAAGAAGAAAAATATTTTTACCATTGCCCCAGGACATGAACACATATTCCTCTGTGTTTGTATGCATCTTTAGACTACAAATATGTTCTTTCCAGTGTTTGGTAGTTTTCTATACAGCTGTACAAAGTCATTATACCACATCCTTTATTACCTTACAATACCTAAATAATGAATAAAGTTACCTAAAGAAAACACTGTATCATTTACTAAGTAAAAATCAATTTGTGTATAAAAACTGAAGGAACTGACAAGGTAGCACAGAAAAACATCTAATATGTAATGATACAGATTGACACATGTTTTAATAATTAAGAATGACACCACCTCAAAATATTGGCAGATTATTCTACATAATTTCATAAATGATAAAGCAGAGTTATAGCACTGTTATAGTCAACAGTGTCAAAGACAGCATTCAGATCAAGCAAAATAAGATGCTTGAGCAACCCAAACCAGACTGCATTAATAAATCATTGTAAACTGTAACTATAGCTGTAACATGATTGTGAAGTAGATTGTTATTTCTCAAAGGGCTTGTTTCCCACTAAATGGTGATATAATTCAGAAACACTGACCTGCTTTATGTTCTTGTCCAAAACCAACAAATCATAAACAGGTCAGTAACTCCAATCCCCATTACAAGAATGCATCTTTAGTAATATTGTAATCTATTCAATCTTTAAATACAATGGAGCATTTCTACAACTTAACAGTGTTGAGAGTTTGAAGAAAATAAAAATACGGGCTATATGGATATAATTACATGTCATGACTGCAATGGAAACAGGTGAAAAAAAATTCAGTTGAAAAATAGACCACCGAAATCGAAAGATGAAATAGACAACTTTGTAGGGCTTAGGAATTTCATAGCTGCACATGAGCCCAGTTTACTTTCTTCCATGGTAAAAACCTATGAAGCCTTCTTGTTCAATTGATTAGGAAGCAAGTTTTTTCTTATATTCACATGAAGCATGTACCTTCTCCTAGCTATAGTGGCAACATTTTAGAGTTCTGTATCAAATTAGAGTCAGGTTGAGGTATGAACAGAGTGAAAATAAAGACTTCCTTGGCCTTCTTTAGAGGGTGACTAGAACTGCTGAGTAATAGATTAATAGATACAGTATAAATAAATATTGATTTTAAGATGCAAGGAAAATTTTTATAATTCATAAGAGTTGAATTAGCATCTATCCAATGTAGAAGTAAAATATCCAGAGAATGGCAAAAATATGCAGATCTAGAATACATTCAAGAGAAAAATGTCATGAAAACAAATAAAAATATATTCTGCTATATTTAGGAATATATAGTGGAACAAAGAAGTCACATCTACTGAAAGCATTTAATATGTAACAACTCGTGAATCAAATCTAGCATCTTTGAAACTTAGGATCATGGAACCAAGAAATCTCAGTGAATATTTAAAAACACATTTTAAAACCACTAGCCATTTAAATTCTGGTTTACAATATATAAGAAGTCCGCAATATTGAATTCTGTTTATGAAATGTCTTAGAAAATCTGCAATTGAAATTGTAGATCATAATTTTGAGGATTTTTTGATCCTAAAACTGAAAAAGGAGCATAACTGTTTAATGTGCTACCAGTATGCTTACTATAGCTTTTAATTTTACTTGTCTAGTCTATACACTTGGCAGCAGCAGCAGCAATATTAAAAGAATATGTTTCTGACATTGGTATGGGAAACTCTTTTCAAGGTCATGGAAAGTGTAAATGCAATCCACTCTCCATGTGATTATGCCAGAAAGACAATATCCCGTTCTTCACATTGGCGATTGTGAGGCTTCTCAAGCATGAACTATCATATTATTATCAATTCAAGTCTGTTTGATAAACATTCATATTTCTAAAGTTAATAATAGACTAAGAAACTCTTAACTTAATTCAGTGTCTGTTTCTTAACCATTGAAAAATATTGAAAAATAGCTTGGAAAGGTCATAGGCCATTTACAACCTATTAACATTTTGCTCTTTATTGGGATTTTATGCATGGTTTAAAACTGAATTACCACTGCATAGAGCTAAAATGCATTTTTGCCCTTCAGGAAATTTTTTACATAAAATTAAATTACATTATGAAATGCAGAGATAGTAGTATTAATGCTAAAAGGAAAGAAAACTTGATTGTGAGGTCCGATTGTATGTGTGTATGCTTTCCAGTTATTCAGTTTTGCAATAGTAATTTTTGTTCATGGAATAGCAACTGTAACTGCAATCATTGTAGCTTTGTTTGTTTGTTTTGTCCTTTGTTAAGGTTTCAGGGGGACTTTTCAGCACCTGACATGCTTACATAGCACTTGTTAAGGTTAATGAGTACTGTATTTGCATGCTATGGCAAGAATAGTGCCTGTAGGTCGCTAACTGGCTGTTTTTAGTCATAGATTAGGAAAACAATATGTGTCAATATGGCCAAATCAAGTTATATAACAAGTATTACAATCATGATACTTACAAAGCTAAATTCTAAGTAGATTTTTTTTTTAGGATTTGTGGAAGAAGCTCAGTAACAAACAATGGTTCATGGTTTTCCATGTATTTTACAAGCGGGGACTTGTAAAATTTAGGTTTATTTAACCAGGAGAGATTTTCTCAATGGAATGCAAAAATAATCCAGATCCCACAGCCAGTTCAAGAGAGTTGGAAAGTCTGGGATCTGTGCTGGCCATTTTTGACTTCTTAGACTACCACCGAAAGTCCTAGTTTTGAAGTTGAGAATAGGAGTCTTCATAAAAACTATCACTGTGGGGTGTATTGAAACCATTATATACAATGATCAGGTTTATATAAAATTAATTTTAATTTAGAAAGTTAAAAAGTACATAGTATGTACAAAATTACTTGTTTAAGATAAAAGAAATTTTTCTGAGAAAAGACAAGGTAGGAGGAAAATAGATAAATTTATTTGTAATTTTCTTGGGTTTGGTAAAAATTTTACCAAAGAAATGAACAACATTAAACTCAAGAAATGAACAATATTGTTTTAACTTATCTACTGCCAAGTCTGCAGAAAGTAATAGCTTCTCCTTGGATGACATATACATAATAAATTTTATGATTTGATGTTTGTAAACTCTCTGAATGTTTCAAAACCCTGCATCTCTTATAAAGCAAAGTTCAGATCCTGTAAGATGTTACAAATTAATTTGCAGTGCATTCCAGGCATATGGATTACCTAGTTCCAACCCACTGCCACAAGCAGGGACACCTTTCACTAGATAGGTTGCTCAGGGCCCTATCCAACCTGGCCTTGAACTCTTCCAGGAATGGGGCATCGACAGTTTCCCTGGGCAACCTGTTCCAGTGTCTCACCATCCTCCCAGTAGATAATTTCCTCCTATTACGTAATCTTAATCTCTCATTTCTCAGTTTAAAGCTATTCCCCCCTTGTCTACATACACTTATAAAAAGTCCTCCAGCTCTTTTGTAGTCCCATTTAGGTACTGGAAAGCCACAATGAGGTTGCCCCAGAGCCTTCTCTTATCCAGGCTGAACAGCCCCAATTCTCTCTGCCTGCCTTGATGGGAGAGGTGTTCCAGCCCTCAGATCATCTTCATGGACTCCTCTGGACTCATTTCAGCAGGCCCATGTCCTTCTTATGTTGCAGGCACCAGAGCTAAGGTATGGGACCCAAATAATATCTGTTGGTGGCACTTCTTCAGTGGACTGAAATTTGAAAATGTTCAGCAAATTGATAAAAGATTTTACTCTGAATTTTCAAATTGATTTTAAAAAATCCAAGATTTTTTTATACTGTTTTTCACTTAAATCAATGAAACCGTCTTCTGATGTTATATCCCAAAAACACTTCTTTTTAAGCAGATCAAATGCACCTTATGAATTTTTTAAGAGAACATGGTTTTCTCACTTAAGAATGTTGTCTTTGGTGAACATTAGAATGTGTTGTCTGACCTAAATATCTTGTTTTATGATGACAAAGAGGTTAAACTGAACTCCATATTCTCTTTTCTCGTTCATTGCCTTTCACATCTCTGTTCTTCCATTTTGCTCAGACTATTTTATTTTTGATGGTTCATTCCCTGTAGAAAAAGGTTCTAATAACAAATACCACCCTGTTCACTGTCTGCAAGGCAATAAACAATTTGACCATGTCAGCCCATATTGGTTTAGTAATCTATGATCTAGGGACAATCAGGCATCAAACTGAGAGTCTTATTCTCGTAACAGTGTTGAAGTGCAATTCCTGTTAACCTGATTTCCCATTCTTTCAAATAAAATGCTTTTCTATTAAATCCATTACTGCTAAATCCCATAGTTCATGAACTATTTCTGGCCTAGAAAAATCATCCAGAAGAAGAAGAGTGGAGATAGAATAAAGATCAAATGAAACATAGAACATGCAGTGAAAAATATCTTTGCATGCATATAAGGAAATTATTAACAGATGATGTTCATGGCTTTATAGGCTTCTTATCATTGATACTACTTTCATTTCCTCTTTTTCTTTATGTCATGTCTGGGCAGCATCATAATGTGGATGCAAGTACAACTTCGAAGAACAGGACACTACAATTTAGCCCACATGAATATTTTAGATGCAACAGCGAGTAAAATGCCCCATATCAAGTCTTCTGCAGTTTCTGCCCCCTTTGAAGAGGGGACAATATTTAAAACATACTCTGTCTTCACACCCCCTCAATCCTCAACCTCACAAATAGTTTAGTTTCTTATGTTTATTCAAAGTGTGACTTTATTCATTGGGTTGGGGATGATTTGTGTATGTACGAGTCCTGCAGTGCCTTTCAAAGAGTTATGATTGCAAGTTTGATAGTAAGTCTTTCTGTAACATCATCTCATTCCAGATTATACTCTTTAGGAGCCAGACTAAGAATCCTGAATAAACAAGAAAATTAGAAAAAATGAAGAGGACTTTTTAAAACTGTTTTCTTCTAGATCTCATTGTCAAGATGAGTTGATCCATAGTATATATTTGGACTTTCCAATTGTCTTTTGCATTGTCTACATGAGAAAGCATTTTAATAATTAAATTAAGGGTGTAAAATAATATCTACCACAGAGGACATATAGTGGGAAAAAATGTTGTATGTTTATTTGTCATGGTCTAGAGACAAATTCAATAACCCTTTAAACCTCTATTGCTTTTATAATGAAGAGATATACTAAATTAAAGCCTTTCATGTTTCTGAAAACATTTTCCTCTCCCTGCTGCTGTTGTTGATATCTTGTTTGAGGAGCCTTCCACTGCCAGGTGCCGTGTCTGTAATTTGTGTGTGATGGTCTCACTTCAGTCCAGTAAATGGAATTATTTACTTCTGGAAAAGCCCTTCAAAAAAGAGACATCTCAGTGTCCTGTAGGACCCTGAAGATCAGCACTCTTATGGAAAGGGTATAAGTGACTGGCTGACAGTAAGAGGGACAGCCAAGTCCAGTCTCACATTATCGTGCACACAGGTAATTGAGAAATTGTGACAACAGCTTCTGACACATTCAGCCATATCAGCAGAGATAGCTGTCCTTTATTATTCAGGGCATCACTGTGTGAATTATTTTTTGTAGCCTGCTTAGGTTGCAGTCTTCACAGACTTTCACATTTATTTGAAATAAGTCTAGGCAGTACTGATCAGTTTGTATTAAATAGGTTTGACAGTGTAAAATGTCTTCTCCTAGGAGATAATCCATAAGCTAAAAGTAAAGCAGAAAAAAATTATGTAATGTTTTATTATTGAAACATCATGTTTTGTCATTTAAGGAAAAAGATTTTTTTCTTCCTATGTCATCTAAATGACTTTGGAAAGGAAATTTCTATTTTTATTTTGAAAAATCACTTTTAAAGTCTTCAAATGTTTTCACTCTACTACATCAAGACTATTTAAGCTAATTGTGTTTCAGGAATTCTATTTTTCAGAGGAAATTTTTAAAAAATATGTTATCAAGACAGGATAAAAGGGAATGTGATTAAATGTAATGAAAACTCAAATTATTGTGGCATTTATATTCTTTAAACCTGTAAACTTTTAGTGATTAATGATTGAAAAAGTCTAAAAAGAAAGTGCTGATGCTAGCTGGCATTCATTTTGGTATAGTTATATAGCTGTGAGATGAGGAAGGAATTTCTTCTTCATCTATTTAACAGTAGAGAGAACAGTTACTCTGTGGGCTGATTTAGAGGAATTTTCAAGACAGCAACAGTACTATTTCTTTCATGTGATTTAATGTCAATGATAAAAATGTAGCAGGTTTTTTGTGAACATGACATTTATGAGGAAAAAGGTAATATATAATCAATTAAATTTGGCATATCTTCACTCTATAAAAAGAATAAAAAATAAGGTCTGACATTTAAATGATTTTCACATATCTGCTACAGGATTTTCAAAATTTTTCTTTTTTTATTTGTTTTAGAAATGAGTTAAAAAGTCAGTAGGATAGAGCACGGCTTTTTTGAAGATTTCAGGCTTTCAGAATATTCATACCTATTTTCCTGACTATGAGCACTTACTATTAATTTGCATAAGCCTTGTGTGATATTCTGAAAACTAAATTACCAGAAATAGGAAAATTTGTAAAGAATTGACTATGGACTGGTGGCAGAAAAGACTTCCTCACTAAACTAGGGCTAGAAGTTGGTACTTTTATTGAATGTCAATATCAGTGTAAGAAGTGTAACTGAAATACCTTCAGAGACACAGCCTGACTCCCCTGTAATTGAACATGATGGGTACCTAACTTCAGAAACATTTCACTGAACTTCTCTTTCTTACATAGCATCTGTATTTGGTTGTTCTTCAGTCAGAATCTGTCATCTTCATGCAGATGCAAACCCTTCCCTTACAAATAAGAGGGTAATTTAGAGAAATGTGTAGTTTATACAAGTCTTGGAAAGAGGCTGGTGTTCCATCATTATTGCTTATTGTTTTGGGGGTAGTTTCTTTGATCTGAAAATTCATTGAGGGAATTTATTTTATTCTGGGGTAGGCATTGTCTAGGGGATAATGTCCCCAGAGATCTCCCATGGTAAATTGGATGTGCTGAGAACAAGGGAAATAAAAACAAGAGTGGAGGGTCACATGAAATGCCATAGAATATATTGTGTGGCATTCTCCTGCTGCTTCAGAAGGGTTGAGGCTTCCTGTCTGTTATCTATCTTACCTGCCAGTCCTGTGCGGGTATCTTGGACATCTTAAGGAAAATTGTGTGGTGTTATGTACCTGCTTTTACACAACCCAGTCCTACCCTCAAATTCTATTGACTGTAATAGGAGAATAAGCATCTACCAAAGATGTGCTGACAGACACTTAAAAATAGAGTCCTTAATTAGTGAACTGAATCACATTCTTATATTCATGCCCTCTGTTCTTAGCCACTTCTGAATCTTGTGGGAGTGTAATAACACAGTCTTTATAGGAAAAGGCTGTTAAGGAGATACAAAGGAGAAAGCAATAGGCTTCAAGCGCTGGACAAGGTTTCTGAAAGAAGAGATTTTAAGTGTCAAAACCTGATGTTATTAATTTATTAAATACAAGTACCTACGCACTTGTATTCCATATTTGGCTATACCAGATGTGTGATATTGCTTTAATGTCATCCAAGCCTGGACCAGTGGCCCATGAGCACCAAAGTGAGATTAGGTTAGTATATTGGGGATTTCTGTATCCAGACTTGAACAGAAAAAAAAAGAAAGAAGGAGATGCAGGAACCTGGTAATTGGAATGGGGTAGTTTGAAGAAGAGAAAATAGAATGAGTAGAGAGTGGGATATAACAAAAGCTTCTTGAGACAGATAACATAGAAACAAACTATAATAATCAAGTAGCTAATTAAATTAAATTTTACCCAGCAGTGATTCAGACTGCAGTGAATACCATGTCCATGAAATATAGCGTTAGGTGGGTCTCCACATATAACTCCTACAGCACATTTCTCACTTCATTTGGATTGCTTACTCTGAACTTTCCTTTAATTCAAGGATATCTGAATGTGAAGTCAGTTCATTCAAGTTATGCCACGCAAGATTCAGACTCTACAAGCTTTGTTTCTCTAGTGAAATGCTGTACAATGTTGCTAATCTACTTGGAACAGTAACACACAAAACAGTCTTGTCACTGATTAAGAGACATTCAATATTTTCTAAAAATATATGAAAAATGTTTGCTAGTACAAAATGGATTAGTTCTAAATTCAGAGATCAATAGTAAATAGGATATCCATCACCTAACACATTAGCAGACCTCTGCCTGGCTTTCTTGAGAGGTTTATGATTTTAAAATGACTGTGTTGCATTTACTGTGCATTCAAAATAGATTAAATTAGGCCACAAGTCAGTAACATAAGAATTAGATAAACCCTATGACTTATTCCCATTAGATAAACAGTATGACTTATTCCCATCCTTTTAACAATTATCTGGTGACAGATTGTTTTCCTCTGTTTAAAGTATCTGCTAGTAAAACATATCTGCTCATAAAAAAAAGATGATTAGTGTGATGGCAATTTTCTTGTTCTTATAAGAGTATGTGGAATATTTATTACAATTAAATAAAATTCTTTTAAACCTAAGGACAACCAACTTATTAGGATGTATGTATTCAGTTTATTAAGTTCAAAAGGAAGCAAGGCTAAAGTTTAAGTTTCAAAGAGTGTCCACACTTCGTATAAAGACTTCAGCCTTTATTTCACTATATAGGAAATGAACCTGTTTACATAAAATGTATGGAAACAAGATTAATTTTTATTTACATCAGAGGACTGAAATTCCATGCAAATCTACAGAGATTTTGTGTGCCTCACTAACAGAAACCACTTAACTGGGGTGACCACACATGACTGTGAGCATATCACTTTAAAGATATTGCTTTAGTTTATTGGACTGGTTTCTGTTTGATCTTTTAGTCTGGGTTCCCAAGGGGACAGGAGAATCAGGGTCCTGCCTAAAAGCTGTCTTATCCAGGAATGGATGATCAATGAAGTCCAGCAAAACCTTGGGATGCCTAAATGCAATAAATGACCAATCTAAGTACTTGAGAAGAGCCAAATTGAATCTAAGCTGTGCCACAAGACTTCACAGTTTGGAGACATTGTGAAGTTTTGCCACCACTTTTACAGTAGGAATGGTGAGACAGCTTTTCAGGCAGATCTGATAAAAAAAAAAATAGGTGGGTCTATACTATTTATTAGCTTGATCTTCTTCATTTCTACATAGCTTCCCACAGAAAAGATTTCAAAGAAATTAAATACTAGATATGAATAGCTCATTCTCTATCAGTCGCAGAGAAATTACAAACAAGCCCTTGATTTTTATCAACTCATTACTCTATTGGTTCTCAGAAAAGTTTGCTTTCCATGAACAGCTGGGATTTTGCACAGGAAAGTAGTATAACAATCATTGATGATAAAACTATACTAAAGTATTACCTATTTGTTCGAGGGGATTTTTAAAAATAGTAATTAAAAATGGTAACATTGAGCCTGAACTACATTTGCCACAAAACACGTAATTAAAACTTATCAGCACATTATCAAAAAATAAAAACTTTAATATCTGTCCAACTAAGTGGAATATATTTTTGAAATGAAATACTGTTCATTTAATTCTGCAGAAAGTTCTGGACAAATACACAAGGGATATATGCAGAATACTCCCTCCCCATTAACCTCCAAAATATTTTAATTTTTAAAATTAACTGAAAGAATTTGAATAGATTTAGTTTGGATTTCTGAGTTAGTTTTCTGTCAGGATCATTTAATTAAAGCAAAAAGAAAGAAAAAAATCTACAAAACCCACAGTTTCCTTCATTCCCTCTTTATAAAGTTTCAATATGAAATTTAAAAAATAGAATTAACATAAAGCTTTGCAATATACTATACAAGCATTCTTTACTATGTAAATATCTATGTAAATGTCTGATAAGATGGTATAAGGAGTGTCTTCCCAGTGATATCCAGTGACAGGACAAAATGCAATAAGCATAAATAGAAATGCAGCAAATCATATGAAAAAAATGTTTCTAATGTGAAGTTCATCACACACGGGAATGGGCTGTTGCGAGTTGGGCAGTCTCCATCTGCAGAGATATTCAAGACCCAGCTGGACACAGCTCTGGACAACCTGCTCTGAATTTGCTTTGAGCAAAAAAGCTGTATTAGGCAATGCCCAGAGGTGCCTGTAAATCGCAGGTACTTTTGATTATGTGATGCTTTAGGGATGAAAAAAAGGAATAGTTGAAAAACTAAAATATAGGTCTGTCAAAGTTCAAGCAGACATAGTAATATCTATTATGAAAATGACTAAAAATTTTGGGAAAAAAAGCAGGGTAGGGAAATAATATAACTTTTTGTAGAACACCCTTGAAAAAATGGAATGCATGTATGCATATAGAGAAGTACATGCTTATTTTAATTAGATAACACAAAATACTTGGTTCTTCACATTGTCAATTGTGAGGCTTTTCAAGGAAGTTTGGAAGGACATTGTACATCATCTGATGTAAAACCGTGTGATCTGGTAAGGTCCAATAAAGTGCCTCACTTGGGTCATGAATTTACTGTGTCTAGAGACTATTTTCAACTCTCTGAAACCCACTTGGATTCTGTCCAGTATTGTCCTTGCAGCAGATATTGAGATAGGTAAAGTCCCCTACAGGTATGAGGTATTTTTTCCAGTTGCCTGAAGAAGACTTTGGTACCCATGATTTCCTCTTTCTCATTATAGGCAGATATGCACAAACACAGCCACACTCATGCAAAATTTGCAACTATGTATCTATCACTCCTTAGATCTATTTAATTAATGAGAATGAGCACACATACCTTTAGCTCTCTGTTATAAAGCCATTTCTTTATTCATTTTAATCCAAATATCTATAACTTTTTGTTCTTTATGAAAATTAGCCTTTAGATAAGGAATCATGAAACTAGGCATTTGCCTTGTTAAATCACGCATATGTGACAAATTCTTGATGATTTGCAGCTAAAGCCTCCAAAACAATGGAAAACTGAAGAAGAAAAAAAATCAAATTAAGTGATTATATAAATTCTATATAATTTCCAGGTTGTTGGATTGTGATGCCTGTCCTGTTGATTGTTTTAACTTGACATAAATAAAGGCTGTATATCTTTTTTTAACAGGGCATTTTGTGGGCAACCACTACATCTTGTTAATTAGGGATTTGTGGCCAAACTCACCCTCTGCAGGAAAACCACTGTTTTCAAAGTAATTACAGCAATGTGAATTCAAATAGCTTAGTGCTGAGAAATGACAGAAGGGAAGAAAAAAAGAAAACAATATAAATCAAACCTTCCTAACTCATGCAATAAGCTGCAAAAGTGAAGCTACATAAAGAAGCTCTTAGCAACAAAGCTGTTTTAGTATTTTGGATGTTGCAAATCGTGTTTTCTTGTCCTTTACAGTACTCCTTTATTAGCTGGAACAAAATCAGAACTGAGCTGGAAATTAAAAGTCCTTTTAGGGGGAAATCTTAACTGAGGGTTGGAGAAAATGGGTAAAGATAATTGTGGAGATGTTATACCAAAAATATCACATAAGATATCTGGAAATAGGAAACACTCAGCCTTCCATGTGATGTAGAGTAAAACTAATTAAAATTATTTCTGCCCTATAGTTTAATAACTTATCAAAAGCAACTGTAATAATTTTCCCCAGAGATTACTCCATTACTACATAAATCTGGTAACAACAATAACAATGAATCTGCCAATATTATTAGCCAAAGACCAGAGTGAAACTAAAAGAATTACCTGTGAGGGACTGTTCTTTGCAGTATGACAGACTTTAAATAATATCAAATCAATATTATCACAGCTTCTGCTAATATCCTACATGTTTCAAAGGAAGAATCAGTGTCAGAAGGTCGGAGGAAAGAAAGCTAGTGCTGAGATACTGAAATAACATGTTAAAATTAGGAAGGAATCAACTCCGCAAGTTGCTGAAGAAGTATGGAGGGGAGTTGAGTGTCTCAAAGTACCCAAGAAGCTGCTGAGATTTCATAGAACCATTTACATCTATGAGAATTTCAGAAATGTTCTTGCATGAGTGAAAAAATATAGCGCAACAACTACTTTGTTCTCAGATAGTTACATACTATGAGATAGATATCCCATAGTATGTATCTGTCTATCTATCTATCTATCTATCTATCCATCAATTGATCGATCGATTGATCGATTGACAAGGTCTGTTCTATCTGTCTATCTGTCTGTCTGTCTCAAGAAAGGAGAGATCTGCAAAATTGAAATGAAAGCTATTACAAAACATGTACAAGTCTTTGGGCCTAACTTAGTTCAGGTTTCCAGAAAGTGACTGAAAAAATAAAAATAGGGAACATCAACATCTGGACATGTCTCATTTTGTTCTAACTCATTACTTCTTGAAGGATTGTGTACATCTTCTTATGGCATGCATACTACTCAAATAGTATGAGTTAGCATGAGTTAGCTAACATGAGTTAGCACAGAAAGAGCTGCTGATTTATTACCACATGTAGACGTGTCACCTACTGCTGCTAGTGCTGAACCTGGAAAAGAGTTATTTGTGCAACAGATCTTTCTATTCTTTCTCAGACTTTGTCTGCTAATGGTTACGATGGCATTTCTAAGAAAAGTTTTTTTTCTTCTTTTCCTTTTTTCTTTACCCCATGATCATATTGTTCTAATAACATCCGCTTATAAACATTACCAAAAACAGTCTAGATTGTTTTCTGCCTTATTACACAGACTTTCAAAACCATCATCAAAGCAATTATAAGTGACATTTTAATTTTATGCTACTGTTAATATCAATAATAGTCTTATTTATAATTCTATTTTAATTGTCTAATAATTAAATTTTTTTAGTAATATGAAAATATTTTTTGAAAGTGGCTACCGTAGGCATACTGATGATACACAAATTGTGAAATAAATTTGGGGATGTTGTTCCATTGCCTTAAATATGTATATAACTCTTAAGTATTTACAATATAGCAAAACGTGTCATGGACTCCTGAGGTAAATGGGTTACAGAGTGATTCTGGATAATATAACCCAGAATTATAAAGTAACAATTCCAACCTCTTCTAACAATCCCAAAATGTCCAGTCAGCCATGTTTATGGAAGTGGCAGTTTTCACTTTATTGCTTCTGGTTATTTTAAAAACTCATCTGGATCTTTCATTTTTGATTGCTGTGTGTTAATTTTGAAACTAAAAGGTACTGCCAAAATCTCTCATTTTACAACAGCCGCTTATAACAGCTGTGTTTTTATCACCTGTTTGAAATGCTGACCTCTGTGGACTTTTCCTTAAGCAGATGAAGTTCAGCTTTCTCCCAAGAAAGTGACTAGGAGTTTATAACTTTTCTTGCATTATTCTACCCTTCTTTATGGGCAGCTTGGATTGTGGTTATTAGCCAGAGGGATAAATTAGAGTACTGATTTCTGGAACTCAATATAGTCTGTTTGATATAGGGTTTGATTCTACAGCTCATTTCCTCCCAACCTTCCTGCACTATTCAGTGCAGAAGAAGTAGAGAAATTAGGAATGAAGTTGGACTTGGTGAGGAAGAGAGGACTGGGAAGAAGACATTTTAGATTTTTCCTTGTTTTCTTATTATTCTATTCTTTTAATTGGAAATAAATTGTACTAATTTTACCAATTTGATTCTCTTTTGCCCAAGATGGTAATGGCTGACTGATCTCCCTGTTATCTTGACACGAGTTTTTTGTCACATTTTCTCTGTGGTCCTGTTGGGGAGAGGTAGCACGTGGGCGCGTGGAGACTGGACAAGATCAACCAACCACAAAACACTATATAGTTTAATTTTTCCTTTGCCATTTATTTATTTATTTATTTATGAAGATTCTTGAATTCCAGAATACAGAGGAAAGAGAATAATTCTTTACAGCAACCAGAAACAGCTTTATGATTTATGAAGGGTTTTAAGAAAAGTCTCAAGATACATCAGTCAGTCCATAAAAATCATTGTGATTCTGGACATTCCAGACTGGAGAAATACACCTGAAAACTGAGCAGTGAAGTAGCATCACTACATATAACAATCTGTTTACAAAGTACAGATTCCCAGCACAATATTATTGTATTTGTTACTGACTCCTGGCCAAAATCTGGACAGCCTGAAAGTTTCAGGTGCCTCTCAGCTGTATATTTGTCGAATTCTCTGAATTGCCGTAGAGTAAGAAAATGTGGTGAGTCTTTTTATGAGAGGAAAAATGGAAAAGTGTTTTAAAGATTATGCTACATATTTAAGGATAGGAAGACTTAAACTTTGAATAATATAAATGCTTGAACAATCTTAAAGCCAGCTGTTAAATTTTTTTTTGTAAAAGAAGCACCAATTAACAAATCAGACTGGTTAATAAAAATGTGAAGAGTAAATGTTTAATACAGGGGAAAATAAAACAATACAAAGCAAAGCAAAACAGTGGGCATTTTTACATGAGTTTGACTAAAAATTAATACCTTAGTACCAATAGGATGAGACGTGATGTATGATAGAACACGCATAACACACAAAAATATCACGTTTTTAATCTTTTCATTTGCGTAAGAGTAATTTTGTAAAGACACGGAAAGCAGGATTTTTTAATGTAACATGTTAGCATAACAGCTTGTCTCTGATTTTGGACAGCCAAAGCTATTATTTAGATTGATCTAGACTTACCTGAGGGAAAGATGTTATTGAAATTTGCTATTTGAACTCAAGCTCTTTTACTGGATTTTTTTTTCCTATGACTTGAATGGAACAAATTATATTCTCAGCTACTGATTTTAATTTTATGTATAATTTTCATATGAGTAAGAGGGAAATTACAGAGTTCAAAAGGGTAATACTCATATCACAGTTAAACCAGGAAATTACAAACTGCTACTCTTTGGGTGCTAATTCTTTACTTATTAGAAAACACTCTGGATGAAAAAGGTCAGTAGTGGCAGCCACTCATAAATAGATTTTGACATGTTCCTACTACCATTTCAAAAATATTAAAAGGGAGAGAGCGACAGCATGTACTCATGCTATCTGCTGGACCCACAAAGAAGTGCTTGGCAGGAGATGTGAGAGACATTTAACTAAAAGCAGCTTTAAAGTGACATTCTGTTCTTTGGATTTTGTAACTACACTTACATTTATCAGGCATAAAGAAGTTGTTCCAAGAAGCCTTTTAAAGAGGTCAATGCAACTGCTGAGGACTATCAGGATGGCGAAACGGCTTTTAGTTTTTCTAATTACATGCATTGCCTGCATCAGAGGACACTTGTGGAGGCTTAGTCCAAAGCTTTGAGATGGTAAGAGGTTTTTTATTTTTTTTTTGAGAAAAGTCTTTTGAGAGGATGAAGAGGCTTTTAAAACACAGTTTGTGTCCCCAGAATGTTCTCTGATCCATAGCACTCAAGTGGGTGTGATCCTGAACAAATCAAAGTCATACTGACGGAAACAAAAATGTCTAAACTGTACTGGTCTGGAGATGAAATTGTGGTTCAGTGAAGAAGCACTCTCTCTGTGACGTGGCTTATGGAGACAGAATGGTGTGGAACTGTGTGATATGGCAGTGCATAAATTCAGTTATATGGCAAACATTTAGCTGTTACTCCTGATGGCATGGGATTAGAAATACCTCAGGAAAAGGAACATGTAAGAGTCTGATGAATGTTTAAGTGTGTTCATAGAAACCAAAACAGGAAATCTGTTTCCAAAAAAGGAAAACTTGGTTATAAAGACACATTTACTGCTTCCTCCATACCACTTTTCTGAAATTTTCTATTTGCTTTTTCTGCAGATTCAGTCAAATGCTTTGCTGTCCTATTACAATTGTTATTTAGGTTCCGGTGGACTGGCTGATATTGATTATGCTGTTGAATGTTCACTGTGCTTAAAGTGTCAAATCAAAGCAAACAGGTGTGTGGCATTTCACAGTAACATTTCCTTCAGAACCTGACCTGTGACTTGTTAATATGTCCAGTCAGAAGAGAATGGACACCTCTTAATAAGTAAACATATATTTAACAAATGTAAGACTTGTCACCTGATACAAACAAATGCCTGATAATTTGATCTTAAGCTATCGCTAAAACCAACTTAATGTGCCCAAATGGACCTCTACTGCAAAAATTGAGAAGTTTGAATTGCATAAATAGCCCATGGCTTGGAAAATAATTTTCATTCTAACATACATTGTGAATTACCTATTAGCCATCTAATCAAGAGCAAGATGAAAAAAGGTTACTTGAGCCATCAGAAAATGTCAGATTGGGAAATTGAAAGGAAAACAATTATTAAGTTTTTCAACAGACTCTGGTAATTCTAGTGTTAGGAGGATTTCTTATACTGTTTCCATTTTATAGCTTTGCATCAATGAATACTGACAAAAAAATGACAATGCATTTTTTAAAATTATATTAATCATATAGAAAATCACTTGCATACTCTCTTACACATATATACATTTTAGTGTGAATCCACAAAACCAGTGACTCCCTCAAAAGAGAACATGAGCACACTTTACTTTCAGACTATGGGTAAATATTTCTGAGGTGCACATTGAGGATCATTAGAGTAATAATTGTATAACAGAATTCGAATCAGGAAACTCACGAGTTTAATTTTTATTTTGATTTTTAAAATAAGACAAAGTGAAAAAAATGTGATCCTCTGAACTGTGTGCTTTGGGTACACAAAAAAAGGGACTGCTTTTACACATTGTTTTTCCCCTGGGGGTTTCAGTGAAGCTTAGGGCAATGATCTTCTAAAGCTACAATACACAAAACAGAATTTCAAGATAGGAACTGTACAGCTATGCTGCTTGAAACAAATTTCAGACACTTTGTGTAATAATTCTGTGGGGCATTTTTGCAGATATTTTCCAATTCCTCAAACTAAAGGAAGAGACAGAATCTCTTTCATAAGTCACTCTAGTTCTTTTGTGTATCATATAAAGGCCAATGTAGCCTCTTTAACAGTCAAACTAGACAGGGAATCTGGAAGATATTCTTTATTTTAAAGTTTGTTTCAAAATTGATCTGATAATAAACTAATACCTCAATCTTAACAATGCATGTAATTCCTTTAAAAGTTACCATATATAGTTCTGACATTATCTGTCATAATTCTTACACTACACCTGAAAAAAGACTAGGAAAAAAACTCCTTCTGAACCTAGAGAGAGGAAAAGGGGTCTTAATTCATTAATTTTTCTTTTGTATATCTGGTTTTAGTTTATACCTTAAATCTCCCAATAGGAAGATAAGCATTAAATATGTAGACTAAGTTTCTAAAAGCCCTACAAATTAGGATGCTTGTAAAGTATAAGTCTGAATAATGATAGACAGTGTAACAACCTCCATTAGTTAGGAGAAGGAGCATTAGGATTGATGGAGAACACTGGGGAAACATAATAGATAGTTGGAATATATTTTACTGTCTTTAGCAGTGGATCAAAAGTCCTGGGAACAGAAGCTAAAGATAGAAAGAAAGATTAGAGCTCAGCCTCACACCAATACATGGCTATTTTCTAATAACAGCTACTGTATTTGGGCTTCAGTTAAAACTCATGGCAATATGAGGTTATTCACTTTAGAACCCTGCCTTCCTCTTTGCCTCTAGAGAAAAATGAAGCTCTAGAAAATGTCACAGGACATACCTTATACTTGTTAAAGTCAGAAAAGGAGCATGATAATTGCTGTTTAAAATTGGACCTGTGGCTTTCCTTTTAAATCTAGTTTTTATTTTTTATATTATAGTAGAAATTATATGGGTTGTAAATTTTTATACTTATAACTGAGAAACTATGCACTGTCCTCTCTTTTCTCCTCTCATAAGAGCTGTTTTTTGAATGAGGAAATTTGGAAGGTGAAGAAGGAGGCTAAGGGAGAGAGTTTGAGACTGAGATACTTCGTGTCATTTGTCCCTAAGGAAGACAAGCAGAAAATGGAGGCAGGAATTAGGACCACTGGGAGAAGAAATAGTGGAAAGGAGGCAGAGAGAAGCTGGTATGCTTGCAAGGAAAATAAAGGGAAACTTGCAGGAAATTGTGAGGAGAGGCAAGAAGACAGGAGGAGAGGTGTGAAAGAAAGCAACCAGAATTGTGATAGTCTGAAGTTGATGGGAAATGAACAGAAACTAGGAAAGAGACACAAAAAGACTATGGAACACATCTGGTCAGGGAACAGTGGAATACAAATAAAAAATGCTGACACAGCCTCCTATAATGCCCTAACTTTTACAAGTAAGCAAGACAAAGATGAAGCACTGAGCCTCTCACATTCCCCTGATCATTGCTTCATCAGTGATTTTGGAAATAAACCTAATACTTGTCTTGAAGATGCACACTGAGATTGTACAGGTAGCTTTCTTCACTCTCCCAGAGGACTTTCCAAACCAAACCACAAAGGTTCAGTGAGATGACAGGCACTAATAAAGACTTACACAGGAGTGAAAATAACCTTTAAAAGAATCTTTACAGTTATTTTCAAAAAAGTATTGGTTTTAGAAGGTAAACAATGTCCTAGAATGCAAATTTTGTAATCAAACAATTGCATGCAGCCCTCTAAAACTTATTTTTTGCCTTTTTGTTATTGTTTTGTTTAGTTATACTTTCCAATCCTTTTATTTACTTATTCTCAGATACAGACTCTTGCCACTTCGATCTTTTTTCATCTAGTAGGCAAGTGCTTTTCTCTCTTGCTCAGTGTATTTTTTTCCCTTTTAACTTTAATTCCTTTGCTTCTCATTATACTCTCTTGTATCAGGCTAAATTATTCCTCTCCTTCCTTTGTGTTTACTGCCTTCAGATGTTTGTAGTTTATTATGTCCTCCTTTCTTCCCTAACCTAATTGCTTTACTAAACTATTTGTATTTATGCTTTTAATCTTTTCTAATAAGTAAGTCTATTCATCCCTTTAATCATTTCCACTTCCACTTCTTTCAAAAGCCTTTTTTTAGAGCTTTTCATGACTTACAAAATGCTTTATTTATTTTTCTTGTTAAACATTGATTCAAAATTTATATTTAACATCTTAACCATGTAAGTAATTGTCCTTTTAAAATTCTTTTTATTTGCTTTAATAACTCACTTTTTCTCATATAAATTTTCTCCTTATCTTCATGTCTCCTTTTACATCCTTTTATCTTTGTGGCTTAAGTATGGATACTTACCTTTTCCTTTAATTTTATTTCACATTTTCTTACCGTGTAGGCATCAGCAGGATATAGATAGTGAGACAGAAACACAGACACCCAATCCAACTGTAAGTCATTTAGGATTCAGGGACAGAAATAATTCCTAGCATGTGTATCCTCTGTAGGTATCTATTTACTGTGAGTTCTGTGCTCTCTCCCACTCATATCACCTGCTTTTGTGTAGTGCTGGCTTCAACACTTACAAGATGTGTGCAGTCCTGCTTTGTGCACATACATACTTCATCTCCCATACGGCACAAAGGATGCATTTCCTTTTTTGCATTTCAACCGTGTGTCAACCGGTTTTACAGCGTCTGCTGACTGATGATATTCCAATGTGGAACAGTTTGGACAAAAGTAAGGTTGAGGTGAGATATTTTTGGACAAAACTAAGGTTGAGATATTTTTTTCAAAAGTCTTAAAACATTTGCTGAAATGTAAGTTAACTTGTACTCTAATTTCACTGACTGACAAAGCCATAACTAGTTGGTAAGACAAGGTATTGTAAAATTTAAAAAAGCCTTTTGACAATTATAAAACTCTGACTGAATGCCATTATCACTAAATAGCAATTAAAAATGCATCTGCCAGAGTGTCAAGAGAGATGAGCAGGAATTTAGGAAGCAGAATAGCTCAGCTAACTGTTGTTGCTAAACAGACTTCTATTTCTGCCTGCTTCTAAGTGAGTGCAGTTGAAAAAACCTGTCTGGAATAGAAAGACCTGACAACATTACATTATACAGAAATTAAGACAGTGGGAGACATGGCTTTGAGCTCAGGAATACACGTCAGTACAAAGAGAAAGCTTCTGTCTCCACCAAAATGGGAATCGTGCTGTTTCCTTCAATCAGAAAACAGCTCTTTCCTTTGAGCAGGCTTTGACTGACATAGGTGCCTTCAACAAACACTGCTAATTTTTGACTGATGCCATTGTGTGTCACTCACCAGCAGTTCTCTGCAGTTCTCTTCCCCTCCCTATTTCATGCATGCTTTTTAATTTGGGGAGGGATGCAAATTCACAAATTTACTGAAGATGAAAGTAAAAGTTTCTGCATTATTGTCACAATGTATATAGACTAGACCAAATTGAAATGTTTCTTATACTAATTGCATATTTTGTAATGACAAACTAGCAAAGCATATATACGTATAATATTTTCAAAAGAAAAAAATAATCTGATTTAAATGAAAACAGTTCTATAGTTTTATAAAATAAAAAGTTTTTAAGAGCTTAAAATTTTAAAGCTTTTTAAATTACTTGATTTGTTATTCAAGTAGGAACAAATTTCACTACAAATTACCTGTTGTAAACCAACAGAACTAACAAGATATTTTAATAAATTCTCGGTTTTCTTATTTTTTAGACACCAGTCTTACAAAACACATACCATAGAATACAAGTTTGCCTAAACATTCTTCTTGTAATAATGGATTCTCTTTCTAAAAGAGCTTATGCTTTTTCTAATAACCGTTTCATACACTATTTATTACATGCTTTTCTTAATAATAGTAAGAACACTAAATTTTTCCCTTCCTTCCTTCCTTCCTTCCTTCCTTCCTTCCTTCCTTCCTTCCTTCCTTCCTTCCTTCCTTCCTTCCTTCCTTCCGGAATTATTCCTTCCTTCCTTCCTTCCGGAATTCCTTCCGGAATTCCTTCCTTCCGGAATTCCTTCCTTCCGGAATTCCTTCCTTCCTTCCGGAATTCCTTCCTTCCTTCCTTCCGGAATTCCTTCCTTCCTTCCGGAATTCCTTCCGGAATTCCTTCCTTCCGGAATTCCTTCCTTCCTTCCTTCCTTCTTCCGAATTCCTTCCGAATTCCTTCCTTCCGGGAAATTCCTTCCCTTCCTTCCGCTGAATTCTTCCTTCCGAATTCCTTCCGAATTTCTTCCTTCCTCTTCCTTCCTTCCTTCCTTCCTTCCTTCCTTCCTTCCTTCCTTCCTTCCTTCCTTCCTTCCTTCCTTAATTCCTTCCATAATTCCTTCCATAATTCCTTCCATAATTCCTTCCATAATTCCTTCCATAATTCCTTCCTTCCTTCCATAATTCCTTCCTTCCTTCCAAAATTCCTTCCTTCCAAAATTCCTTCCTTCCAAAATTCCTTCCTTCCTTCCAAAATTCCTTCCTTCCTCCCTTCCTTCTCTTTCCCTCCCTTCTTCCCTCTCATTTTCATGTTCTTTCTCTTTTCTTGAATGTCTCTTCTTTTTGTACTTATATCAACTTGGTTTACTGTTCTTATGATATTTATGTATATTCAGGGAAAATGGCTCTTTCCATAGCCGGCAAATTTTCCCTCTATTGGAAGTGAAAACAGAAGTTCAGTCTCTGCATTCCAGGATGAAATACATAATGCAGTTAGAGATAGAACTGAAATTAAATATTTCCCTATCAACATGCAGTATAACATAGAGTCTAAAAACTATGTATATTCAGGTTCAAGGTGAAACACTGAGGTCTGGCCAAATATGTCTTCACACAATGAAGTCTAAGATCAAACACTGTATATTTTTAGTAAAACTGACATCTCATAATACTTTTAGCCAGCTGAGAAGTACCATTCTAGTGTTAACTTCCCTTTCATATATCTACCTGTCTTTAAGTTGCGTGAGCACAAACTTGTACAAATATGTCTCAAGTGTACTTAAAGCTAAAACTTAGGAAAGAAATTGAATATGAGATGGTTTTGAAGATAATAGATTCAATTAATTTACAATTTTTATAGCTACAAGAATTTTTATTCATTACAGGTATAGGCCTTGGTATGAGGGAAGATTGGAAAGGGCAGCCTTTAGGGTGTTTGTGCAACTGTCAAACTGTGTCTATTTTCAGAATTATTTTTATGTAAATAACACATAATTGGAAAAAATATATTCTCAAGACTAGTTACATTTTATTCTTGTGGTACTGGATGGATTACAGGCATTCTGTTCTGAGCTGATAGAAATACTAGATAGATATCTAGTATTTCTGGAGAAACAGAGATCAAATATTGAACAAATATTCTATAAAAACTATGCATTTTTAAAATGCAGTCAATGTAACACTTTTTAGATTTCACGGTCACATCAATTTTGCAGGCACTGAATGGTTTGTGTTTGGTTTGCTTTTGCTGTAGCCCACAGAGAATCACAGGCAAGTAATTGACTTTAACATTTATTGGTGCATTGACCAATGTTTATAATTGCTCGCAGAATATGCATAAATGCTTTTAGCATTGCCAAACTGTACGTGACATGAACCACAGAAGAATGGTGCTGTGAATACTCTGGGCTTCTCTGACATTAAATTATATTTCACAATTCAAATTTTATTTTTATTTTGGTGTAATTGGGTTTTAGTCATATATATTTCTGCATATCTATTTTCTCAAACTGTTTCTTCAAAAGAATGAAAACATTCTGAAACGTCAAATTTCAGAGTGAAAAACGCACACCTCTGTTGCTTGAAGAAAAAAAATTCTGATGAAAAGGAATCTGAAACACTGAAATAGATTTTAAACACACCACATGGTCAGTATTTCTAACATATGAAACCAGTATTCATGGTTGTGTGCATAAAAAAAACTGCTTGGTTCCCTGTTTCAAATCCATCAGATATAAGCCTAGGACAATCATTCAAAATCTTTCAGTTAAAAGGTAAATGTGTACAGAACTTCTGAAGTTTCTTCACCAATTCCTTCTACTGTTTGAACAGGGGAAAGAACACTGCAGTGCAGCTGTGAAGGAGTGGAACGAAGAAAATGTGAAACAGTTCAGATGAGTGAAAGAGCAGGAGTAGGTGCTCCAGGCATGAGAGCTGCCTATGGGAGAAAACCGTAGTGGTACAGGTTGTCTCCCTGTGTCCCATGGAGCTCCATCAACAGTGAAAGCAGGGGACAGACTAAGGGATAATCCTTTTTTTTAAGTCCTACAGTTATAGGAGATGCTAAATAGATACATATGTGTTTCACAGGACAACATGAAGGTGATTTACTTTCAGTTAAAATATAAGCAAGATCTCTAGATATTCTTTGAACTTCTGGTACATCTCTCTGCCACAAAAATTCAGTGATCACCAGAACTCCTCTCTGCTTCTTTAACAAGACACATCAATGACAATGGACTTTCTGGCAGAAAGTGCATTTTGAAAATATGGGCAAGTGTCGCCCTGGTTTTTGCAGTGTTCTATGTTTTTGCTTCGGTAGTAGAATTTCTCATGCATTTTCTATAAACATAGTCCCCTGTTTTCCTAACCGGCCTAGATTGTTTTCAACTTCTAGATTGTTTTCATTCCTTTCTCCTAAGGCGGAGAAAGATGATAGACTGTGTCATTATCCTGTGAAATTGTAGAGGTCATAACCTCATTGACCAATCCACAATTGTCTTAAGAAAGATATAAAAATGAGAGAATAAAGAAAGGCAGGCCCTCTTTCCTGGTCCTGCCTGGGTGGTCCTGACCTGCTCTGAAACTTGCATGTTTTTTTTGTGTCCGACAGTGCGACAGGCAAGTGACTGACATACAACTCTACTCATCTGCTATGACAAACAGATATTGTTAATTATCATTTAGGTTGTTCCAGTTTATGGGATTGGAATAAATCTCTGCTAGACATAACCAGATGGGAATGAAGTGCTTATCATTTACAATTCAAGAATTTTGACATCAGCTGAATGAAGCTATGCACAAGACAAGTGCTTGCTGTTGAAATTCTTAATGATGTTGATAGTTATAAGGTGGAGATCCACGTGAATCACAAGTGTATTCTTGAGAAAGAGGAGCTGACATTTCCAGTCACATCTTGATGACTGCAGAGGTGATCCCTTTGCTTGCACAGCTGTTAGCAAGCCAGGAAAACTGGCATGATAAGCTGTCTGCTGAGGTAAATGTTGAAGCATTTGCACTTCCATCTGAAAAGCTGATAGTGGAATCCTTCCATGATTGGTTTCTTCAGGTCAGAAATTGTTGTCAGTTATCCAACAGAGGCACAGCTCAGGCTGAAGAGATGGCCAAAAGACAAACTGTTTGCCAAGACTAATTTCTTTTAATTCTTCAGCATGAGCAGACTGTGACTAAAGATTTTTCTTGCAAGGAACTAATATTATTCTGCCTGACTGAGCAGTCTAGACCCACTAGCAATCTTTTTGAAGCATACCAGAGCTTTGTTTCCATGAAAGCAGTTCCACTTGTAGTGCTGTAGTGCAGGGAATGTGATTTTTTGCCGTTCCTAGTAAAACACCACACATTCTGCCCTGAGAGCTCCAGTCTCAGGGCTGGCCTGGTTTCACTTGCTGCTCCGGGGGCAAGTGCCTGTTGCCTCCCCTGCCTGAGCCGGAGCTGTGTCAATGCCTGTGTGGGAAGAGTCTAGCAAACCAAGGGGTTCATTGCCCTGGGGGAAGATTTGCAGCTGGGGACACTGTGAAATGGGCAATGCAGACAGAAGGCAAGAACTTAGAGCAAGAAAGATATTTTAAAAAATAAATAATTCAGACTTATTGAGGACAAAGGATCTCAATCACCGTGTTATACTCGTCCCAACAAAGGCTTTGGTACTTTAATAGCAACTATTTGTCACTGCTGGATGAGGATGACTGGCACAGTTGACCACAGATCAACAAGGTATTAGAAGGGAAAGTACAATACTACTAATACCGCTAGTAAAATTATTAGAGAAGGAAACCAACTACCTGAAGACAGAAACTAAAGAGAAAGAACTGTGCTGAATGTCAGCATGCCTGCTCAGTACAAGGACCAGGAACTGATTTCTGACTGTAAACTGTAAGGCCTACAACAGTCTTGCAAAAAATTCCAGAGAAGAAAACAATCTTTGGTATTTTAAGATTATCCCAGTACCTATTCAAATTAAGGTATAATCTTTTTTCTAAGTCTAATGATAAATACCCCAAATATTCCATGTCTCACAGAATTATTCAGGTTTTAATCTTTGATTTTTAGTAAGAACTGGAGAAAAAAAATCTTAATAGTAAGATTAAATAAAATAAATTTTCATTTAAGTCTCAAGTATCAGTTTACAGAATTTTCCTACTTTATATTATGGCTGTCTGAGATTTTCTTGTGATGCTAATAATTTATTGACTCCATGAAAGATTTAGAGATGTCACTAAGACACATGAAATGCAATTAAACTTTGACTCTAATCGCTTTGATCAAGTAAGGTCAGAGACAATACTTGCACCTATTAATATTTTATGAAATGAATTTTTTGCCTTGATTTCTGAATAAGAGGGAAAAACTCAAAGGATATCATATGTCAAAAGTGTCAGACAGAATTTTTAAAAGTAATGCACAAGTGAATCACTTGATGACATGAGTCATGCAGAAGCCATTCAGGTTCAAGTTATTGTGACAACTGTGCTACCAACATTTTTTGTCTCTAGATACAGCTGATGTTTTATCTATAAACTAATTTGAATTACACTTTTCTTTTTTAGTCTCCCTGCTTTAGTTTTGTACTGAAACTGATTTATTTACTCTTGTAACAATAAAATAAATACTTATATTTTAGAAAATACATAGAATAAAATTTAATAACACAAACCCACATATAAATAATTATTTATAAATGAAATCAAAGTAATATTCTAAAACATTCTGTTGAAGCATTCAATAGATATAGAAGAATTAATGTCTTTCTATTAATTAGGATTATTCTGAAGTTAGTTAAAAACTAAATAACAAGAACTACACTGGCAATCAGGAGTAGTCAAAATATAGTAAATTAAAATAATAGATTGAATAATGTAATTTTTCATTTTCTATACTTCCAACAACCATTTTTCTTCAACTGTATCAAGGAATGTATTTAAAAAAATGAAGTCACACCAGTCATTGTTATCCAGCACCAGAGAATTCGCTGTCTCCAACATTTGATGCTTAGTAGAAACTAGACTGGACACTAGGAATGTGAGTGTGTGGGTGGTCCTTTATTTTTGTCCTTTTGTTGTTTTCTTGTCACAAAAGCAAACATTTCTGACAGTATTCCATACAGAATACCATTTAACCTCTGTGAGAATATAGCAGCAATAGTGAGGTCCCACTTAGTGTACAGTAAATCACAATCCATCATAGTAATCTCAAGCTTCTACAGCAGAAAATCTCTTGAGGATATATCTCGTGAAGTCAGCACTGTTTGGGTTATTAAAGCAAAACCAAAGCATAACCTAAGCAAAATGCTTGATACAGCTTTTCCCAAATACGATGGAACAAAGGCTTGCTTCCAATTATGATGAAATTCTCTAACACTTACTGAGAAGGTTCTTTGTGATATGCTTTTCAGTATATATATTTTTCTGCTTTTCATAAACCCTCTGTACTTCCGTCACGCTTTCATGCAGCATAGTTTTTCATTATTTGTTTTTTTATTTATTTTTCAGCAACCATCCTAAGCAGTCCCCCATCTCTCTTATATTGTTTCTCTGTTTTTAAGTATTGATATGCCCTATTCTGGAAAGTTTTGAAAAGAAAAGGCAAGTGGGAATTTGCTGGAATTCAAAACACTAATTTTATTCCTTCTAAGACAGCTGTTTTCTGCACAGCTAGCTGTTCACCAGCTTTTCAAATGGTAATAACAGAGTATTTAAAGTCATGCATGTCATCTCTACAACTTTGTATGGAAAATAGTTTAGTGAATCATTAGTAAATATGACAGACAACATAGTAAGAGGATATGGGGATAGATGCTGACATTTGGTAGTGCCAAGATAGAAAATTTTTTGTGGCATTTATTCTTGTTTGGTCATACATATGCAGATGAGAGATATAAAAACAAACAAACGAACAAACAAGCAAAACTGGTCAATCTGTGAAGTCAACTATCCTATTTGTGATTGATGGTCAAGGCAAATTTTGAGAGATATTTTTGGATTTACAAATTCAGATTGGTTAATTCTTATGGCAAACAAACAAGTAAACATTAAAAACCATATATTAAATACCATACTCCACCATCACACTTGTCCAATCTTTAATTATTTTTACCCTACTTGCCATAAAAAGGCATATGCAGAGCCGGAAGATACAAAGTCTGATAGCCTAAGCAGCAGTTTGCTTTCTTTCCTAACTGCAAAGTTGCCATCATGTTGCAGTCTCCCAACATCCAGCATAAATCTTAGTGACTGCACATGAAACACTCCAGTGTGTAAAGGAAACTGTTCCTGTTCATTATAAGGCACTATGCACATTTTCTACATGAGGAATTACGTGCAATCTCTTTCAAGGACATCAAAGGAACTAAGTGAAGCATAATAGTTTTTTGGGGTTTTTTTGTATAAATAGTACGTATCAAAGCCTTGCTAGTGCCAATCACAGAAGTATTTCTAAGGATTACTTTCTTTGATACCATTATCCAAGGAAGGATGCAATATGTTGCTTTTCTTCCTGGAGGCAGCTTAAAGACTGAAGTTCAAATTTCCAGTCTTCTATTACATAAAAAGAATTTAATTCTGACCACAGAATGGTGAACACAACTGCATTTTAGATTCAAGGCGGCACTACCAAATTAAACATATTTTGGAGATAGTTTCAAAACATAAAGTGCACTGAAAATCATTATTAACAAATGTACCATCTTCAGCACAGTCTCCCTATGAACATCCTTATCTCTTAACAGAATGTTAACAGAATGTGGTTGACAGGTTTTTTTCATCCCATTAAGTCCTTTTAAAGTGAATGATTATAGAAGTGCAAAGAGCTAAACCCACAATGGGATTTCAGTGCTACTGAAGACACCATCTCTCCTAAGGAACACAAAGCATCCAGTAAATAAAGTGTTGATTATTAGATGTTACACTGAAACTGAAAACTTTATCCAAAAGCATTCATTCTGCACAGGTTATTTAAGATTGCCCATATAGAAGGCCAAGTTTTTGACTCTATGACAGAAACAGCTGGATACCTATTTTTTCTCAAAAATGTTAGAGAACATTTGTTCTGAACTTACATGCTCAGGTCAGGCTCTTCTTTCTCATGATGAAGAAATGAGAGAGAGATTATTGTAGCCAGCTGACTAAGCATATACTTGTTGCAGTTAAACAATAAACTAGGTGCTTTATCAGAGTTGGCATTGTAAAAAGAAATGTTAAATTCACTGCAGGCAATATCCCAGTGTTACTGCACCTCCTTAGAAGGGAAGAAGATTATTTCTTTCCCAAAACTTAGGGAATTTTTATACAGACAGCAGAACTTTTATTATATAATTATTCAGACCAGGTAATTCCAAAAATGTTGCAAATTATGGTCAGGGGAGAACACTCAGACCAGTTCTCTTTCTGCTTCCCTGTGTATTTTTTCCAGGGTTACTGACTAAGAAGAAGGAAGAAATGAGCCCTTCTGTGAGTCTTGGAGGCAGTTGTGTATTAGAGAAAATGTGACTGTTGTCAGCATGTCCCCATTCACACTTTAATTGGGCTGGTTTTAAAGTTCTACTTAGGCTTGGATATGAGTTGACCTGCCTGCCAGTTCAGCTGTCAGATGAATAGGGAGACACTTTTTGGTGCCTATGAAATTTAGAAAATTACTGAAAGCTGAGTAAACATTCAGAGAGATAGCTCTGAATTCCAGATATGTGTATGATGGGGATAAAGCAGGCATATATTAAATGAAAAGGGTCTATCTCAGTCCTATGGTTTATTAAATCATTTGTAAAACCCTTACATATGACAACATATTTTTTAAAACTAAGCACTTCTAGAGGACTTTTTATCTTCAAAGTGCCTTTCAGATTTTGAATCTGATTATAGTCTTTATTTTATGGACTTTGATGATGCAGCCATACAACAGATAATCATTACTATCTGTTAGGTTCCTCAAATAACATTTTGAGGGAAGAATGAAGAATAACTCCAGAAATATCTATATAAAAGCTCTCTGAAAGGGAAAGAAGGGAAAAGTTTCACTTTAAGTATTGTCTAGCTTGGTGACCAGCTATCCTGAGTATGGAGGTTTTCCACACCGTTTTTCAAGTGAAAAGAGTTCAGCATATTTGGAAGTCAAATTTTCCTGGTGTGTACGAAGATCCAAATTTTGTACTTGGAGACAGCAAAGACAACAATGAACTAAGCAAAATACATCAAGCTTTTATGTTGAGGGTGAAACTGAAATACAAGACTACCTGTATTTTATTTTGTTTTAATATAAGCAGGTGATGTTTTTCCCTTCAAAGTATGCTAAAGTTTCCAGCAGAAATCCTCAGTTTGAGATAACCCAAATATCAGTCAGAAACACAGACAAATTGATGTAAATATTTACCTAATTATTCTCCATGACATTGAGAAAGTATTTCTTAGTCTTTAGAAATGGCACCTTCCTGCATATTTTTGAAGGATATTGCTCTACTCTTACGGAATCACAGTAGAAAGTCTATGAAATACTTTTGGCAAATATATACTTTTTTAACATTTTCTTTGCTTTCAGAAGGCATACAAATTTTAAACATATAAAATGAAAAATATAGATATTTCAAGATTACAATTTTTTGAAAAATAAGTTTGCATTCAAAATGATAATTTTTGTAAATTAAAAAAAAACTAAAATTATGCCAGATATTACCTTTATATTCAATTGTATTAACAATTAATTACTGATCATTAAGCTAAAACAAACCTAAACATACCTTAAAACACCATTTTACTTTGAATGGGGATGTTTTTCCCCAGAACTGTTGGTATGCCAGTTTACCTAACTCAAATCGCCATAATATCAAAATACCAATTATGATCTAAATTCCTTACTTGTCTGCTGTCAGGGACTACACCCGTGTATCCCTATACCCCAAATTACCTTTTAAACACACATATAATTTTAAGGCTGGTATCTTCAGATCCAACACTTTTTAAGATGGTCAGGAGACATGATTTGTTGCACTCAAAGAAAATACTTTATTTCTTTATGGCCTTGTTTTTCCTTTTTAGGTTTTTAGGTTTTCTAGGGTTTATTTTCACTTTTCATTTCAGCAAAATTTCAAGAAAAATGATCTGAAGAGATAAACCAAAGGTACATTGCACAGAAAGGTAGGAGGAAAAAAACATTCAACCAAAAACACCCAAAAAATAACACAAAACGAAATCCCGTTGCAAACATTAGCAAATTTGGTTCAAATACTTTTGCTCCTTTGGGAAAGAGAAAAAGAGATTTAATTCAGAACCCACAGTTATAAATATTCATTATGCTTCCTCTCCTATCTAGAAATGCATCAATTAATTAATTAACTATTCATAGAAGTGCTTCTTTTTCCCCCTCACTTTCAAATTCTTTCCATATTTGAATTCTTCCTCATACTACATTTAATATGCTTTTTGCCTCTGCATTAAATGGGAATATGTATCTACATGAATAAAGAAATTATTAGTAAACAAATATGATCATGTTTATGGTCTGTGTAAGAAGGATAAAGAAGGGGAGGAGAAAGATGACTGTGCATTAAAATTATATTGCCATGACTAAAATATGCTTAACTGTCATATCGGAATGGTATCTGGGCCCACAAGAGTTATGTAAATACTTTGCCTTCTTGCACAATGTTCAATAGATGATTCAGCAGATAGAGCTGCTGCACTGAAGAAGAAAGGCTATAATGTACTTATCAATAATACATTCCTGAGTACACCTTCATCTGGAAGTGATCAATTAGAGGTGCTAAAATTTTGGGTGATTACAAGATCCACAGGTTTGCCTGCAGATTCTGTCAAACAACTAATTCCATACAAGTTTTGTTCTATGATTTTAATAAAAATGAAGTTCTAGTTGATATGATAAAGCAAACAAGTTATGTTTCTCTTACCCCTTATTTATCAGTATAAAGGAAATAGGTGGAAAATGTTTCAAAATCCTTAAGATATTATTTCCTACATGCAAAAAAGAGAATCAATTCTAGATTATAATTAGGGTTCTGGACTTCCAAAGTGATCTAATTAGAAGTATTTCCAGATGTACAAGTTGTAATTCTTGTTATTTCTTTTAATCACATGATTTCCTTCTTAAGTAAATCATGGTATGACAACTCTGCCAATACTCAGAAACCAACAAAACCAAACAAACAAAAATAACTCGTCTTTGGTTTAAATTCCTGAGGACCAAAATCTGTAATATGTGAAGTATGAAATATGAAAACCTGAGGATAGGATGAACAATATGTATACTTTACTTTTAGCAAAAATCATCTGACAATTTTGCTGAAGTGATTGCAATAAAAAAATCAGAATTCATGTTCTCTGTATTTCACAAAGCTTGCTTTAAGGGATGAATGTTATCTTAGAGGAGGGAAAATACTTGGTGATTGTCTTTTTGCTCTGGAATTATCTGATATTTAAAGAGAGTCAAGAAAAGGACATGATTTAAGCAGTATAATTTAGGGCCATATAAAGACCTATTAATCAACCAAGACGATTGATTAAGAACTCTGGGGATAAAAGGTCACAAAGGATTAATTTAGTTCAATTTTTTTCAAAAAAAATTTAAATGGAGTGTCAAACATTCATGCGGGACTGAAGGGAATTTCAGTATTTATTCATCGGTATGTACAGATAACAGATTTTCCATTCAATGAATAAAGGTGGCTTTAGTTTTTTGATGGATTTTTTTTAAATCAATTGAATCCATAACAACACAATACTCATGCTTTTCTGTTAAGGTTTTCTATTTTCCATTAAGGTTTGCTCTTTTCCTTTCTTCTTCCATGTGAAGAAAGAATTCATGTTGCTTAGGTGTTTAATGGAAACAGGTTAACTCAACAGAACTCTTAATTAGCATCTTTATCTAACCTAAAAGTTTGTGTTCTTAATTATATAGAGTTGAACTGAATATTCAGTATACATATTTTAATATTAAAAATTTGAACCTAAAAATCTCTTAAGCTGATTTTATTAATTATCTCCGCTGCTTGTTAATACATAGATTGATGTTGAGGGGAGGGGAGCAGAGAAGACTAATTCAAATTTATTGTCTTAGCATTCATGAAGAGTGTCGCTGGTATGCACACATGCTAACTTATGGAGCTCATGTGGATGAATACTTGAAGAAGTCTTTTTATTAAGCCTAGCCTACAGCAGGGTAAAGAAAATTTGCACAATCATTTGGTTGAGTTCTACACTGCTGAAGGTCTGAGTTTCTATATTTAATTAATTGATTTAAAAACTTTTAGAGAATTAACATTTGTCATTGGCCTCTATTTTCTCTTTTAATTGTAACTTCCCATGGAAATCAATGATTCTATTTAATGAAATGAAGAACTCCTAGCTGGATATTTTCTGGGCATTTGCAGATTACATGGTTTCCATGTATTTCAGTGGGAGACTTATGAGGCATAAAGTTTTCTTTATTTTTCCCTGTGATTCCCCATCACATCTCAGTAGATAGTGCTGTGTGCACAATAGGTGAAATGTTAAGCCTCGAAGTATATGGTTTATTTGTAACTGGTGACAAAGTAAATTATTTTTTTTCTACAGTACTGTTTATTTATATTTGCCTTGGTTTTGTGGACTGTTCCTTTTTTTTATTTTTCATTTGGTTTCTCATTCCCTCACTGCTCACGTTTTTCAAGTATTTTTTGCATTTTGGGTTTTTCAATTACCTCCATATTACCTATTTGGGGAGCATTGTTTTAAATGCGTATTTTAACAGCACAATTTGGTTTGACAGAATGATTTGTAGTGCTGCAGCAAGCCATTCACCAGAGATCTGAAATCTTGTGCACAAACTCCCTGATCTAGCAAGCTTTAATTCGTAAGCTTACTGCTGTTCCTCCATTAAGGTAGGGATGAAATGCAAATCGGAAATTGTTCTGCAGAGCTTCTAAGCTGCTAAAAATGCAGAACTGCTGAAATTCTACAGGACTGACATTTAAAACACCATTGTATGAGAGTCATTTGCTTTTAATTAGGAACAGGTAGAAGAGAGTAAGGGGAGTATTTACGTGCATGTTGTGTTGATAGAAAAAGAATGAGGAAGTGTCCTCAGCATCCTCTGCTTGATTACTAAATCATTTATTCATTCCCTGCATTTTCAGGTCTTGTATTCACTTCACAATGGCACATTTGCAGTGAGAGGCAATGAAACAAATGTCATCCCATCCTCACTGATGGGATTTGTTTGGTTAAAGCACACTGCAAGAATTCTCTGTTCTAGGTTGGACACATCACTCTGGTTGCCAACATTTGCAATCCAGCTCTGTCACTGCCCTCATCCCCAAACAGTTGTATCTAAGAGATCGTGGACCTCTTCTTTTCTCTTACAGTGCAGAAATAAGAGTGTCAACTTTACTGCATGGCAAGAATCAGGTTTATGGCACTGTGTTACAGGGGAGGGTCCAAATAATGGCAATAAAGTTAACATTTTTTGTGTTGGTTGTGACTAACAAATTCCTAAAGTTTGAGTTTCTCAGTTTAAAATTAAATTATCAGCATAAGGAGAAATAATCTTTCGTATAGGCAAAGGAAAATAGTAAAAATACAGGTTCCCTCGGGACACATAAATATAAAACATTAATATTTTAATCTGAGGTCAGAATTTCATCTGAGCTTCTGCAGATGTGGATCCTGCTTTTGATATTTATTGTATATGGCAGCAGATCCGCTATATTACTAGTACAGAATTAAATAAATTGCTATTGTCTATGTCAGTGAAAAATTTTCAATTAAAAGAATTGCATTGCCTTTCTAAAATGAGTCTAATAGTTGCATAAAACTTATTCAATGTCTCAGATTCATCATTCTCTGAGTGAAGAGGTTAGACAGAGGAGGACATAGCATGAGGTACAGCGGTGCTTGTCAGGTTTCCCCTTCTGCAGACAGATTCACCCTCTTCTCTTTGGTCCCATTTTGCTCCGTGCAACAACTTTTCGTGGCTCCAGTAAGCCACAATAATGTTTTTCTTGACATCAGAAATATCTCATGGGCACATTCAGATTATCTGTTAATTCTTCTACTTTGTCATAAAAAAATAATATTTTACTCACTTAAGAAAAACAGTTTGTTTCTTTAAACTTTTAAAGAAGCCTAGCCTTTCACTGAGATGTAGTAAAAGTAAATGCAGACCTTTTATTTGATGGTGATAAAATGGTTAGCACACCAATATACTAGACTGCTTTGATAGCTTAATCAGTTTTAAGGTACTAAACCAACAAAATATTCATAGTGATTAATTTAATTTAAAATTATTTTATTTGGAAAATGCTTAATAACTTCCTAATAAACAAGATGATTAAAGGGAATTTCTAATAAAGTGGTGAGAAAAAGACACAGTACCATTTGTGATACCTAAATTTAAATATTTCCAAACAGTTTTATTTCTGCATTTAACAGGATTTCTTGAATTTATTTGAAATGTTTACAACTCTGATCAAGTACAAAAACGTAGCTCCAAACTTCTACTTTACTTGCATAAATGTCTTCTATTCTTTGCAGAAATAAAGCAGAAGAAACTTAAACTTCACATTAATCAGGTTTTCCTTTTTTTGCATAGCCATGCACAAATGCAGGTATGTAGAAGGAAAACACCATTTGTAGTTTTGTAAAATAAATGCATCTGCCAATAAATAAATCAATAAACACAGGACTTAAAAGATTATATTATTTAAAATAATTCTAAGAAGAATATAATAATTTTAATGACTAACTAGCAAGTCTAGGAAGAGTAGACAATTCTTTTGATTAAAAATTTAAAACATTTCACAAGTAGCTAAGCTCAGAAGAGACAGTTAAATGAGGAACACATACATCTTGTAAATTTCTTTGCTAATTCTCTGGTAGGAAATTATAACTGCAGTGACTGGAACTGCTTGTTCACCAGTTTTAAAGATTCTGAATTCTAGTTTGTAAATCAAGCTTAGTATAAAGTAACTGCATCTCATGTGAAACCCATAATTCAGTGATTACCTGTTTTATTTGAAGATTTAGATGTTTGAAAATAGTAATTTATTGGCTCCATCTTTACTGTGACCTCAGTTAAAATTGTTCTGTCTATAATTATTTTAATTAACTGTACTAATATGCTTGTTTGGGTGAATATTTGCTTGGTTAGCCACTTTAATCAAAGTAATAAAATACACAGAAATGGTTTATTCCATCAAGTTGCAGGCTGGGCCATGAAATCTGAGAGTTTAGCTATTATTGTAATTATATTATATTAAATTATTATTATATTTAATTATTATTATATTATATTATATTACAATTATTATATAATTTTTGCAAAGAATTTGAAAATTTTTGAGTAAAATAATGGCACAGACTCAACCCCCCTACCCCTTTTTCCCTTTTCCTATGTATATAGATTCTGATAGCTAGATAAAATATAGTATTTTACGTCAAAATCTGTGATCTCAAAGATCCATCTAAGTCTAGTGACATCTTATATTCTTATTAATCTTTACTTATTTTTTTCCCTTAATTTTAAGCACTTCTTATGTACCTGAAAGTTTTTGTCCTGAGTGTGGCCATAGGTCTCTCAAACTTTAGATTCCTGAGATATGTGTCATCATATGAGAGTCTCTGCCTGACTGGAACTCAGAAACCAGCGTGTTTGTTTGCAAGTCCCCTCAGGGTCTTGACCTCATGGTGTTTTTCAGAGAATCCCTAACACATAAGAAGAAGATTGGGCACTTCATACAACACCGTAGTAGCTGCTGCTTTCTTTTCTAATGCTGCTACTACCACCAGTTTATTTTCATAATAGGGGTTAGTGTACTTTTCACAGAGGTGGAAGACTTGATTTTATTCTCACTTCAGTCTGGTAGGATTTGAACCCTTGCCTACTTGTGTGGAGCACAGAGTGCTGTAACCATCAAGTTGAAGACAAAGATGGAGATGAGAAGAGTAGGAAGGGATTAAAAGACTCCCTTTTTAAAAAGCTATGCTGCTCTGCTGAAAGCAAACAAGTTCCTTGAACCAAGACACAGAAAAATATTTGGGAATCAGCATCTTTTTTATAAATTTTCACAGGAGGTAACTTCCATGTAAGGTATAAGACTGAGGACTCAGTCCCTTATTTGTGTAGGTTAGATGTCAGATAGATGTTGCCTAAAACCCAGAAGTAGCACTAAAGGAAGTTCCATACACCATAATTCCAATTAAGGGCTGTAGTTTTAATTTCTCTAAAGACCCCCATCAATGTAGAAACAAATATATTTCACTGATTTTTCTGTGCAGTAAACTATAAAGTATACTGTAATTGAGTAATCATTCCATTTTGCTTGTTTGTTTCCATTCCAATAAAAAAAAAATCTTTTGGTAAATTAGCTCAGTTTCTTATAGATATTCCAAAAATAGCTCCAGGTGATTAAGCAGTGTCAACCATATATTTGAACTAAAATATGAGATGTAAATTGCTCTCTCACTAGACTGCTTTACTGATTTAGAAATCTTTATATTGATATAATATTGCTCCCCATATTTACACCCCAATTACACTGACAATTGAAAAATCTGACAAGGACTTCCATGCATTCTGCTGTTTTATAAATTGTCAACATGTGATTTGAAATTTCTCAGAAGCATCCATTCCTAACTTAGGATTCCCTGATTAATATCCCTCCTTTATTCCTTCTTAGTATTTGCTCCTTTATTAGCAAATATGTGTGAAACTTGAGCCTTTATATAGTTTTTAGTTAATATTACTCACATAAACAAAGTTAGCAGTTTGTGTGTTTCAAGGCACAGTATGTTGACTGCAGTGTTAGCTGGAGGCATTTTCATCTTTTCACAGATAATATGGAGATGGGATTTTCAGGTGGTAGAATACAATGAAATACACTATTATTAGATGGAACAGTGAAGATATTTGGAAAATACTGATTCTGTGTACTAAAGTGGCTAGCAGTTCATAACATTTTATTTTTCCTGTGAAATGGTTGAGCTATTTAAAAGGAAATAATGTTATTTTACTGTCACAGCACATTTCAAAAGCTTCAAAAATTAAATACTTTCATGACAAACAAAAAAAAGTATATTGTAAAATGTGTTTTCCATGCAATTTTAGAGTTTGGATTTTTTGTTTGTTTGTTAATTTTTTAAATCACGTCTCTGGCATAAGCCAAATAGAAATTTTCTTCTTAAGCCACTTCTCACAGTTATATAATGAATCATAGAATGTTTTAGATTGGAAAAAATCTCTAAGGTCTTGAAGTCAAACCATTAACCCAGCACTGCTACCTCCACCACTAAACCATGTCATTAAGTGCCACATCTACATGTATTTTAAATCCCTTCGGAGACTGTGACTCAACCACTGCCCTGGTCAGACTGATTCAATACCTGACAAGCCTTTCAGTGAAGACGCTTTTTCCTGAAATCTTATCTAAACCTCCCCTGGTGCAACTTAAAGCCATTTCCTAGTCCTGCCACTTGTTACATGGGAGAACTGACCAACCCCTGCCTGGCTCCAATCTCCTTTTGGGTAGTTGTGAAGAGTTACAAGGCCCCTCCTGAGCCTCCTTTTCTCCAGGCTCAACAATCCCAGCTCCCTCACCCAGTCCTCAACAGGACTTGTGTTCAGACACTTCACCAGCTCTGTTGCCCTTTTCTGGATGCACTCCAGCAACTCAATGTCTTTCTTGTCATGAGGAGCCCAAAACTGGACACAGGATTTAAGGTGCAGCCACAACAGTATCAAGTACAGAGAGATGACCACTGCCCTGCTTCTGCTGGCCACGCTATTGCTGATCCAAGCCAGGGTGCCATTGACCTTCTCAGCCACCTGGGTATGACGCGGTGTGGCGTGGTCAGATAGACCTGTGCCACGCCTGTTCCTGCAGTGCCCCTTGCAGAGCCACTCAGGCAGTGCCCCAAGGGGCTGAATAGCACCACAGGAAGTGGGTCTGCTTTATAGAGGGCATGTAGGGAGTGGGCAGAGCATCATTGACCCACAGTCTGAGGGCTGGGGGTTGGAGACAAGGCAGATTGACATTAACACGAGTCAATGGGGAGAGGGGAGGGGAGAGGGGGCCAGGGGCCAATGGGGAGTGGACTACAACGTGGGTATACTCTAGCTTACATTTAATTGGCTGGCAAACATCATTCCCAGGTCCTTTCTCCCCAGGCAGATTTCCAGATAATTTGCCCAAGCCCCAAGTTTGTGGGGTTGTTGTGACCAAAGTGCAGTACCCGCTAGTTGGCCTTTTTAAACCTCATACATTTGTACTTGGCTCATTGATCCAGCCTGTCCAGATGCTCCTGCAGCACTTTTTACCCTCCAGCAAATCAACACTCCTGCCAGGCTTGTTGTCTGCATACTGACTGAGAAGGGGGACCTGTTTACTGCTGGATGTATATCAGTGGGGTAATGGGCAACTGGATACCTGGAAGTTGTTAAATGTGATGTCATGTTTTAGGCAAAATAATATGCAACAGTAAATGGAAACATAGTCTCTGCCCTGTCTCTGGTGTTAAGTTTAATTCAGTGTATTAGAGTATGTTAAAAGGACTGTGAAAGAGATATTGCCTGAGTGCTTAGGTTATAATTAATGTCCTTGTTCCAGATCTTCAAATACGACGAAAATATTGCAAAGTTATCATATTTCAGAGCAGGAAAATATTATGAAGGCTTCTCAAAAATTATAAAAGAAGCAGGTAAAAATTCCTAGCATTATTTATGAACCATTTCTGTAAATAAATAATAGCAGATAGATGAAAGTGCAAGTAGTGTTCCTAGAATTAGTCCTGTGCTCCAAATCTCAGATATGAAAATATATAATGAGCAAAGTCAAATGAGTTAATCTTTACTGATTACCAGAGGATAAATAATTTGTACACATTCTTATGCTGTTTTTATGAACATATGGAAAAATAACTGAACCCTTCAGAAATTGACCTTTCTGGATGTGTATATCATACTTTTGTAGGAAACTGTTACGCTATAACTCCCCAGAACACAAACACTTGAGTCAGCTGCCATTGAATAGCTACATTTCTTTTTTTTATTTTTATTCCAAATATTATGTAAAATTATATGACTGTCTTACAGGTTTTTTTAATCTTGTCATTATGCACAGGAAAAGTTGTTCCAGGAGACCTAGGTTATCTTTTATAGCAGGCTGAATGAAGCCATTTGCATTGGAGGCCTCTAATGATACTAACAAAAAGATGATGTTCATGTATTCATGTATCTGCATGGTAAAGCAAAGGAGTAATGGAGTCAAATTAAAATTTAACTTGTAAAATCTCAACAGACTTTCAGATTCTGTTTTCCTACTTGATTAAATTTGTGAGGTATGAATGCTTATGATAGCAGAAGGCAGGCTGAAGTACAGGCTATGACATTTGCCAAAGAATGAGTCCATGGTAAGAAATAATATATGAGTACCAGGTAAGTCTATAGTATCATAATGAAATAGGATTATTCTGACACCATAACATCTTGTCTGATATCTGGTCATAACTGTCACATAATATACAATGCTTGCCACACTATTATACCATGTTAAAATTGTAGTGTCTATTACTAGAAATATCTATATTGGTCTCTGTTTGGGACTTAAAACAATAAAAAAAATCAATACAAGAAAAAATACTTTATTTTTCTTCAACTTGAAAAGAATACGTAGCAGGTAAAACACTATCAGAGCTTAAAGGCTGTCTTTAAATCAATGCATGGATCTCTACAAAGAACTTTCCTTTGATTTTTTTATACTATAAAGAAGAAGTTGTGCTCTGAAGTTAGTGTTATTTCAGCTGAACCTTAATTTGTGCATGCCTTTGATTGATATACTACATTGCTAAAACACATTCACTGCATGAATTCTTTTAAAATGAAGTCTTATTGTCATTACTATCTGTCAATAAAGGTCTCCTGCTCTGCAAACAATGAATCTCTGCTAATGCTAACCATTGCAAGGTAATGAGACTCTCAGAATCTCTGAGTAATATCACTATTTTAATCAGATCTAAGATACTGGAGACCAGAAGTGAACCTAACTTGTCTAACTGTATTTGCCATGAATGAATGATGATGGACAACTGTGGCAGTTGTCAATATAGAAACGAGACCTAGGGGCTTGAGGACTTCCTGGTGGATTGGTCCATCGGGGAGTCGCCCCCCTGCTATAAAAACATCCATGGTTTAGCCTGGTTGTAGTCACACCCCAGTTAACACCCAAAGTTGACACCCCTTGTTCCTATTGAATATGTTATTTGTCTATCACAAAGGTGATTGACAGGTTGTTCTGGAAAGTTCTCTGTACCCCTGTTTATGATTTGTTGTTATCCCCAAACCACTCCCCTGTTTCTATATTATTTGCTGCTGTTGAAAGCTCCCGCCTTAATCCCACCCCAAGCCTTTACCCTGATTGGTTGTTTATTGTACTATATAAGTTGCTGTCGAGAGCTAGTCGGGGCTCTTTTGACTTTGGGGTTCCAGGGAATAAACTTCTCTGTTGCCTGAAGCTTAGAGTCGCTCCTGCCTTTGTGATTCCTCCTGAACCAAACCCAAGACGACCCTCCACGCCTTCCTCCCTGTGTGGAATCCTCGGGGTTCCCTCGGCTCTCATCCTAACGGACAGGGGGTTGAGGTAGCACAGTGGTGAGGAAGGCAACCACCGAGCAGAGGCACCGTGCCTGGGATCGGAGGACGAGTAGGTATTACACCGAAAAATATTATAAAACTTTACAGACAACAAATTCACAGTTTCATATGAAAGTCAGGTGTGTGAAAAAGGACATTATGACATTATAATTACACTTTAATTTTGATTTCCATTTCAGAAACTTCACTGAGGCCCACAGTGTGGAAGAAACAAAGGCAGGTCTTCTCCATGGAGAAAGAGAAACCAGAATGTGAGAACCATCACAGCACAGGCAGGAATCTGGAAACTTCTTTCCCAGTGAAATCAATGAGACTTACATTTCTAACTGTTTATAAAGAACTATTATTTAGGAAGTTAAAATGGGACATGTCAGGAAAATAAATATTTAAATCCTCAATCTAATGCTTTTCAGTACCCCAGGTTAAAATCCTGAAACTCTGCTTACCTGCCTGCTCATCTCTAGTTGCCTTCTTGGACAATCAGAACACAAAACCTGTCTTTTGTATTTTTTTTGTGTTTTGTCTTGTTTATTTTTCTCTCCTTCATCATCCTCAGAACCCCATCGTGACAGTTACGGCTTCCTTGTAGTGTTTTTTTATGTAAGTAGAGTTCCCTACTTCCTTTACATTCATGGTTTTCTGGCTGTCATAGGACTTACTTTTATGCTGGATGGAATACACATTCTTTTTTTTTTTTTTTTTTCCTCTCAGTATCAGTGAGGATTGACCAGCAACTGCTTCCACACTGGAAAGAACCAGCAAATGTGTCTGGGCTTCAGTCACTGGCTGTGTATTTCATATGAAAAAGATAATTCACTAAATTACATAGCCAGGCTTTGAACTGGAGATTGGGATCTAAAAAATTCCATTTATTGAGTGCCCTACAGTGTAGACTAGAGAATTATTTCATTTTCATTGCCCAGTGGTAGTTTCAAATGGAGACATTTTCTTCTTCATCCCCAGCTCCCTACACAAAAGCTATTCAAATCTTTTTGCCTAAAGCATTTTCCCCATGATATGTATCCTAATTCCTCCCAGCTGGATGAGGAAGCTGTGCACTCATCTCAGCAATCAGTGAAACTCTCACTGTTCTCAAGACACCTCTCTGTGCATTCTTTTGGTTTGGTTTCTGGTTTTGGGAGAGCTGTGTTGCTTTGTTTGTTTGTGGGTGTTTTTGCTTTTCTTAATAACAATTTCCAGTTATTTAAATAAATCTGAGTAGGGAAGGATTTCTAGTAAGGCACTATGTGGACTGCAGAATTTTTCCTGCCACACAGTTAATACACTTTTCACAAGAGACATTTTCTAAAAGTAGTAGAAAAATAAAAAATCTCCAGCATCTGTTACTACCCTTGCTCACCCAAACATAAAAAAATTAAAATACTTTCCAATTTTGCTCTAAGGATAATAATAATAATAATAAGTATCTATTTTATACCAAGTGTAGGTATATTCAGTCCACACTTCTGAAGCCTGGCAATATGATATACAACCAAAAATGGTAGATTTAAAGAAATATTGAATAGTCATAATATCAGAGCACCAGAAACTATCTCTATAATTCCATACTCAAAATATTTTCATAAATATAATTACAAGCCATATGTTAATAAATAATTTCAGTGATGTCACCGTAACCAGAAATCCTCAGGACAATCACTACCTCCAACAGCAAATTACTTTCAGTTCTTCTGAGTTGTCTCACAAAGGCCTATTCCCCATGCAGCACAATTAACATACATGACTCTGAAATATCTTTAAAAGAGTCATAGTTTCAATAATATATTTGCTAAATTTGTACCATTAACATCAGGGCTTAAACTCTGTTCATGGGCATTCCTTCAAAGTTCATGTATCTGCAGACAGAATTTGACCTTTTAGTAAGGTTAAAACCTCTGGTTCTTTGTTCACATTTTGAATTATTCTTTTTATTTAGAACTACCTCACTCAATAAATTATAGGGATCATTTCTTTGAAAATTTTGAAGTTTTCTACTGCTCAGAGAAAATTCTTATACACCCATTACAGTATCTGAGGAAGGAATTAATGTCTCAAATAGTTTCAGTTATTTTGGATGCATTAGGTATCTCTTGTACTAATATAAGGGTCTTTTTAACTGACAGGATTTACCAGCTCCATTTGTATTTTTTAATCTCTGAAAGTGTGTCTGAAAATATAATGTGTATAACTGGCTTATCTTATTACTTTTAGTATTTAAAGTACTCTAACCATTAATTTTTAGAGTAATTGTTTTGCTCACCTGTTAAGATGTCGCAACTGCCCAGAGATACAGTGCTAGAGAAACAAAGATTTCTTTAGTTGGTTTAGTTTCGTAGGACTGGGGCGGGGGGGGGGGAGTTTTTAAAATATACATTCAGCCACCATACATTAGTGAGTTGCACATCCTCCCAGTCCAGTCCCTGGTTTCTTTTTGTAGCAAAAACAATATGTGGTCCCCTTACACAAAGCTTGTTGCAAACCTGTAAATGAGTTCTGGGACTGAAATGCTTCAGGGAAGTTACACATCTCATTTCTGGAGTATCCACTCTGTTTCTGTACCTGAGAGTGTAATTTTCAAAACACATCATCTGTGTTAACTTTTAAAGGCATTTGGTTGTTCAAAACTAGATTAGGAAACATGGAAAATCACTATCAACCATAGAATGCAGGAGAAGAACAATTGTGAGCATAGTTCTGCAACATATATTGCTTTCACGCACTGCTTGGCAAATCCTTTTCAGACTACTCTTGGTTCTGATTCTTAGTATTGCTCAGGAGTTACACTGTCTGTATTTTAGACAGAGCCTTTTCCTCTGTACACATAATCTGTTTTAAGATCCTAACGTTGGAATAGAGCTGCACTATTGCTCTCAGGGGCATTCCCAGCTTGTTTGATATTCAGCAATCTTAAAAGCCTGCATCCTTTGCTTGAGCACAAAGAATACCAAAAAACCCACTCTATAGTAGCTTTCTGAAACAGAATCTAGAATCTAGAGTAAGGCATTTTGATAAAGTATTTGCAAGCTGGATGTTACTAGCTGAAACCTCTACAGTTTTGCCAATATTTAGAATACTACAAAGATGGGGGGGAAAAAAATCCTCTTATGATTACATTGGATCAGTGACATTTTTTCAGAAGTAGGTAAGATATAATATATAAGTAAATATGCTACAGAGAATAATGGGAGATAATTAAACTGCATAGCCATTAATTAATTTAAAGAATGTCTCTATTCATTGAAAGCATAAAATCTAGCCTATAGGCATGAGTTACATTTGGTTTTTTATTAAAATCTTATTGACCCTTTTTAGTAACTTGAAAACATATATGACCATGAAGATTCATCACTAGTTTGTGTTTTTGACTTCCTCACCAAAATCCTCATGGCAGCCAGAGCTTTACTTCAGCCTTGAGATATTTTTATTCTGCTGCTATTGACATCTGTGCTTTTAGGATTGCAATTCTATACAGAGTTTTCCAATTTACCCCTCTTTTGTCAAATTCTCCATTTATAGAAATGCTTAAGAGCTGTATCCTGCCATGAAATGAACTTTAATGATGTGTCAGACTTTGGTTGGCCCTGTGTGAAAGGGATTCCAGCCTCCTTTGTCTGCTTGTTTATTGTGCAAAGTTATTTGCTTTACTTCTTCACATTTAGTAACATTGTGAGCTTCTTAATTTAAACACTACTAAAGATGACTGACTGTCAACACAAATGCCAATTAATTTTGCAGTAGAAAAAGTATTTTAAATAAGAAGTAGAAAAGAAGTAGGCTGAAGATTTATCATTCAGCTCTGTGACATCTCATGGCCGTCATCCTAATAAGTTATCAGAGTTGCTGAAATATCAATTTGGCACATGGTTTCACATGATTGCTTGCATTCCTACTTAGGGCCTATCACTTAATTCTTCTGTCATTAGGAAATTAAATCAATGATTCTGGCCAGAACTGGAGATGGCTTGATATTTAGATTTAAATTGACTATTAATTGTTGCATCAGAGAACCATTCTGAAGCCTGAAATACCTGAATTGGATGATGAAAAATGTGATCATAATAATACAGACAAGTGGAAGGGAGGAGCAAAAATAAAAATATACCAGTGAGAAGCTTTTCATCATGCAATACTATTGATTTTCCTGAGACAAAATGAAGAGAATAAAACAAACTAAACCAAAAACTTGTGCATGGTTAATTAACTATAAAGAAAAACCTATAGATTTTTTTTCTCATTGCTGTCTTTGCTGGCAAAATCTCTGCTTGGAAAATAGTGTCTGATCTCTAAACCATTAAACAGCTATTCAACTGTGTTTCTCTCAGTGGGAGTACCATTAAGTATGAAAGTACCTTTGTTCGGTCATGTAACTCCCCGTTCCAGATACGTGATTAGCCAGAATATATGAGAAAAAAAATGTAAAGAAATGTGATCATATATCTACCGATGCATAATTTTAAGGATGGAGTAGATAATATTCCAAAACCAAATTAAAATAACATAAATAAAGAAACTGTTAAAAATCTATATCTGCTTATGGTCTAAGAAAGAGGAAGAAGGAGAAACCAGAAATCTATAAAATGCTCCAAGCTGGCAATGTCCTAATCTTAAAGAATTTGTTAATACTTTTTTTGAGAAAGATAAGAAAATAAGAATTTTGGGAAATCTTTACCCTCAAATGAATTATTTTACTATTGAGAATGGAGGGGGGAGAACTCTTAGTATAGAAAAACAGGCAAAAAAGATTATATAAATCATGCATAGAACACCTTTAGTAGATCAAAGAAGAAACTCATCTGTACAGAGTCACAGAATATTCTGAGTTGGGAGGGACCCACAAGGATCATCTAGTCCACATCTTAAATGAACAACTCACACAGGGATCAAACCCACAACCTTGGTGCTATTAACTTTAACAAACTGAGCTAATACCAGAGTCCTGCACCTGTATACTGTATGTTGGTCTACTATGTATTTTTTCCCCAAAGGAAATTACCTGCATCACTGCAGAGTGTGACAAGAACTCTGTTTTTTCTATTGTGCTCAAACACACCAAATTCACAGATTGTGTTTCAAAACCATGAGATACATCACTCACTTGAACTGTGCAGATGGCCATTTATGCAAGATTTTCAGATTTTTGTAGCTCAATAAGATCTAACGAAATCCCAGATGAGAGAAAAGATTCCTGTTGTTTCTAGAGATGCATCGGTCTATGGGTGGGGAAGTCTTGTGAAAGAAAAGCTGGAACTATGACAGCTTGTTTTCATGACATATGTATGAAACTTTCCTTTACTCTACGGATCTTTGTCTGAAGAGTTTCTGAGTATTTCCAGACCCTACAGCTAGATATTATTGAAGAAAATAGTGACAGCATAAAACAGGGATCCTGCTTGCTAAATAAAACACTCTAATTAAAACCTTATTGATTTAGCTGCAAAATTACCTCTTTAAAGGAAGAATAAAAAAGGATTATATTATTCTTCAGTCTGAAGGTAGGGCACTTTCCTTGGATAGAGAACACGTAGATTCTCTGTCAAACAATATGTCACAAGAGAATTTAGAGGAACACAAGTACAATCTCCTGTGTATCCCCAGGTATTCACATATCATCAGTAACCAGGAAGTTGGGGCAAATTCATCAGTGATGTGGCTCATGAGCAACATGGATGTGAACATGTTTACAGGGTAAGTGGGGATGAATTTCTGTTTTCCATGTCTTTTTTCAAGGCCACATTTTTGATGCTTTCTTACAAAGGAGACCTACTATAGTGGAAAGAGGCTGTGGTTTCAAGCCAAATGGAGCAATTTCAGACAGAAAAATTCTGAATTTATGCCATTTCTCATTTTTTCCCTTTTTTTTTTTTTTTTTGTGTTCCAAGTGCTCATTTAATTAATTTTGCAAGAATGACGGATATATATGTTAGAAAGAAGATATAATTTGTAGACCAAGTGGTTAGTACACAGGAAATGGAGTTATTTAGGGTATCTCATTGGCTGAATATTTTACTGTGAAAACCTTGACCATATTTACAAAGATTAGTTTGCCTGTTTTTAAAAATACTATTGTAATAGAAAAATCATTTAATTAGTATTCAGTGATTAGTGTGCAACCAGGTTTATCTTCTTTGGTAAGAAAACACAGAGAAATCTTTTATTTATGAATGTCACATTAATGTGGTCCTCGACACTGAGAGAAAAATTTTCTTAGAAACAAACATATAAAATTTCTTCCACTGGTAAGGAGAAGAAGAAGGTGACAGTCTCTGTGGGATGTCAGTCATCCCAGTCATTTTTATCTTAAATTTTTAAACCTGAGGATTTGGCTTACTTTTTAATTTGTTTTTTCAAATGGCACTGTGATTATGCCAATTGCAGTGGGTAGGGTTACAGTCAAATAAAAACCCCCAGTGGGAAAATTTTCAGTGTCTGACATACTGTTGAAATGGCCAGAACTCAAATTTTGAAGGCAGGGTTATTTTATTTTTTTTTTCCCCCAATTGGCATTGAAGAAAGCATTCAAGCAAAGGAAAACATTTGAGCATGGCCTCATCTGGACACTATTTTGGAACTAAGAGCACAATTTTGTGAATTAACTGAAAACAACACAAAAAAAAATTCTGTCTGCTAGACTTGTTTTAATCAGAAGCTACTTGTGAGATTTCTACAGCATGGCAAATTGGGACACCACAAAATAGTGCATGCAAAAATTTACCAAGCCCTTTCTTCTGTGTTAGCGTATGTCCTTAGTTTTAAGCTGGCAGCACTACAGCAGAATGAACAAGTCATCCTGTGTTACCTGTGATAAGGTTTAATTTCTGTTTTTGATTTAATGTTCTCTATTGTCATTGTTTATAAAATTTCATGAAGTAAATTACACTAGAAGTGATAGAGTGATAGAAGTGAAAGTCTTGGAGCACTGTATCCTGACTTTGTGCAATAGCCATGATATTCATCATAGCATATTTATAATAACATTAGGAATTTGATTCATACTTTACATGCACAGATCTCATTAGTTATTATTTAAATTATTCCATCTTTCCACAGATCTTTCACTTCTGCCCAAACAACTTTCACACCCTACCAGCCAAATGTACCAGCTTTTAGATATAATATTAGAGGCGTCATTCTACTCTAGAATTCAAACATCATCTGTCTTATCATATTTTCAGTTCCACAGCTCCCAAAGACATCTGGCTATCTTGAAGTCAGTGGGAGTTAGATACATAATCTGCTTAGGTGGTTTTGAAAATCTCTTACATGCCTAATGACATATTTAGGTCTCTTTTGTAAAATAAACTCCTGATTATTACGTATAATATTACACAGGTTCATATTGTAACCCTTTGATGTGCAGACTTTCCTTGGTTAAAATTATGTTAAGTACTGAGCACAAGGAGATGACTATGCTTGTCTGCACTATCAGCTATCATTAGAAGAAAGAAACCACAGTGGGAGAAACAGAGGCTTAGACAAAACATAGGCCCACATGCTTGCAAAATCTTATGTATTTAAGGAAAATTTTTTTAAAAGCTTACTTAAAGCACCTTAAGCATATCATTGAGTAACAACACTACTCAATCATATCACTGTACAAAGAATGAGAGCAGTGGGAGGTATCAGACATACTTACCTGGTACCAAACCATTAAAACTACTCCTATTTCCTTATTGAATTAGAGGATCAAAATTTAGCTTTAACTTCTTCCCAGAGAGAGCATTTCATTGAAGTGCTTTCTAATATTTGAGGAGTAGTTGTGTGTAAATAACAGAAGAGCGCATCTCTTAATCCATAAATTTGTGGTAGTCCAATCACAATGAATTTGATCACATTTGAGTGAGTCCTTGCCAAAATTTGTGGGGTATTTTTTAACATGCTTTCTGAGAGAGTAGACAAAGAGCTGTAAATCTGTTTAAATCAAGAAGATTCCTTTTAATCTGAGGGGATTGTGGGAGTGAAAAGCCAGATTTCCTTAGGATTTTAAGGCTGACCAAGTTGGCAATAGTTTTTAGTGCTTTGAAGAAGCAACAAATACTGCTCTCAGTCACGAGCAGAACAGGAAAGTGCCACTAAAGCTCCTCACAAACCAGCACATTGGCAAAGTAAGAAAGTACTTAGTTTTTTCCTGTTCTGGATTATGAGAATTTACCAGAATGTTAATTTTCTGACTAATTCTACTACAGGATAGTACAGAAGATATGACAATATTAATATATTAACAATTTTTCCTTAATTTTTGCCCTTAGAAGTTTTATACATTTTTATCATAAAGACATATTATTAAGAAGAACTTATGAGAAAGAATATTTAACTATCTGTTTCTACAATTACTCTCAAAATGAATGTGAATTTGAGAACCAAGAAGAATTTGATCTAAATCCCCTATAAACATGATAGTTAGCCATTACAATGCGTTGTGAAGGGTTTGAATTATGCCTGATCAACACATATTTTAAAGTCGGAAAGTTATTAATGAATTACTTGATGTTTTTCTGCAATAAAAATGTGTATTAAAAAGATCGATCTCAGCTTTAAAATTTGCTTCTGAATGTCATTCCTGACTTTTGAACTTGATATTCATAGGAAAGGAGGCAGGCACACTTTCCACATAAAAATTCCTGTTACAAGCAATAGCAAACACACTCTGTATAAGAGCTAAGAGCTTATTCTTGGGTTGATTAAAATTTTATCAGTGAATCAAAATAAAACAGTTACTGTCATTAGTCTAATCTACAGCACCACATTACTGACTCCAAAATCCTTGCTTGCTCTCTTAAAAGAATTAAAATTGCATATAATTTCATTCTATAACTGAAGAAGGAATTAAATGTTCTTTAAATGTAACAAATTATCAAACGTAATGAGATGAAATCAACATATTTTATTGATTCAAGTCATACAGCTAAATATTTTTCTGTTTGATGACAAATCCATCTACTAGAAGGATATTTGGGCTTATTGTATAATTAGTTAAAAGATAAAAATACTGAACAAAAAAAGAAAATTTAGTCTAGTTTTCTGAGCATAAAATATTTTTGACCTAGGTTTATATCTAAGAATGAGGACTTAGAGAAAAGGATGTAAGAGAATCTAAGTAATATATTTACTTTCAAGATCAAAAAAGAACCAAAAGGACCAAATATATCCACTGGGTTTATTACACAGTCTTTACCAATAATGACCAAAAAATCACACTGTACACTAATTAAAAGTAACTTTATGCCATCATTGTAACAAATTATCACAGGACATCCTCCCTTCAATCCTCAACTGTACCAAAATCTGAATATTCTCTAAAATTGTGATTGTGGGAAAAAAGGAAATGAAGAAAAATATGGTCAGAGAACCTTTGTGACCACTGGGGAATAAAACTTGTCTCCAGATTTAAAATTATGACTGTACATATCCAACCATGCACATACATTTACATATATATATATATATATATACATATATATATATATATGCACACATAGACATATTTTGAGTTTCTCAGACAGGAGTCAGAAGGATTACACTATATACCTATACATATTTGAACAAGAGATAGAAAAGCAGTTGTTTTTCAATCAAATATTACCCTCTAATTTTTTTTGTTGTTCTGGAGACTGACAGTTTCTCAGATTCCATATTGTCCATTTTACAATTCAGAAGTCTTACTTGCATGCTTTCAACTCGGCAACATTTGAAAAACAAAATATGACATCCTGTCCTGATACATATTCCTGATATGAAACAGTGATATAGTGCTCCCCTTCCACTCACTCTCCTAAAAAAAAAAAAAAAAAAAAAAATAGAGTCACAAGTTTGATTTTTATAGGATAGCTTACATGAATTTAAGGAAGTAAGAATTTGGTCACCAATTATGTGATTCAGAGATCTGTACAAGGCTCACTCATATTTCCATTCAACACTTCTTTGTTATAACATATCAATAAATTTTAATTATTCTATTAGGTCTTTGCTAAATACCTTGCCTTTAGCCCTTTTTTTCCCTTTTGTCTCAGTGAAAAAGAAAAATACATCAAGACTTATTTTTCTGCCAGGGGACTCATACAAAACTAAATCTATGGAAGACAGTTTTTCATCATCTACTGTAACATCTAACATTTTTGTTGCTCATTCTAAATCAAAATCTCAAAAAGAAGCTTGCTATTCTTTAACAATATTTTTTTCTCTGAAACCTTCAACAAAAATGCCAAGTAGGACAGTGTCCTTGATGTTTGCTTTCTCATCAGATGGGAAACAGATCACCTGTTATAAAATAACTCTGACAAGTCTATTGCAATGTCAGCTTTTCTTTCTGCAGCTTTGTTGTGAAAAAGATAGTTTCCCCTGTAGTTTAAAGGGCTCTAATATCAAGTATATTAGGAAGTTCCTCTCTGTCAGAACTGTAGGCTCTGACAATCTCCGAGGAGCATTTGCATATACTAGTTTATGGGCATGAATTACAACTTACTTGTTCCTGCTTCTGCAAGATATCTTTGATCTTTTGCTTAAAAAAAAGGGAATTGAATTTGAAGGTTTAAGTAGAAAAATAAAGAACTACCATATGTAGTGTTTTCTTCAGAATTTCCTGATTCTTATAAAAAAAACTGAATTGCAATTAATTTTCCACCAATTTTAACAACAATGTGTAATATAATACAAATTATATGGTTCATATGATGTATATGCATGTCTTCCTACATTATATATAAAGTGAAAAATAAAGTCTAATGACAAAAAACAGTTTTCTGGAATACATTGAAAAATGTGTTTTAATGATCACCAATAAAATAGCAATAACAAAATCTGCATGCATACAAAGCCATTAAAGGGGAGAATTTAGCTTAAAGCCATATTCACAAAAATGTTCTTAAACTTGTGAGAGACATTTTGTGAAATCAATTTTTATATATTCCAGAAAGCAAATAAGATTATTATAGTTTTTACCCACTTATGTATATGCCTTTGGTGATATGTTTATAACATATCAAATGATTATAGCACATTTCAAAAACCTGCAAATCATTTATGACAGGCTCTTAATATTAACTTTGGCCCTCAAAATAATGCTAAATCATACACAGAACACTGACACAGAACTTTTTATCCTGTATTTGTATGATTCAAGCCTTGTTGGAGGATAGGACTGTGTGTATGGTAGCGTGATCACAATGATTTTCATATGTTATTATTAAAATATCATATTTTATAAAGAAATCCTCAGAAAGGCACATTATAGAACAACATTGACTGAGCAGTGTGACAGCTAAAAGATTAGTCCAGTTTTAAAAATGCATTATTATTTTATAAGGTAGTCCCTCTCTGTCCAAATACTAACTAGAATAGATGTGGTAGGAGAAGGAGTTAGACAGTTTGACACATTTCTGACCCTTTCTCATGTATTTCCTGAAATGAAGCTGTAATTGTTATGCATGTTGCAGGTTATGGTGATGAGCTGATAGAAGAGGTTGTCAAATTATACAGCACGCAATCACTCAGTGACACAGCAGAAAAAAAAGTGGAGGAGGATTTGCAAATCTGTCTACAACACGTAAGTTTCCAGGCAAAATGAGCATTCTGGAAAGCCATATGTCACACTTAGGTAAATGAGACATGCATATGTTGTGGACATGAAAACACCCATTAAAAATAAGGAGGTGAAGTGTTTGTAAGTTATTGGATGGGATCCAGATCAACCACTCTGTACAAATGAGAGAAAACTAAGAGACACATTCCTGTTTCCAAATGGATACCACCAATTCAACTCAAGAGGCCACCAATTTATACTCTCTGCTTAGAGAAACGAAAAAGTTACATAATTTGAAAAGACTACTATTAAATCCAAGGCAGATAGCACTTTATTAAGATCACTAGCTGACAAGAGTGAAAAAAAAATATGAAAGTGGATTTTAATTATTTAAAAAATAATTGTTTCAAAAGAGTCACAAGCCACCTCATAGTTAAAAGTAAAGCTCACAAAATCTTCCATTAAATGTATGATGCTGGCAAATCAATCAGGATAACTACCAAGCAAGAAATAGCTAACTAAACCTTTATTTCAGCTAGAGACTTATATTTGTATATTACAAAAGCAACATATTAAACAGAGCCTTTGGGTGGCAGTATAGTCTACCGTATTTCAGTGATCCATATACATGTTCTGCTTGTTTCAAGATGTTTTCAAACTTTGTAGTGATCCATTTGATTTAAAATGCTCTTCTCACCAAATAACATAATTGATGATAAAGATCTTTGAATATACTTAAAAATATCTGTCTTTTACAGAATTTTTCAGAAAAGACAAAAAGAGAGAAGTGAGGAAAGAGAACAAGAAGAAATGAAGAAAGGTGAGTGTCTCTTATTTGGTGCCATTTATTTTGGTTTTTACACAATTCACTCTAAAAAAATCAACTACATATAGCTACTAACTGATCCTCATGAAATTTTATACTTTCTAGTGGGCAATAAAACTCATAAATCTTCTCCATTACCTTTTTTCCCCCGTATAACCACTTATAATTTCATGGCTCAGAAGATATATCTGTATGTGACCAGGCTGCTCATCTTGATGGGGAAGGGGGAAAGAAAATAAGAGGATATTTACTTCTCTAATTTTGTTGTGGTGATTATAATCATCAACATATATTTTTCTTCTTGTTTTTACTTCCCCTCAGAGTAATTTTAATTTTGTTTGGTAAACATTTGAGAGATGTCATCAATAACAGATGATAGAATTTGTCCCACTGCATCTGATTGTTACCTAGCAGAACATGTAAGTAGAGAGCACATAAATTTCAAATTTAGCCAATAAGTTAGAGTTAATGCTTCTGCTGCAAAAACCTGCTGATCTTTGTTCATTCATGTCTTGGTTTTCTGTTGATTTTGACAAGCTGTGACATTCTTGCCTTCCAGAATTGAACCTTGCATTAGAGAGTAAACACTATGGATGATTCTGAGTAAATATAAAACCTCTAGTAAGTCCATCAGTACTTGGATTTTCATCCCTAGTACTGGTCATGTTTAGCTTAGATAAGGAGGTTCCTGTGAAACATTAAATAAGACAGGAAAGCAGGTTACCAATAGCTTTGTATACCCATCTTAAACAATATACATACCTTGATTATGAGCACTGTTTAAAATATGATCTCATAGAAATATGTTATTAATAACAATTTCCAGAAGATGAAGTTTAAGCAACTCACTAAACCAAATGTCAGATAGAAAATGCAGTTAGTGCTAGAGTTAACTGAAAAGCTGTAGCATTGTCATGGACAATAGAGTATCACTGTTCACATCCTATTACAAAAATGTTGGACTTCTTTACTCTGAAGATTAAAAAATTTTAGCTGTAATCCAGGTCTTGTTTGACATGACATTTAGTAAGGAAAAGCTCAGTAACTTTTGTATTTAGCAGTAATAGGATAACATGCTACAGCAGTTGCAGTAATTGACCAATACCCCTATTGCTTAGGTGCTTTTTCATTTTTTTTCCCATTTTGTCCTCTATTTCCTCCTTCCATTTCCCACAAGGAACAAGCTTTCGAAACATCACATATTTCAGGGAAAATAAAACAAGACACTCACGCAACCTTAAAAAACAAAAAAAACCCAAGAGAAACCCTAATCTTCTCCAACATCTTCATGACAGATAGAAGTCACAATTTGTACAAGTGGCAACACATTTCGTTGAAAGCAACAAAAACATATCTATTATTGAATCAAAGATGCAGTGAAAGCATTATGTCTTGAATGACTTACAAATTTTATATATGGTAAAGTTATTTTTACACAATTTTCGTGTGTGGTCATGGTCATTCAAAATAACTAATTCTGCACATGTATTGAAGCCTTTAAAAACCTAAATAAATTATCTTCCCTTCTCCTCATTTTTCTACTGTCATTTTATTGGACCAAGTTTTTAATATATTACTAGTTTTTTCTTTAGTTTGACAAGGAAGGCTAAAGGAAGCTCAGATAAAGATTTGAAATAAATCACTAACTGGAATTCTACATTTAATTTTGCTAAAATAAATTAAAGAACATTGTCCAGTCTGAAACATATGGAGTGTGAACAGCTTCTTAGTGTAAGAGATATATGGCTAATAGAGCAAAAAAGAGATGTTACCCGAGGCAGAAAGATACACTGAGTTTGATGCAGGAGTTAATGAAATAAAATAAACATGGGTACATGTAAAAAACCCCAGTCAATAGTGTGCTCCATGTTTAGGAAGGAAAAAGAAGGAAGAAAGAAGGAAAAAAAAAAAAAAAAGAAAAAGCAGCCTTACAGTGAACTCAAGAGCATCAAGAGTGCTTGTACTGTTCAAAGGTAAAGGATGACAGGAATGCCACAGGTTAAGTGGAATTTCTCTCAAGAATAATGTGTGACGTGTGGTAGAAGACGAGTGGACTAGCTACATGGGAATAAAGGAGCATCTTAATTGGACACTTGTTTTCAGCTCTGACGTGAGCAGCTCAAGGAATAGTAGCACAGGAAGAGTAGCCAGATATAACAGTGAGAAACTGAATGAGACTTCAGGCTATGATAAGAAACATGAAGTAAAAAAAAATTAAATAGATGGGTATATTACAAAAAAAGAACACATGAGAAGATCAGGATAAAAGAACCTTCTGTTTGGTTAGAAATAATATGTTCATTCTGTGGTTTCAGAAATAATTTGTATCTTTGAAGTTTCAGGTAAAAAAAATACCTTTTTCCTCAAATGGGATTAAAGGAAGCCTTTGAAAAGAACAAAGCTGAAAAACTCAAGTGTTTCACAATTTGCTAAGCTACTCCTTTTGCCCTCAAGTTGAACCTAATTTACAGGATGAAAAGAAGTGACTATCCTTACTTGTTGCTGTACCCTGGAAAGAAAAAATCTGGTGGAGTGTTATTTGTTTATTTATTTATTTACTTTGGTTGTTTTGGTTGGGTGGGCGGGCAACTTCATCAGCAGTGACTGAATTGTTGTGCACAACAACATTGTTCACATCTCATCTCACTGGTAGAAAATGCAACAATGATTACAGACTTTATGCTAAAGTTCATACAAATCTGGTTTGTACAAAAAAAGAGGCTGAGGTCTGACAGATTTTTAGAGATAAAATGTCTTCTGTGGTGAGATGCAATTGCATGGTCTGTAACTACATTAAATTAAGTTAATGTGTGTCCATGTAAGTAAATAAAAAGTGATGGGACACATGGAGCAGTACCCATAATTTGAATATTTTTACATACATCGAACCCCCCATAATCTCCATATCCGAAGTCTCCATCCTCTACTCCTTAAAGAAGGAAATAGGGATGAAGCCCTGGATTTCGGGGGTTTTTTTCATTGTCTAGTTGCACATGATTTTTTTTCTCCAAAGGCATTTTTATAAGTAATCAAAAACAATATTCAGCACTTTACCTTTGGCGTTCAATACTCTCAGAATTATAGAATTACCAGGATAATTCCTGAGTGCATCTTTGTGTCTCCTTAACTGAGTCTTTGCACTAATAGCTCCAGGTCTACTAAAAGAAAGACTTTTTTTTTTTTTAATTAAACACTGAGTTAGTCAAATATTTCTTCAGCACCGCTGCAGCTTGGAATTTTAAGAGTGAGAACTAATAAACACCATACAATGGCCTGGGTTGGAAGGGACCTTAATGATCTAGTTCCAACACCCCTGCCATGTGCAGGGATACCTTTCACTAGACCAGGTTGCTCAGAGCCCCCTCCAACCTGGCTTTAAACACTTCCAGGGACAGGGCATCAATATCAACAAGCCATCAATTTACAGCTTTGCAAACATCTACCTAGGTTCCTGGAGGAACTCTCTTAATTGTGATTTCATAAGATAAATTATGTTTCTTCCTCCTATTGTCTTTAAATGCTGCCTTAAGCTCAAGGAAAAACATATATATGGGTCTAGCTGACTCTTTTTCAAATTTTTATTGGATGTCCTGGCTTATAAATATAGTGCAACATATTTATTTCAAATAATATGTGTGGCTGTTGGTGGTTTGGGGGCAGTTTAGTTTGTTTCTTTTTAACGAAACATTTTCTAAGATCATCATCTTGTATTCACTAAGCTGTTTTCAGCTTTACAGAGATGTGGTCTAAGGGAAGCCCTGGGCAGGTCCTCCTTCCAGTTTAGGCAGGGCATTTGCACAGCAAGTATCCAGACTGACTCTTACAATTATGCAAGGCAAGGTTTATTTTATGAATTTTACTGTGGGCTACTGAGGACACCTCTCCACGGTTTGGTTTCCCCAGGCATATGAAAGTGAAAAGTATTCCAAATTTCTGCTCACATCCAAGGTGTCTGGACATTTTGAGTTCTAAAGACCCAGAGTCAAGTGCATTAAACACAATGCAGCTCAGATAGGAAGTTCTGAGGCAAGGTGTAAACATCCACAGGGTTTGCATTTTTTTAATCTTCTGATTTACCTGATGGCTAGTATAATGTTTCAATAGATTAATTTTTAAAAAAGGAGAAAATTCTTGGCAGACTCTGTAATTAGATTCTGAAAATAATTTTAGAACCTCAAATGATAGGTACTTCATCACTTATAGCCTCTAAGAAAAGATGTATTACAGTTTCTAGAAGAAGCTATAGTTAAGTTGTTTGTTGTTGTGAATTGAAAATACCTCAATTTCAGAAGCTACCAATTCTGTTGTACAATATACAATGTTATACTGAGGGGCCATATTGATTCATTTAAGACTAAGAATATATGAAATTGTGAGAACGTGCAAAAGTCTTGCAGCAGAATGAAAATTTAAAGTGTTCAGCTTAAAAAAAAGTGATTCCAACTAAAAGGAAGTCTCTTGTACTTACGATCATAAGAGATCATGATATCATGAAGCACTCATTTTGGTATATTTGAGTCCCTATAGATTCAGCTGGACACCTAATAGTTAAATGACAGCATGCATTGCCTGCAATAGCTCAGTAACTGTGCAATAAAAATGTACTTCCTACAGTATAGTTCCATGCGTTTAAGTAAAACTTGTAAAGGTATCATAAATTGCTTGCTAGCCTGCCATAAGAAGGATATGTGAATTAGCTCTGAAAAGAATTGCATCTTGTGTTCCAGATGTGCTAAAATCTTAGTGGAATGAATTTCTTTGATGTGCTCCATACTGCCTTTGTGCTATATACTTGGCTGTCCTATAAAGGCAATGAAAGGAGGTTCATCTCTTTTCAGGTATTTACAGTGCAAAATGTATTGTTCTGTTAACTGTAAAGGCAATCTAGTCCACTTGGAAGTCAAATTAATCCTACTCATAACATGAGCACTGTTCCAAGTGCATGTCTAGTGCTCACTGAGATCTCCATTCAGTCTCTCCAAGACTACATCTAAAGCAAGAATCAGGAGTAAGATCAATCTACTTTTATTTACTGATCCAACATGTAAAGTTCTCTGCCAAACAACTTTTCTAGGACAGTCTGGTGATGACAGTGTTACTCATATAAGCACCAATTACCTTCTGAAGCTGTAATACCCATCTTCCATGCAAAAATTTAGAATCCATTCCTATGGGGAAAAAAAAATCTCCTCGATCCTTCTGTTTTGTCTTTAAATATTTATGTTCATATAAAAAAATCTGATTTTTTACTGTCGTATTACTGGGTATTGGTTGTTTTTCTTCCATAGGTAAAATCTTAAGAGGTAGTTATCCATGGATCTGAAGATTTTACGACATTCTCAAATACTTCATTCTTTACCACCACTAAAAGAAGAAATCTTCTAAATATGCAGGTGTGGCATTGATTTTGAAATATGTTTTCCTTAATTCTATTCCTGGCAAAGGAAGTACTACATTACTTTGTAATTGAACAAGCAACTGAAGAGTCATTGTTGTACATTTATCTACACATTTGGCTCCTCAGATTCAAAGTCAAGACAGGTATCTCCAGATTCATTTGTCCTAAACAAAATGTGCAATCAAGCTTGGACTTTGCCATGAGAAGCCTTTATAAAATAACGTGTGATTTTGAAAGAACTAAAGAAATCAGACATTGAATATATAAAGAGATAAAAAAAAAAGTTTGATGAAAGATTTTCTTTTCAGGAGTACCCACTCTGGGAACAACAGTGACAATCATGGTCATAAAGACTGAGGGAAGAGTTGGAAAATATGATGTCATTGCTCTTAAGAACAAAAATTATATCTGTCAATATAACCTTATATTTCAGAAGTTATTAGCATAGTCATAATTAACCTATTTCTTCCTCCTTACTTTCTCCTTTTCAGGTAGTATAACAGACTCCAAATAGACGGTTCTGTTCAATTAAAATCTTCAATCTAATTTTTTATCTTGTAAATAATTATTTATCTGCAAATAGTTGCATCTTCAATTTACTGCACATATAAATAATATCAAAAGGTAAAAAGCTTGATGTTGGTAATCTTGAAGAAGGGGGCTTTCTTTCCAAATTTCAGAGTTGGTTAGACTGAGTGATATGATTTTCAGGCATAATAAGATTTTTAGACACATTTATTAGAAAGAGCAAAGTTGTGTTTACAAAACTAAAGGCCACTTGTCAATTCAGACAAAAACCTGTCTCTATTTCCTTTCGTGTCAGGAATCCAATACAGTTATTTATTGAATTCTGCCTGATTTACTTTATATACCTCTGTAAAATATTGGTGAGTTGATATCCTTTTAATGCATGAGTTTTACGAGTAATTTAAGCAATTCCATGTATTTGAGCTAAACCATTTAACTATTTCTATTAAAGAGAGGCATAGGAATTTCTTTTAATCACATCAAATAAGCTAACTTCAGTGATATTTATATTCTAATTTTGGGATTTGGACCTGTTTCTACTTCCTCTTCATAGAGGAAAACCATCTGACTCTTACCCCTTACCTCTAACCTGATCCTTTGCAGCAGCTATCAAGTGTATCTTCAGAGGAAATGGCATCACCTATGGCTGCTTTCTCCTCTGAACATCAGGATTTAGTAAATTGTATCTGAGGTGCTGCCTGTACCGCTGGTGTTTCTGGCATGAATAAAGCTGCTGTGTCACTGAAGGCTTTCTGAAATTCAGCTCTCACTGCTTTATGTTTCATCTCAGCACAGGTCTTGCTAGCATTTGTGTTATTGTTGCTGTTTTAGGGGAATTGCCCAACACTGATACATTCAGACTTCTGTACATTTTTCTGTCTCATTTGTATACTTTTGATAACAGGGTGTAAGCTTGATCTCAAACTTTTAATTCTTCTTCTCCCTCCTTTTTTTTCTTTTCTTTTTTTTCTTTTCTTTTTTTTATGTGTGTGAAATCAGACCTGAACAAAAAAGGAGTAATAATTACATGAATGGATCAACAGCCTTCCAGGAGGTGTACGTGATCTATTTTCTTTCTAGCTTTAAAGCATTTTTAGTCTGGGCTCAAGAAGAAATTTTTGGGTGAACCTCTGGGTTAGCAGTTCTCACTAAGACTAGAAATAGTCCAGTTGAAAAAGGGTTTTATTAAAATCACTGTTGTGGTTGCTCTGCTAAAAAAGATCGATGAATTTTGCAGTGATAAGACTAATACTCATAAAGAGAGTTGACATACCAACGCCTGCTACAAGCCAAAGCTCCAAAGATCTACAGGAGTTAAACAACTAAATCATCATTTGGTGCATAATTAGTCAAGGATGTATTGCACTTTAGTCTAAAAAAAACTTATCACAATAATCATTATCTAAAAAGAGGGAAAGAGAGAGCGAGCAAACCTCACAGGAAAAATATTACTAATGATACTTTATGCACCACTGAAAGCTGCTCATTATTACAGTTATGAAGGTGATATAAAAATAGAAATAGAATGGAATAGATTTTATCTCTGCTGATGGATATGTCACTAAGTTAATAATAGTGCTAAAACTAGGAATAACGCTTTTTGAAAAAAAAATGGCTGTATGGCTAAGCATGTGTGTAAAATCAGTAACAATTTCAGTAATAGTTATTTAATCCAATTACTTAGATATTATCATTACTTCATTGACTAATGCTTCATAAGTATAGTAAACAACCAGTATTTCTACATGCTTGAGTAAGGACAAACCACGCTGATCTAGCAGTAAAATGAGTTTACTGCCTAAATGCTCTTTTGCATTTTTTAGATATGAGATGTGCTTTTTAAATCTCTTGCTTGATTCTAAGAAGTCACTTCTAATATGGCATTAGAAAGAGAAACATTTTATCTATTAAGTAATGAAAACTGCAGTATTTTCCATTAAGAATTTTGAAATCTCTTACTGAATTTATAGATGAGAATAATAAAATCTAGTGAAATCATGCAATTTCTATCTGATTTGACAAAGCAAAATTAGAGAAGAAAATAGTTTAAATGTTAATTTCAGTATTTTCTCAGCACTTCTGTTTTTTATTTTGAACTATTGCTTCATTTACAAATTTTTCTAGAATTATAAACAAGAAAGGAAAACATTATAAAAAAATCTTGTTTTGAGACAAGAAGATTTAATTATATACAAACCAAAATATTTTTGGGTTTTAACTTCATTTAGAAAATGAAAACATTTTTCACTTTTGCCTGAAAATGTTTGAATGTCAAGATCTTCAACAAATCAGATGAAAATAAATTTAGCTATACCTCCACTGATATACTATTTCTTTGCATAGCTTTCTTTTAAGATAAAATGTTGAATCATGATTTTACCTGGAGAGTCTTTTCATCATAACATGAAGTGTATAAAAGTTATTCAACTGTCCCTCCCCAGCCTCATAAATTAGTAGAGGGAGAAGAGGAGTGATTGAAAGAGGAACTTTAGGAGAAGTGTACTGGCAAAAAAAAGAGTTTATTTTCCTCGGTCACGATGTGAAGTTCTTCTAGTAGTTTCTTGAAAGGTGTCAGGTAGAACTGAGCTTAGAAACTCTCATTCTAGGCATCTTCAAGATGAAAAGCAAGGATGAACCAAACCTCAGTTTCATACGTATTTTTGTAACTCATGTACACTTAAAAACCTGAAAACTTTATTGCTTTTTTACATGGACTGGATTGTTTTACAAATGAGCCATAAGATTGTTGTTAACAGTATTGTCAAATTGCAGAACATAATACAAATTATCGTTACACTTACATTGATTAAAGACAGTATTTCCCTCACATTCTTCTTTTCAAATACATTGATAAAAATTTGTAGAAAGTTTGGAATTCCAATTTATATTCAAATCTATGAAATCCACCTAACATTTATCTTCTAGCTGCTATAAAATGAAATATGTTTTCTGCTTGACTTGCCCATTTGAACTTTAATATGACAGTAACATTTTATAAAATACAATACATTTCATTTTCCAAAATGGTTTTGTGTAATGAAGACATCAACATTTTTTATATTTTTAGTGGCAGAAGATGTTGATGGGATATTCATAAGACTGTGCAGCTGAGTAATTATACATGGTAAAAATATTTTAAAATTCAATTCAACCACATTTTATTCATCCAAAAGGGGAAAAAAGCCAACAAAACAAAACACAAAAAGTGGATGAAAACTGGTGCTTTTCATATTCTACTGATAAAGCAGAGTGTTTAGCATTGGAAAGTTTTGCAATTATACAGTTTAAATTAATGGTGTCTAGGATTTGAAACAACAACTGTCATTTGAAAATTCAGAGTCAAATTAAGGAGAAAGTGATATCTCGAGAGCACAACTCAAATAGTGTGTAGGAAGGACTATTCCAGCCCCTTCCTCTTGATGTGGGACATGCATATGCCACTGACAGGTAGATTCTTCGACGAATGTGTTGATCTCCCTATTGTCCTATGACAGTAGAGAAACATAAAGCATTTTTCTCACCCTTTTTCTGCCCTGAGGACAGTTTGTTACTTCCAGGTGTCTTATGTAGATCTTATCTTTTCTTGTTAAACAATTTACTATGATACTGTAACAGTGAGACTATTTGCCTGAGGATCTTCTACAGCTCCAAAGATTTTAAAGGAATTTTTCCAGAATTATTAACATCCTTTTCTCTTCAAAGCCCTAGCTCTTTGCAAAGAAAATAGTTATCATCCCAGGGTACATGCATAGGAATGATTTAAGGAACTGTATTATAAAAACATAAACTACAAAACATTGCTTCATACACTGTGAACATCTTATCTGACTCAAACATCCAGATGAAAATTTTTAAATGAATTAACTTAGTCTTAGAGTCTAAAATACCCAGTGGTGACAATAGCAAGTCCATTCACAAATACCTTTTAGCCATTGTTTTTCTCTCTGCTTCTTACACTTTAATGATAACAACAGTAATCATATTTACACATTAAAAGGTTTCAACTGGTTATTACTTCAAATAATAAAAATAATGCAAGAGCTTGAATATCAATCTGTCCCTTTTAGAGAGAAAGCAAAAACAATTAAGTAACAGTATCTGAAAGCTGCTCATTCCAATTTGCATGGGACTTGAGGGATAGAGAAAGCTGTCTTTTTCAACCATACTGTTCATAGAAGAAGAAGACAGGTATCTGAGATTTTTTAATTCCATGTAATTAGAATTTGCTGCACAATCAACAGATAATTTGTTAAAAAATCCTTGCAATAGGGAAATTCTTATACAAATAATTGAATACTCTGAGCTAAATTCGCAGTCACTGTCTAGATGGTGAAAGTTTCCTTTGCAAGGGTTCTTACAACGATGTCCTCAGCTGGATTGGGTGAAATTCCTCATCCTGCTGTTCCGCTCGGTTCCCAAGTTCCCATAACCAGCTGGTTTGTGCTCCTACACGAGCACTCCAGCTCAGGCACAATCTGTCCCATTGCTGCTGTCTTAAACCACACATAAACGAGCTAACCATGGTAATCTTATGCAAAGGTTTGTCTTACTCAACCATTTTCCATTTATAATGGTCTTATCTATGTAGTCCTGCAGCAATAACCTTCCCAGGAGTCGTCAGAAAGTCCAGTTTTTTTCCACAGGATTTAAATCAACACACTGAAATATAAAATTCAGTGTAGGCACTGCAGGTTCTGCCGGAGAGAATCTTCGAGTCAGTCTAGAATTCCTGGAGAGCTCCTGCACCAGCTGATACAATGCTTTGTTGCAAGGGAGCCAGCATTTCATGCTCATAATGGGGCACTCATCAGCCCACTGTCTCGGTGGTGCAGATGAGTAACTAATGGCTTGGTGGGCCACCTGGGGAGCGAATGGCCTGACTGCAGCAGATGTGTGCACACAGTCACAGCCCTGATAACCAGACACACCCTTTTAACAACACGACCAACTGAAATTCAACTTTAATGTCTCCCAAATTCCATAGTTCTTGGCACAAATCCTATTGGAATTTCAAGTGACCCTGGTAAAATAGATGATTTTACCTTTTTTTTTCCTTAAAATAATGAGATCAATGATCTTAAACAGTTTTTAAAATTTCAAAGAGGAACTCCAAAGTAAATTGCTTAAAAATTACATTAGTATTCCCAAATTCATCCACTGTTTAGGAAAATTCTAAGTTATTTCTAGTTCATGAGTCTCTGAGTGCATTTAATGCCCACAGTATTAGGGTTTCAACCCATTAACCATCTTTAATTTGAAAATCACCTTGGTTGATTAATTTTCCCCTTCAGGCTACCTCAGATATCTTGTTCAGTTTCAGCTTTTTCTGGTTGCATCATTGTAGACATCTTGAATATAGACACCTCAAAGTATATTTCTTTTTACTTCCCTTTTTCCTAAGCAGTGCTAATCTGCACATTGTAGTGCATGGTCCTCCACTTACTCCACAGGCCACATATCCCCATTATCTCAATCTCTTCTCCACTTTCAATTTTGTCGTCTGCATTTATTCCTTTGGCAAACCCTTCCGATGTGCTGTGTACCTTCACTGGCAATTGTCTAAGCCACCTTTCCTTCTCTAGTTCTCTGAATCTTTCATTGTCTTTATTCTAACCTTTATACTCTAAAATGCATTATTCCTTTTTTGCCAATTTAGCACTTCTTTTTGTAAAAGATTGCTTTGTTTCAGGTTTAACCTGATATTCCTTTCCCACTCCCAGATCTAGAATGTGGTTTTTCAATCTGTAAATTATTTATTGAAGATTTTTATTAAGGTGTTTATTCATACTAATTTGTGTTAAATTATTGTGTACATAAACCTGACATTTTGAATGGCTGAAGGATCATTCAGATAATGAAAGAATCCCAGATAAAAATCAGCTTGATTGTCATTGGGGACTAGCTGGCATGTTTGGGTAAGAGGAGGGGAGGGGAAGGGAGGGGAGGGACCTTATGAGTACTTGCTAAATCTACTGGGAAAATTGCCTTGAAAGTATAATAAAAGTAATCTATAATATGAGTTGTAATAATTAAAATTAAAATTTTTTATTTTCCTTTTGTAGACAAAACGTATTTTACCATCAGTAATAAAATTTCATCAGTAATAAAAGTCAATATTTTGAATTGGTAAGGAGTTACAAAAATGGTATATTTATATTTTTACATCCCTGACATTGCTGCTGTGTTAATCTTGGGGTTAGATGTAGCATAGAGGAATCTAATGTTATTTGTTCATAGAGGTTGATTTTTAAGCAATTTATCATTATGAAAATATTCCACAAGGGTCCATACTTTAACCTGAACAGGAAATTAATGAAGATCCTTCGTAGTTCTGATGTCATTTGAACTAATACAATACTGAATAAATATGTTTACCTTGACATTAAGATAAATTCTGTGTAACATCTCGCATCGCATTTTATTTTTTGGCATTTTTGTTACTCCCAACTGACTTCTAACAGATTGAAACTTTTCATTGTACAGAAATCCATAAAGCTAGTGTTACACAATTTTGACAATTATAGATATTTTCTCCATGACATGTGGCCTTCACTCCTATTAATATATATTTAAGCAAGTAGCAAGCTGATATTATACCTTTGAATGAAGTGTGCAATCACTTACAATAATTTCCTCTTTGTGAATGTTGTCTTTTGAGGATGCTATCTTATTTTCTCTTTTAAATTTCATTTAAAATATAACTGGTTTTATGGTCTGTTCTCATGCTGTGTATAAAGCAAGATAGAGACTTCTAAAGAGCTCCTTTTCAATTCTTGGGGATTTGCATCAGTCTTTTGGAAATTCATATAAAAAACTGAACTGAAAATCATACCAAAAAAACTATTCAGCAAAAATTCCCCTTAAAATGGTCGTTAATGACAATTAGTTTCAGTTTTGCCTTGAGTATTCATTCATGATTTAAGGGGTGTTTTTTCCGAAGATTTCATTAAAGGTGTAGCATTAGCCTTGACCATACTTTTCCCTGACTTAAAATTACAGAGGATGTAGATCTTCTGGTTTGATGTTGTATATTCCCTTGCTGTATTACAAAAGCATGTAATTCTTGATGGTGGTGTATGCCTTTTCCTGGTAGGAAAACAAGCAAATGTACTCCCATTTCCAGAACAACCAAGTGGCTTCTATTTTGTTCTTGTTAGTTTGTTGGGACATTTTTTTATTTGCAGTGGGAAGATTTTGCTGCTGTTTCCATGTTTAACATATGTATGTCTGGTTTGTTTAGGACAAGTTGTTCCTAGAAGGAATTATATTTTACTGCCTCCAGTACTGCTCAGTGTCTAGTATAATGAATGCATCTTTCACTTCACCTGGATTTGCCCTTTGCTACAACAGCAAACCTCTTACTCTGTGCATCCCACTGAAGTAACACTGTTTTGTTACAGGTCATGGATCTTCAACCACGCTTTTAAAGGCTGGGTAAGAGCAAGCTGCTCTGTGATGATAAACTATACCTGAGAGGAATGCTTCATAAGATTGTGCCTTAAACCTCCCCTTTCCTTTGCCTGGAGATATCCTGCTCACTAAATTTTTCTCCGACAACAACACAGAGTATAAGTAGTGCTTGATATACTGAGGGAAAGCAGAGCAAGTTATGTGCCTGTATTCGTTGTATTGTGACACCCTGGGCTTTCTGCTCCAAATGAAGGAATGTTATGCTGCCTCTGGACCATGTGTGGATCTGTGATCACCCATGCCTCTAACATACGACTGCCAGGACCCTCCCTACACATCTGAGAGCAGGGTGAACAGAAACCAAAGGGTTCATTCTTCCTGATTGTTTAATTAAGTACCAGAATTAGGACAAGCTGATAATAAATGATACTACCTTCTTGAATATTGATGGGAAAAGTCACCAGTCCAATAGTTGTATGCAGACCCTTTGTGATAAGCTTTGTGATATAGCAAATTTGGAATGCAAGAGTAGAGGATTCTTGTTGATAGGAGAAAAAAATGAAGGTGGAGAACTCTATCATGAAAACCGTTTGTGGTCCTTTGACAGGCAAAGATAGCTAATAATGGCAAGAATTGAATAGCATATTTTATTATTATTATTATTATTTCAGATAAGAGAATAAATATACTTATTTTATAAGTGCAACACATAAATAATGGACTAGTATTTCAGTAAATTTTGCAATTTTCTTGTGAGAGTTCAGCCACTTTGTGAATCACTTGGCTCAAGAGTCTTAACTTTCTGCAAGTAGCTTAATTTTCTAAATTAACATTATAACCAGTGATGAATGACTGATGTCTTTGTCGAGAGACTGGACAGGAGCTTACACAATATTCTGCTTACTCTTTTCAGTAAGGATATTTGGAATTTGCCATTGAAGCCAAGGATGAAGATACTCTTCTTGATAAGTGTAGCAACACATATTTATCTCTTTATTTTAACATAATTATTAAAAGATGCCTATTTTCCCATCAACTGTGACAAGCTGATTCCTAGCTATTTCAGACATTCTTTTGTTTCAAGCACTGTGTGACCTATTCCTTGCCTCACACTATGTAGTTTCATAGCAATTTTAATACTAAATTTTTTTACGAAGTTTTAATTTTCTGATGGTGTTTTCAGCCAACCAAATTTTAAGATTCAAGTCACATTTATTTCTGTGTTCACCCATATTAAGGTATCATATCTTTATGAAAAATTTAATATACTTGATTATAAATAATTAAGTAATGAGGCAGCACAAGTGCCTTATTTTTTTATATCCGTAAATAATAGTTGTTAAAAAAGATATTTAGCTTCTTTGAGTTTTAACTGATTTCCCTCTGCTGTTTTTGGAGAATCAAGCACCTTCTTCACAAAAGTAAAATGGAGTAAAATGGCTGTGAGGTAGGAATAGGAAACTCCATCTTTCATTCCAGAATTGGTTGAGTGTGCAGATGTGAGTGCCAGACTTCCCAAATGCAAGTGTCAGCCTCATACTCTTTAATATGGAAAAAGGGTGATACTGGAAGAAGAAGGGATGATTTGTTTCCAGCTTTTCTATGCATGTTAGTCCTAGACGTTTTCATGTAAGATGAATAAACCATTTTTAGAGTTCTGACTAGAATGAGTAACATATCCAAAAAGTACATTAAATGTCCTTGATTCACGTAGGCTTGATGAAAGTAATTTAGTACTGAAGTGCTCGGTTTTAAAATCAGTATTTCCCCAGCAAATGATTAAACTAAAGAACTTAGTATCTAAAACATTTACTATGTACAAATTGTATATATAACCGTAGCGGTGGTTCTGAATCTCTCCACTCCAGAGGGACCGCGCTGGATCCCAAGCCGAGACATCAAGCTGTACTGAGAGCGCCCACCAGAACAGACCCGGACAACTCTACCAACAGATGCTGCTCCACAGAGATCAGCGTGGAAGAGAAGGAAAAAGAAGACTCCAGACTTCAACAGCGATCAAGAAGATCACCGAGACCCTTCTTTTTGATACCTTCCCCTTAGACTCTCCCCAAACCTGCCCCATGTACCTCTCAGACCCCAACCTCCCGTACCCCGATCATCCCCAGTCTTGTAGAGAGACAGAGAGGGAGAGAGAGACAATGCTTTAATAACGTTTGTTTGTTTTATTGCAGATTTTAAAGACTTTGCTTTGGATTTTAGTTATTATCTTCATTGTGTTAAGCTTCCTTGGATGTTTTAAAGCCTTCATCATTTCTTTTATTAAGAAGTCACTTTCTTTAAGTAAAAAACGGGGAGATGTAGCGGTGGTTCTGAACCAGGAAGGATTAGAGTCCCTCCATGGATTTGCAGAGGACGAAGACCTCTGGTGGCATGTTCCACACACAGAGAATTTCCCCCCTGAGCTGCCAGAGACAATGGTTTAGACCACCAAGCCACGAACCCCAAGTTCCTGCTATTGGTTCCTTGATTTGTCTGTTATGTATCCCAGTTCTGGAACATTCCCTGTTACCCCCTTGTTCATTCGTTGTTCTCTCTACCCCCCCTCCCCTCCCTAAACCTCATTCGACTGTGCACCCTGGACCCTCCCTTGTACCGCCCCTGTACCCTCAGATTATTGGATGTTATTCCTCCCTTAAATACCCATGTCATGAGCTATTCTGGGCTCTTAGTCCCTGAGCTCCTTTGGGGGTAATAAACCTGCCGAACTCTCATACTAAGAGTCCTCCTTCTTTGGGTAGTTCTTTGCTATCCTGCAGTGCTCTGAGGGCAACAACACCTCAGCCCAACGCAGACTAGCGGAGCCCACCGGCGGCTCCCCGGGGAAGCCTCCCCGATGGGAACGCGGACAGCTTTCCAGGGTCACGCTAGCGCTCTGCTGCCAGGATCAGAGTGGGATTAAGAAGCAGGGAACGCAACATATAACAGTATTGCAAATGCTGCAGGGAAACATTTATTGTTAATTCAAGACCTTATGGATTTAATTTTGCTTTACTCATTGAATTCTTTCATTGTAAAGAATACCTATGTTCTTAAAAAATGTATTATTATTTATGGGATTGTCTTCCATAGCTATCTTATAATTTCTCCCTTTACACCCTTCTCCACTTTTTCTAAAAAATATGTCAACTTTTCCGATTATATTTTATTCTATCCTAATGTTTTTAAATATTTGTATCATATTTTCATTGCTACTAACACTGTTCTTCTTTTACCACAATCTTTTTATTATTTAAACACTTAGAGAAGACAGGGATTATGCCTAAGAGCTGTTTCAATTTTTACTTGCCTACTCAGATAAGGATTCACTACCTTCACTGAAGTGAGTTGGCATATAAATACATAAATACAGTATCCCCACCACGTTGTTGACTCTAGTGAGACAGGATTGAAAAGGAGAAACTCTATGAAATTAATAAGGCCACTAAAACAGTCCCGGTACTCCTGAGAATGCCACTTCAAAGCTGCATCAGTACAGCTGCTCTTTGGGGTTTTTTGAATCCATCAGTGAGTGCTTTAACTTCTACACAGCCCAAATCTGCTCCTGATTAAGAGAGAAAGAAAATTATTTATCAAGTACCCTTTGGGTTTCATAGCAAAAACATCTGCTTAGTGTCATGAGTAGGAAATTACTGAGGGTGTCAGTAAATGATCAAATCTACTTTGAAATTTTTTTTATCTCTACTGTCAGAGAGAATCACTTATTACAGTCAGTTTCAATGGACAAAAGGCTAATTTGGCCTGTGGGTTTGTAGCTAAATAAGTCCATCATTTAAATGACTGTAAGCCACTTTTACTTTAATAAGCAAAACTCTGCTTCATGTTGTATTAATATCTAGATAATGGGTACAACTTATTTCAGGAATGAGAATGTTCACACTAAAAAAGTCTTTCTTGAAAAATTTCAGTTTATGGATAAGAATAAGTTTGGGACATATCTAAATAATGTACTACATTTAGGTTAAATTCATAAGGAAATTTTTTATACATCCCTTTAAAATTTAAAAACTGTGCATTTTTATTAAAAAGAACAAAAGTCACAGGAATTTATTGTGGAGGATACAATTTTCCCTCTCACAAGTTAACAACAAAACCCTTGGATTTTTTGTCGCAACCTTTTAAATGCCAGTCAGTGAAGTGTTCCCTGGAAAACCTTAGGCATGTCTGATTTGAGAAGAACAGTTTAATTTAATCTGATAAGTAGCACTCGCTGTGCTCCATGGAAAAGTCCCTACATATGCATTTAACTTCAAGTTTCAGAAATCCTTTAGGTAGTCTGAAAGCACAAAGCTTAAAGCATTGTAACTTCAGAAAAAATTTAGAATAGAATAGAAAAATATATAGTGTTATACCAGATTCTTCTATATTAAATATTATGAATAAAAATAATGGTCAGGAGGAGCTAGAAGCTTTGATCCTCACTCAGAGTTATGACACCATTGACATAAGTGAAACCAGGAGGGATGACTTCTGTAACTGGTGTGCTGTGATGGACAGTCACAGGCTCCTCAGGAGGGACAGAGAAGGCAGACAAACCAGGGAGGTAGTACAGTATTTAAGGGAGGGATTGGATTGTGGGGGGTTTTGCAACTGGTGATGACAGCTGAGAGACTTTTGTAAGGATAAAGGGAAAAGAAAATAAAGTCTATGCAGTCCTTGCCCTTATGGGTGACTTTTATGTCCCAGATGTCAACTGGGAATTGTACTGTGGTTACAAGCAGGTCCAGGAGATTCCTGAAATATGTTGGAAATAACTTTTTGGTGCAATTACTAAGAGAGCCAGCTGGAAAGGTTTTGTCCTAGATTTATTGTTTGCAAACAGAGAGGAATTCATGGACTAAGATGGGTGGATACCTTGATCACAATGATCATGAAATAGTTCAATTTGAAATCAAGGGTAAGAGGAGAAAACTTGTTGGCAAAACTTTCACCCAAGATACAGGCAGAGAAGACTTTGGGCTGTTAAAGGAACTAGTTAGTAAGGTCCCTGGTAATCTACCTTTGAAGTTATTGATGTCTACAAATGCTGGTTACTTTTTAAGAGACATCTCTTAGGAGTGTGGGAGAAGGCAATCCCAAAGTGTCAGAGGTCAATGAAAAGGGTCAGAAACCCAGCCTGGCTGAGCAAGGATCTTCTTCTGGAGCTTAGGTGGAAAAGGAAATTATATGGACACTGGAAGAAAGGACAGGCAGGGCAGGAGGACTACAGTGACATTTTTCAGCACTGTAGGGAGATAATTTGTATGGCTACTGCTTGGTTAGAATTCTGTCGCCCTGTGAAGGGCAGAAAGGGTTACTAAAAATATGTTAACAGCAGAAGTTACAAAGTAAAAGTATATATAAAGAAAAACTAACAAAACAAAGAAAGATTTTAGCACAACCAAATTAGATTCTGTCCTGTTACATCAGATGTAAACCTGCCCCAGTTCCTTTAACAGTTATTTGCTTAATTTTTCTACTGTGTGGCCTGATATACTAATGGTCCCAGTAGAAAACATGTTGGACAGCAGCTGCATCTCTCAGTCATTTACAGGGGGAGATGAGTGGACTGTGTCCAAAACGCTATTATGCAGCTGCAACAAAATGGGGTTGGCTATTTAGTAGCATGACATGTGAGTTCTCATTTTCATATTTTCCTTTCGGTATGTTACTCCTCCCATGAGATAGCTGAGTTGACTCTCCAGCAATTCCCAATGCTCAAGCAACTTTATACCATTTCACTACTTGGTGTAAATGACAACAGATAGTAATTCTAATCATTGAAAATGAAAAATGTGAGAGAAATACACTGTACTGAAATACTAATCATGCAACTTTGATTTAAAATGTGAATTGTTATAGTAGACAGTATCTTATTTCAAATTTTACTTTCAACAATTTTGATCTGATTGCTTTATTCATTTCAAGTTATAATTTTATCATAAAACATTCTTTCTGGGGGGTGTCATTTAAACATTATAGAAATAATCATGTGCTAGTAGGTAAAAGAAGTTCAACTTATTTTTACTTTTCTGATATGATAGGTTCTTTCCACTGAAAACCATTGAGATTATATGTTATAGAGTATTATATTCTTAAAGTGTGATTTTCTCAGCTTGTGTTGCAATATTTGACATAAAATAAAATGTTATCTCTAAATATGTACAATATTTATGTAGTGAAAACACCTCAAATGTCAATCTCAGATGTTATTCTGTGTTTACAGCTGCATGAACAGGTAGAATTACTTTTTATTTAATCCTTTATGTTACATACCATAATTATCTAATGTAAATCTCAATAATGTATCAGTTTACTATTCTGTGTCACCACAAAATCTGAATATGTGATATATGAATATATGTGAGTTTGATGCATATCTCATCTTCATTTCTCAGCTTGCCGACTTTTAACATTTTGTTGGAACTCACCCATGAAACTCAGACCTTCATCAGAAGTCCATTATCAGCAATTTGGCAATCTTATTTTCTTGCTTTCCAGACCTTCTTTATCTTCTTTTTATTTCTATAGCTCCAAGATAGACAGAATTAGTTTTGTAATCTGTTTTTTTCTCAGAATTCCCTAAGGAAATTCAGAATACTGTGAATAATATCTAAATTATTATTAGTAATGTTGAAATTGTTAATTCTATTAATGTTAATAATAATCCCTGTGCTCAAAACTAGGCATAATATAAAAAGATATGAGGTATAAAATATTTTGAAAGAATGAATTTATGGTGATGTTTATATTGTCAGTAGCCCACTCATTACAGTGTTGTTGAGGATTTTAATATGATTCTTCTGAGCTGGTTGTTGAATTACTTGATCACTTTTTCTAAATCATCAAACACTGGTTTAAAGAAAATTCAAGTGTCTCAAGATGAGAGATATTAATAATATGAGAGATGATACATACCTGGAACACATGAGATTAATACTGAATACTCTCTAATCAAGATCATGTAGGACTGAATTGCAAGTGGCTCATCCATGCCCCAGGTGTGAGCCCTGGATGCAGAGCAACTCTGAGCTTCAGTAGATGATAACGGAAAAGAAAAAATAGCACCTTGAAAGTTTCCACTTTCTCCCAGGGAGGATTAAGATATTTTCTTGAGTACTTTTGCATGAATGGGTAAATTATTTCCTATTGAGATATCGCGGCAAAAAATATTGCTACTCAGTGACACAGCTTCATTGCTGAGACCAGAAATTTCATAAAAACAGGAGGAAGCAGATGGCTCACTTCTCCCTGTTATTTTTACACAGAACTGTGCTCTGTAAATGTCATTAAAGCTTCTCTGTAATTTTGTGTGCATAGAATAGATTATATGAGTGTCTACAGGTGAGAATAGAGAACTACTTACTAGAAAGCAATAGGCCAAAAAGGGGAAATTCACCTGCTGAGGCACTGGTATGTGTAAGCACGGATAAGAGTTTGCCATATCTGCACAAGGCAACTACTGCTGTGACCATCAGCAACGGATTGTGTGGCACTCTATATGTCCAGAAGAGTCTCATACATGAAAAAAAAGTGCATGAAAATCTGAAAAGCCCTTAAGGTTAGCACTACTCAGGAACAACAAAATATCAGTGTGTTAAGATTATTCTCATGCTAAATCCAAAACACAGCACTGTACCAGCTATGGAGTAGAAAATTAACTCTATCCCAGCTGAAACCAGGAAAACACTCCAAGGAGATTTGCTAAATCTTTAAGTATTTAGACTGTTGAAGAGATAAAGCCTAAAGCTACAAATCTGTTTAATAGAAAATCTATATTCTATATGAGAAATAAAATGTTATGTGTGGAAAGAAAATTGAGCTAAAAGGAGAAGAATTCATCTCACACATCTGAACCTGGAAATCTAAGCAATAATTGAGGATCTAATATAAATCAGTACTGTCTTCTTACCAAACTCACTAGTGAGCCTCAAGTGCTTTTGTGATCGGTAGGGAATCTTGGGACTGGTAGATTCTTAAAACTCAATGATTATGGTGGAGTGTCCTGTCATGAAGTAATGTAACTTTGATTGAGGACAGTGAAGGAAGGGTTGATTTGCATTAGTGTGTCAAAGGCCAAAAAGATTTTCTGAATAACCATTATAAAACCATCAAGGATGATCAGAATCAATAACTGTATTGATATGTTGAACACTATAGTAAGGTGCATGGTTCATCAAGGTTAAAACACACATCCATAAGTTCATCTAATCTTTCAGAAATCTCTTTGAAACAACTCTAAGGATGAAACACAACACATCTGAGCAGCGAATACTTGCTCATATAATTGTTATATGTACTTCTATTTTTAAAAATGAGGCTATAGATAATAGATAACCATTACCCTCCAACCCTCATAACTAGTTAACACATATTAGTGAGGACATTCTGAATAATTGTGCTAGTATGAACCTATGCATGAAGGGAAAATGCTAATATATACACTTGTCAGTATCTCATGCTAAAATATTGCTCTAAGTATCATCAAAATTGCCGATGTATTCAAAATACAATACACATGTGACACTACAAACTGTTTTTCTCAGAATATCTCCCAGTTGTAATGTCTAAATAGAAAAAAAAAGAATATAATCTAATGAATACTGATCTTAAGATGAAATGGGACTTCTCAGAAAAAAACTACTTGCTATGTTTCTAGGATTCTGTAATACTGCATGTGATGATCAAAAGTAGCTGCTAAAATAAAAAAAAAAAAGGAAGTATCTTGAAATATTTTACTTATAAGAACTGTTCCTGTCATTAAAAGAAAGACAGGCTATGAAATTACTTTAGAGTTAGGGTTCAAATCATTCAATAGTCATTGCTTGTCCAAGCTATATTTGCAATTGTAAAATAACTGTATCCTATTGTAGGCAATGAGGTGAAAATTAACATTAATATGCATTGGAACATGTCAGATTCTGAACTCACAGCATTTATCAGGATTGAGAGAAGACTAATTATGTTAATTACAAATCAGGCAAAATTTTTTATTACAACTGAGATGGACATTAAACAAGTCCTATAACTGTCTAGATAAGTGAAATGTAAAATTAATGGAAGTGTTTTGCTTATTTGTTTTCCTTTTTTTTGTATTAAGACAGCAATTGCTATGAATTAATGAGCACATGAGGAACATCAACATCTGAAGGATCAAATAAGATGTATTTCCCTACAGAATGCAGCTTTCAAAAGATAATGTAGCCCTCCCCCTCCTAATCATCTTTTCTGGGTACCTGCACTTCATACAGAGATTCCACAAAGTTTCTTAAAACACAAGTTGGAATTATAAGGTGGATATCAAAGAGTAACACACATGATGGATACTTAGGTCAAGGGAGTTACTGAGCTAACCAACAATATTTTCACCAACTCCAATAAAGCAGATGGAGGGTCTTTGCAGGTTTCTCAGCTATCAGGGACATCAGGCAGGTTGGCCTTCATTGCACCTCGGAATGGACTGATACTCAGTGCTGCTGAGCTGCTGTTTTCTCACTCACTGGGGTTTTTTTCTTAGGATGTTATATATTTTCCTATCAGTGTTTTTCCTCTCCTACTCTTGAACTGCTAACTATCCCTGTATCAGCAGTCTTAGCTCTCTCATCTTACACAGCTCTATGCTATGTACTTTTTCAGAGTCCTTTTTCACAACTTGGCAATTTTCATGTTTGAGTCTAGGTTATGCAGTTGGATCGTATCAAAATTATATCAAATACCAAAAACCTTGACTCGCATACAACTGGATCTCTGGGTCTTGTAAGTCCCTATGAGGCTGGTAAGTATTTTTGACCTTTCCATCTAATAATGTATTCAATTTCTCTTTGAGTTTATATATCTTTTTTAGACATCTAAGGTATTCTATGGTAAGGAGTTTTGCAGCTTGACTGTATTTTAAGTAAATGAAAGTAATTCCATTAAGTTTTGTCACCTTTTCTCTGAATCTTTTTGATTCTACAACATAATTTTTGAGGTTTAGCAATTTGAATGATACTTTTTTTCTGAAATGGTGATACTTTGTCTTGTGTGAGAGAACAGATTTACTTTTGTGAGAGTAGGTAAATGCTGCTGCTTATGCACCAGAGAGGCCTTTTCAAAACTTTAACTCAGCCTGGAAGAAGGAGCATTGAAATCGATAATAGCTAGGCCTACATAGAAAAGAATAATCATAATGAAACCCACCAGATAATAGTGACGGACCTTGATCGTCCAGAACTAATTCACAATGGCTTAAAGTAATCCTTTCCTACGTTTTATCTTGAACTCACAGAAAAGTGCTGATCTCTGTTTATCCAGTACAAGGCATGCTCTGTCTTAAACAAGAAAGTTATTCCTTTACAGCTGCTCTATTTGCCATTATTAATACCATCCTTTATCATAAGACAGAGCCCAAATCTTGTACAGCTCAGACTGCAGATCAAATTATAATCTTTCTTTAGAAGTTTAAGTCAGAATTTAAAGAGCTCTCTTTCAAAATAATAAGACTGTATCTTGTGTAAAGCTAGAAAAGTTTGCCCAGATATCTCTTTTGTTATTCTAATGTCTTCCTTACTGTTTTCATGCTCCCAGGCTCCTGGATTAGAACCAATTAGAAATATGAGAAAAATAATTTAAACTTAAAAATTAATTTAGTCATATCCCAGTAAGAAGAAGGTAGATGTTAATAAAAGAAATTTTAATGAAAGCAAATCCTCTACAGAAATTGAACCCTTACCCTCTCATAACACTGACAGTTACCCTATTCACAAGGCAACAGTAAGCGAGAAGCACAACAGAATCAGGTGTTGTATTAGCCAACAGAGGATGCTCTTTGATCCTTTTGAAAGTAATAAAAATATATTAAGAGATGCAAAGTAATTAAAATTTTCCATGACTATAGAATATAGATGAAGTGCATTCCCTAGTTCATTCCAAGGACTATGTCTGTGTAATTTAATGACATTCAGAGGAAATACAGCATATATCTTTTCCTCAGTGACAAAAAACACCTGAAAAGAAAGAAAACTTCTTATTTCCAGCTTTAATTCTGTAAATTCTGTCTAGGATAATGATAGTATATGATTAGCAGAGAAGATCTTCCCAAAATACCAATAAGATTCCAATGTTTGAATAATTCATTGCTGCAAAGTCTGCGTAAGATATTTAAAACTACACAGTTCCAAACACTGGGAGCATTATTTAGCTGAGAAAAGAGTATCTAAATGACATAACAAGTCTCTTCCTTTATTAATACCCACTTTTTTTGCATATCTTACAGGATTTATTCCCAAAATCAGAGCTCTTCATGCATTGTCAAAAAATTGCCTCGTTGTTTAACCCACATTATTTTGAGTGAATGATTTCTACAATGAATAGCCTTTATTTCAGAGCTTGAACTACAATGTTAGGACATATAGAGAGGAAAGTGACAGGTTCAGAGATGATTATCTGTACTTATAAACATCCAATAAATGTCCAAGTGGAAGACTGAGTGACAGCATTGAAGTATTCCCTCAGCCAGTAGTTTTTATTATGTGAATAAAATGTGTAATTTAAATTTAAGAATCTAAGGTGCTTACATTGTGATGCTTTTCATTTTGGACTTTCTGAATAATCTTTGAAGAAAAACAGATGCTTCCTAAGGCCGGTGCAGAGCTTACACTACTCTTACCATTTTAGAGAATCTGTAGAATGATTAGCCTCATGTCCAAAGTGAGATTAATTGCTTTGTCCACACCCACCCCATTCCTGAGCATGTAAATAAACTTTTTAGAATATTTTTTTATAGTTTGCAATGAGATCTAACTTTTTTATCCATAAATCCAGAGTAAATCAGTACATGTCAATAGAGTCATCAAAGTCAAATATTTACTCCAGCCAAACACCTGTTTAGCTGTTAAAATCGGGCTGTTCTTCAACTTTTACTAAGAAACCACTCACTGAATGAAGAATTCATTGTACAAAATTAGAAAAATAAGGCTTGAGTTTAGGTTATCACTTTCACATTTGTGTTGATACTTTCACTTAGAAACTGCTATCAAGTGAAAAATGTGGTTAGTGCATCACCCATATACCAGAATTAAAATAAAAGCCTTCTCATGCTTCACTTTTTCAGTTAAAAATAAGCAGAAAACCTGCAATATTATCAGTATATGCTGTTTTTCATGTATATATTTGTTTTCTAATATTTGAAAAGAACATTTTTTAAAGAACTCTACTCTCATCAGCTAAAAGTTTTGTGGTATTTTTAGCTCCTTTTTCCATCCCTCTGACAAAAGACAGCTTCTACTCCTTGCAAAACATCTTGGACACATAATGTATTTTACTACAAAACACTCATAAATTATTTTTTTCTGTGGCTTTCTTATTCTGGACTTTTGGCTAGTTTTGTAATTATTGTTCACCACAGTAATTTTAAAACTAATTTCTGCCCTTTGGTCAGAGCTTTAAAAGACATCCCATAGCTGTTCAGAAACCCAGTTTCCTACGTGTACATCTCTCAAGCATATCAATCATGGAGTCTGTGAATGCAGGTAAAGAGAGTACTCTCTACATCCTCACGATGAAAAATATAGATATATGTTTGACAAATATTTCTCCTCCAGCCAGATTATAAATTATTGTCAGAGTGAGACGAACAAGAGTGGGGACAGAATGAGCAAATAATTCTCTGTCTTGAATATTGTTGAACGTTTTTTGAAAAAAAATGACATTTGTATTCTCCGTTTTCTTACCTAAACCTCATGGTATAAGTAATGAGCTTTTGTGATCTACAGAAATGTATTGTTTGAATTGTATTTCTGAGTTGATATCAGTGTGACTAATTACTAAAGTGTTGACTGTGGAGAAGGAGTAAAAGCTTTCTTCTCTCGGGGTGATAGCCTCTTTCCAAGGACAGCAGCAGACAATGCTTTCAGACAATGATGCCATTTTTGTCCTTTTTTGTCCCAAAACCCACTTTGTAGCAGCAGTCCAGAAGCCCAGCTGCCAGTTAATAATGTAGAAAGAAAGGAGTTTAAAGGTCATGTTTTTCTGTGTGGCATGTACAATAAAATCATATCTCAACATGCAGTGTCCAACACAGGTCAGTGACTTAGAAGAACTATAATAAGTAAGAGTTTACACTATTCAAAACATTTCAGATCTCCACATTAAGGCTGATTTTACTTTTCCTAGCAAGTATTTATAAATACTTTGCGTTTGGCCTTTTTTTTCTTTTCACAAAGAGCAACATAATCCTGGGGAAACCAGATGAAGGACTAGAAAGTGTTAGCGCTCAGAAAAGCATGATGTTTCAGGTATAACAGCAGGCAGACTCAGGGCCCAGACATCAGGAGAAAAAGCAAACTCTTGGGACACATAGCCCCTCAAATCCTGGAATCTTAAATATAGACAAAGACAATGAGGAAACTTCTAATATTTTATAACATTATTTTTTAAAAATTCTTAAATTTAAAGTGATAAAGAAATCCTACCCCCTAAACATGATGAAATAAAGTGACTCTGCCTGGTGTTTTTCAAGTGATTAAATAGCTCTTTGGGAGACTGTGTATGTAATTTATTCCTAGGCAAACCTGCAGTTAGACTTGCTTCATTGCGCTTGAATTATCAATATTTAGGAGAAGATAAATATGAAATGCCACAATTTATTGACATGAATATGCTGCTGTCACAGCACAATTGCATATATTGATAAAGGGCTCTTCATCCTTCCAGTAGCTTACACAATACCCACACTGCACTGACACATAGGTATTTGTGGCCAGAGCTCTATAACTTACCTCAGACCTGACAGAGAGCAGATCTGGAGTATTAGCAGTATTAATAATTGCATTCCTTCCCTGGACTGAAGGCTACTGAACATTCGTTTTACTTCTACTGAATTGTCTCCAGGCCTGTGCCCTATGTATCCACAACACCCTCCAGGAGCAATAGCGCTGTGCTATCGTGGTGACTGGATCTCATCCTATCTACAGATGCTGTTGCATTTAACTAAATATGTCAGTGAATAAACTACAGCAAAGAGAACACATGATGCAATGTCAAGATTAATTTTTGTCTGTATATCACCAGTGACTTGACACAGTTTTTATATTTTTTAAAACATCAACAAATGGCTAGAAGTTTTAGCACTGGACAAATTAAAGAACAAATAAGAGTATTTTACAAGTCATGTATTACTCTGGGATGTGAGATCTGTTGTCTGCCATATGGGAACAGGGGACACATCCCCTGCTTCTCTTCTAGCTCATTTCCTACTGCTTCTGTTTAGGTTTCCCACTTTTGAGGAATCAAATGTCCTGTTGCCATTTCAACTTGTTAATATTCCACAACATCATAGTTGCTGTTTCACGTAAACCTAATGGCTCAGACTTCAGGGGATTCGTCTTTCTGCGCAGTGTGTAGGGGTATTATCTCTCATTGACACAGCATGGGCTTCTTGCACAACATAGCTACCATATAAATGCAAAATCTAGACTTTAGATCTTGTTATATTTTGTGGGTCTGATTTGCAGAAAAACTAAATAACAGGAATGATTAATCTATCTAAGGCAAAAACATGTTTGAAACCACAGTATGTGGTTTGTAATAGAGTAAACTTTATAAAAAGCAGCTCTCTAAATGTCAGTGTTTGTTGAAATTCAGTGAAAAAAACCCCTTGGGAACCACAAATTGTGTTGTATTTTTCAAAAAAATGCAGGAATGTGTTTATAAATACTTCTAAAATTATGATGACTGTCAAACTGAAAGCATGTTTGCAGCTCCCTTGAAAATTGTGTTTTAGACAGTTGGTGCTCTGTTACTGTATCAGAGATTTAGTTGAAACTTCTCTCTATATGGAAAATTCATTGTTACTTCCAGGTTTTGTTTTGCTTGATTGGGTTTTTGTGGTAGTGCTTTTTTTTCTTTTTTCTTTTTTTTTTTTTTTAGTTTAAAGAATATTTTAAAGATTTTTTTTTAAGATTAAGATAAATGTTTGATTTGGATAAAACTCAGTAATAATTTTTCACAGAGTTTTTGGTCTCCTGTTATAAGAGTTTCATTAGAGACTGTCTGCTTTTCATCCTACACCATCAGAAGGGATGATAGAAGCCTTCAACAGAGTCTGTCCCCCTTCTCAGGGTTGAGAGTGGGTATTGCAGCAAGGTGAGATCACAATGCCTTCAACACATAGCCCCTGGACACACACCAGCATTCACTCCTGAATCTGTTTATGACCCTGGGATATTTTCAGTTCAGGAATTCCTCCTTTCAGCCTCAGAAGCTGGGCTGATATAATGTGCATACAGGTATATGATTGCTCTGTTTTCAGCTGGGATAGAGTTAATTTTCTTCTTAATAGCTGGTACAGTGCTGTGTTTTGGATTTGGTATGAGAATAATGATGGTAACACAATGATGTTTTGCTGGTTGCTGAGTAGTACTTACCCTAAGTCAAGGATTTTTCAGTATCACGTGATCTACCAGTGAGCAAGTGCAAAATAAGCCAAGAGAGAACTTTGCTAGGAAAGGTGACCAAAAAAAACCAAACTGGCCAAAGGGATACTCCACACCATAGCATATCATGGCCTGTATATAAACTGAGAGAGTTGGCCAGGAAGATCTGCTGGTCACTTTTCGGGGTGGGCTGGCACAGGTCAATGGGTGGTGAGCAATTCTATTATAGATCTTTTTTCTTGGTGTTTATTCCTCTCTCTCTATTTTTTTTCATCATTATTATTAATAAGAGTATTAATATTTTGTTTTGTTTCAATTATTAAACTGTTCTCATCTCAAACCAAAAGGTTGGGGTTTTTTTCTTATTCTCCTCCCTACCAGTCAGGGAGTGAATGAGTGAGCAGCTGTGCAGTACCTAGTTGCTGTCTGGGGTAGAAACACAGCAATGGTGTACACAAAGTAGCTAAATGCAAGATTAAGTAGACCTTCTGTAATGTCAACCCATCCGGCCTCAAGGATTGTTGTTGGGAGCAATTCATCAAGGAACTGATTTCAGTAAGGGGCATGATCCAACAGGAATCATTTGGAATAGCTCATTAGCCTTGTAACATGAGAGTATCCAAAATTTTTGACTTTGTTTAATTACTTTCTGTTTATGTTTAAGCTTTAATTATTTTTCCCATTAACTTTTACTTCAGAATATTTTGTACATGCACCTTTATGGATCCATATAATTAACTTTTATATCTATGTACACATACATACACATGCAAAGTTATAAATAAACATATCTAAAGTTTATCTATATGTAAGGATTAAATTTTTTTAAATATTTGCATACTCATTTACATGTATGTGTGTATGGAAAATTCTTTATATTTTCACATATGAGCACTTCCTGGTCTGAAAACAAAAATGTGAACCATCAGAGGCTGCTCAGAGAGCAAATGGACATGACAGTTTCAACAAATGGAAACTTGCCAACTAAAAAGTCATATAAAAACATGTGGAGTATGATACCGACAAAAATGGCAGCTGCTGTTTATGCATTCCTTTTCTGTCATTCTTAATATAAAGTGGAAATTGTGGCTGGTCACAGTCACACTGTGCAAGCACGGGGTTGTATGAATACATTTGGGGTCGCGACTTTGTCAGAAATCATGGTTCCCTGTCAAATGCTAAGCAACACTGATAAAAGCCAGAACCGGACGGGCGCAATCTGTGGCACCCAATGCGATGCAGCTGTGCCTGCTGAGAGACTGTAAAGCCACTCTCACTTATTTGTTAAAGGTCATGGCAGGTGGAGGAGGCTCTTGAGGCTTGCAGAAAGTAATGATCACTGTCATCTTCAAGAAGGATAAGAAGGAGGATCTGGTGATCATCTACTGAACTGATGAGGCTCACCTCATTCCCCAGGAAGATGGTGAAGCAAATAATCCTTGAAACCTTTACTAAGAATATGAAGGAGACAGTGGCTATTGGGTGTTGTCAGTATGGATTTATGAAGGGGAAAGCATGCCTAATCAACCTGATAATCACCTTCTATGATGAAATGGCTGGGCAAGGTGGGTGAGGGCAGAGTGGTAGATGTTGTATAACTTGACTTTAGCAAGGTTTTCCACAATGTCATAATATTTCATTGACAAACTGTTGAAACCCACGCTCATTAAAGGAACAGTGAAATTATTTGTAAGCTGCCTGAACTGCCAGGATCAAAAGTGGATCCATTAGTGGAGCAAAGTTCAGCTGGAGGGTAGTAATTAATGGTGTGCCCTAGGGGTCAAGATTGGGCCAATACTTTTTCACTTAATTAATGATGTGAATGATAGGATATACTGCACCCAAAATGAGTTTCCAGAAGATATAAAAGTGGAAATGTTGTTTAGATCAGATCATTGTACTGCTATTCAAAGGGATCTCAACATGCAGAAAGGAATCTCACAAACTTCAACAAAAGAAAATGTCAAGTATAGCTCAAGGGCTTTGCAGAAAAATACCTAGTGATCGTGGTAGGTGTCAAGTTGAATGTCTGACTTTGTGGCCAACAGCCTCCTAGGCTGCATAAGGAAAAGTGCTGCTTACCAGCTGAGGAGTGTGACCCTTCCCCTCTGTTCAGGAGTTGTAAAATACTTTTGGAGTACAGTTCTCAGTTCTGGTTTTGCCAGTTCAAGACGTGGACTGGAGACAATGAAGGACCACAAAGATTATCTTTGCTGATCACTATCAAGAAACTGGAGCACCTGTAGTATGAGGAGAGGCTAAAACAGCTGGAACTGTTTAGCCTGGAGACAAAAAGGATAAAGTATCTTTACTCATGTGCATAGATACCTGCTGCGGGAATTGCCAGCTTTGATATGTGAGCAGAATCATCAGACAGCTGTGAACATGGAGAAAAAAATAACAAAAAAAAAAAACCCCAAAAAAACAACCAAAAAAAAGTAAATTAATGCAAAATTACCTTGAGGTTGGGAGATATCTGTTGCAAAAAAGAGAACAACACTATCAGACAGGCTAACTTCTATCAACATGAAGAGGTTCAAAAAAAACAGGCAGGGCAAGTTAATTTGGTCTCTCCTTATTGCTGTTTTGCTTTCTCTGCTGTTTCTCCAATCTATATCTCCCAACAGAAATGGTCTCCTGCTCTGGAGCTGGGATTAATTTTGTGTATTATGCACCTCTCTTTACCAATGACTGAAACTGGTTTTCTTCCAAAACTCAGAGACACACATTTTATTTCACATTCTTTCCTCCATTGTCTCTAGTTGTTGGCTAGATACTTTTTCCTCCTTACATTCATAGGTTTCTCATCTGTTCCACAGCTCTCATTTTTTTATTGTATTATTCCTCTTTGATAGATAAAAATCTACCTAAATAGAAAGCTATCCAAAGCACCATTAAAACTGAGTATTTCATAACTGATGTCCTTCCTTCTCTCCCCTTATTCCCTCCTAATTCTTTATTTTGTTTTACCTTCTCTCATGTGATTGTACTTACATGTAATGAAACTCTTCAGGGTCAGATTATAGCTAATTTTTCTGCTTGTATAATATCTCAGAGTACTGACAGATTAAACAACAATACCCTAGAGTAGACAAGGCAGCTTATGATAGGAAAATAAATTTTCCAAAATATTGCTGTTTTTATAGAGTGTTTGGTCAGAAAGAGAACTGCTATTTTGTCACCACAATGTCATGACAGATCTCCTACTATCTTTAGTATTTGAAAGCCACAGAGTAGAATTTATTTTAAAGTTCTTGAGATATGTTCTCCCTAACCCTTTCTATAAATATCCACTTCCCCATATTGAAGACTTTAAATAGATTTTAATTTTAACCAAGATAAAAGTATATTTTTGCAGAGACTTCAAAGAAAGAAGACTTTTTAAAGATTTGATATAATAGCCTGGACTTCACTGTGTCCTAAGCTTTGTTCTTCATGTGTTAAAAAATACTAGGAAAAATACTACTCATTAATAGTTGTTCCTTAAAATGATAGTTTATGTCTTCCAGTAATTGCTATGAACTCAGACAAAAAAAATAGGATAATTTTCTTACCTTCCAAAAATCAAAGTGACTCCAATGACATCATTGGTATTATGAAAAATTTTGATATTTTATAATACTTAAAGTAAACTGCATCTCAGATGGAATAAATCAGTAGTAAATTCACAAATCCATCCTAAAGATAAATTTAGTTTTAATGGTATTTAAGCCAAAATGCCAACTTTCCAAAATAATATATTATTTAGAAAGAAAATAATGATGTACACTTATATTTTTTCATCATTGCAAATTATAAACCAGAATTCATCAATAAAAGCTTATGGAATGTCATAGAAAGTATATGGAAATTCAATTTATTTCTAGTTAGGCCCCAAAAACCACAGAAGGATATCTTTGTTTAAGATGGAAGCTATTCTGTTTTCTACTGTCCCCATATATACCACATTCATTGACCACACTCAATCTAACAATTACATTAAACATCAAAGAACAGATATATCTGAAAAGCTGTACTTCATTTATCATGTAGAGAGAATTCTTTGTTTGCAATTTCCATGGTTAGAGGTGAAGATTCTTAGAGAGTCTTTAAGAGATTAAAATAACCCACAACAATCCACAGAAACAAAACCAGAAAAAATAAACTGTAGCTTAAGATGAGAAACGGTGTGCCTAGAATGTGTTTAAATGGCAAGATATGTCAGTGAGGACTTTGCTGTAAGTATCTTTGATAAAAGGAAAAAGAAAAACAGAAACACTAAATGACAGTGCTGAAGCTATTATTACTTTGTACACAGACAAAGTAAACCGTCGGGTTGCATAGCCCTATTTCACAACTAGCTTCATTTTAGGCAGGACTTTTTATGAACTGTAAGAAAAGGGTAGTACAAAAGGAGTTTCCTTAAGCATTTCAGATATGCAGAAGTGCTTTTCAACCATTACATTGATAATTAGCACACTGCGTTTGGCCATTTGCAGTACTGCCAGCCTTGGAATTTGTATTCATATACTCATGCAACTCATGTATTGCTCACAAGCATCTTTTCAGAATCAGATCCTTTTTATTTTTCTTTACTTTATTTGAGATGTAAAGAACAAAGGGAAGCTTTGTTATCATTTCAACCCCATTCTTACCTATTACTCTATTTAATCTATAGAAATATTTTCTGATTTAAGCCCACATTGTCTTTCTTTCCTCTCTTATTCCTGTACCCTTACTGGTGCCTCCTCGCTGCCTGCTTTGGCAGCAGTAGGCAGCACCAATTGCCCTGGGCATAATTCTCAGGTCCTGCAATGGCTTATTCACCAGGCTGTCCTCTTTGTCACATGTCTCCTGCAATGCTTGAACAGCTCACTGCTGGCTTTTAACTATGCTGCCTTGACCCAAGGTGGCACTTACCTTAGCACTCAAGGCTGGCTTTGAACTGACTGGTAGGGCAGACGGATTTCTCTGTTGACTTATCTCTTCTAGGAAGTATCCATATTTTAAGTTTCTAACTGCACCATTTACACCATCCTTAAATGACTGGTGTTAATTTTTTTTTTGTACTTTAGATGAATGCCTTGAAGACTTTTATTTTAACCTCACAATCACATGTAGGAGATGTTTGCAGATGTATGACTCCTTTTTGTTTTTCCTCTTTATGATACAATGCCCAAAGTTTCCTATCCCTTTTTTTATTTTTTTCTTTATTTAATTATACAAAATTTTAATTGAATAAAAAAAAAGAAATCAGAGTAGAGACAGCTTCTTAGGGAAAGTGGAACAGTGTTCCATAACAAGAATAGTTAGATACACACACATGATCATGGATACACAGACAGACACACATAAGTGTACATACAGATAAAAACGCAGAGCATACTCACTAGTTCTCCCTGAGATGATTTATCCCCTCCAAAAATCCACCCACCAAATAAATACAAGGAAAAATAGTTATTTAAAAAACAAACGAACAAAAACCTGATTTTTAAAACGCTTATAATTTTGTTTCTCATTTTTTATCTCTTTGCTCCTCTACATTTTCACTTGTCAATTCTTACCAAACATTTAGTTTTTCTTGTTTCTGAGTCTGTCTTCCACATTTTTTGTCCCATGTCATTTTCCTTTTTGTTACCGATTCTTAACTTCTACTATTCCACATACCCACGAAACTGACTGTCCTGTGCCAGAATTTCCTCTGCTGATCAAAGACTTGAGACAGCCATACTGTATCAGCTTCCAAGCAACATATCAAAAGTTTTCTGTTTTAGAATGCTAGAGGACACTGTCAAAAAGTACCATGAAACTATGCTAGCCAGACTTTACAATTTTTTCAATGTTTACAGTGCAGGCTTCATTTTAAGTAATCTGGAAAAACAAGTCTTGACACAGTGAATTGCACTGTTGCATTAAGCCAGGACTTGTCATATACACATCTTTGAAATAGGTAGGTTTTTGTTATTCTTCCCTTCAAGCAATTTATCAAATTTGGGAGAGTTGGCTGCTCCTTTCTGAGCTAAAGCAAGCCTTAGGAATATATTTGAGTGATGTATGATTGATTTTCAGAATCCTAGGATTATTATAATGAAAAGAGACCAGCAAATAATATGCAATATATAAGAGGCTGAAGAGTAATGGGAAAGATTACTTCATTTTATCACAAAAATATCTGCATACTATTTCTCTGCAGTAAGATAACTGTAATTACTTAGCTGTAGAATATTTTTGGAATGTACTTACAAAAGTCAAGGATTCATATAAGATACTTAAACCAATGTCTTACTGTCACAATTTTTGTAATACTTCAAATCATACAAAAAAAGCAAAAGCAGAGTTTCAAATGCTTAAAAATGACTAGTGTATGGTAATCTAGATACAATGGAAGATTTACAATATTATCATCATCTTTTCCTCGCATGTTTCTTTATTAATTTCTGATAATTTCTTGTCTTTTGAATTAATCTCCTGAAACTGAATTAATTTTACTTGCAGTCTTTGATTTTTCTTTATGTCTTCCTCATATCTCCTGCTAATACTGATATGTTCTTACATTATTTTCTTTTCTGGTGATATTGCATTATGTGAACCCACATTTTAGAGGCCATTTCTTATTTTGTACTAGAACATTTACCATCATTTAAATACCATTATTGTCACTTGAGCAATGCTTCTTCAAGGAGTTAGATGAAGCAAGTACGTTCTTAATACTCATGTTGATCTGATATGTCCTGTGAGAGTGGCAAAGTGCCATTGGTTCCAGTGACAATAAAATAAGAATATTGGCTTTCAGAAATAACTGAAACTGCTCATAGTAAGATAATGCTATTATAACATAGAAAAATATACTTGATATTTCACCTATGAAATATTTTAATTAGTGTCAAGTCCCTTATTGTTCAATGTCAAATTACAAACTCCTACTCAAAATGAGTAAGATGTTGAAATATCTATCTGTTATCTGTCAAATAAGATCTGTTTTTATATATCACTAAATTTTCCCACTGTTTTATCATGCCCTGTAAGTTCTTTTTTATTTCCTCATGCAATCTTTAATTTTGTGTAATCTGTACTAAAACCACAGTAATTGTGCTCCAGGCATTTTAATAAAACATGCTTCAAATGTTTCCTAAATACCCGATGTTTTAATTTGAATTAACGGCTTTTTTCAGCTACGCATTTTCACGATTATGCCAGGATTTTGTTTGCCTGAATTTGATCAAACAGTGGCATCCAGTGGGAAAAGTAGATGTATATACCTGAGACATGTAGCTATTGATATATACATCAGCTATGCTTGTTTTAGAAAGGGAAGGATAACAATAACCTATGAGAAATCAAAAATATTTTTAAAATTTATAAGTAACAGTATGGCAGGCATATTAAGGTGATTCAATCTTTGCAGCAGTAAGAACATGACTTTAGTCACTGTTTGATTCCTGTAGTTTTTGCTGGACTTTTCTCATTTTATGAAAGCACAATTTGAACCATTATCAGTTTCTGACAACTGCTACTGCTCTCTTCCCTGAACAAAAGGTACAGTATTGAGTACAACCTACTAATGTGTTGATGAGAAATGCAGATGATTAATGCCCTTGAAATCTATTTTTTTTCTGGCTTTAATGTGCATGCAAACATCATGCCTCATTTAAGCTGGATTCATGTTAGCTGTCTAGAAATTATTGAGTCAACATTTCAATCTAAAATAAAAATAAAATCTTGACAAATTCTATGGCAGAAGCAAGATAATGAAAGCATGAAATGTCTGGGAAACATTAATCTCTCCAAGTTCAGGTCCTTAAAACTCACTTTATAGATGTAGACTTCCCTCGCACTGCTCTCCACCTCCATCCCACATTTCCAGTTGTTGGAAGCTCTCTGCTACTAAACATAGATCTAATCAGCCTATGGCACTTTGCATATATTAGGTAAGAAAAAAAGATATTTAAAAGAAATTATGCAACTTATTTTCATTGTTAGGTACATAGAGGTTTTCCAGTTTTCATTTGAAATCTGGTCAGCACCAGTGTCTTGCACAAATTTCATGTGGTATAGTAGTGATTGCATCTACATAAACTAAGTTTATTAGCTTTGGATTAAATTTCAAGTAGACAATTTCTATTTGAGGTTAAGCTGGTAAATGCTTGTGCAGTATAGTACATTGTTACTCCATTTTCCTCGATGAAGGTTTGTGTGGCAGTAAAATAAGAGAAACAATTGCCACCATAGTTAGGATGGTAACAGGATTTTCAACCAGAGAGGAGCTCAATTTACTGCCAAGAGGAGACAGACAGTAATGGCAGATTTGGAAAGGAAGGCATATATTTGTGCATAATTGCAGTCTTTATCAATTGGTGCAGATGTCAGTGGTACCTAATTCTTATTACCCAGGAGAGTTTTACCTGGAAGACAGGAACTAGAGAAAGTAGAATAATCTATCACAGAATTCACACAGGCACTCACAGACACACATAATTTACTGACAGCAAAATCATGTGAGGATTTAATTTTAAATGGAGAATTCTAAGATTCTGATTTCTTGATCATATTGTGGTTAGTAAGGGAGAAGGAGTTTTTAGTAAGTCAGGTAAGTCACCTGTCCTGGGTTAGTCACTGGAACCACTACATCACCTTAAGACTACAGGCAAGAAATACAGGCACTATAAATGGAAGAGACCTGCCCAGGGTCAGAAATTAAAATATGAGAAACAAATGAGGAACAAAACTGACTTGTCCTGCCCTTATCTGATCTTTTAATCACTATTTCGTTAAAAAGTTAAAGATCATGTAGAGATAATTTACTCTTTCAGATATAAAGGTTTAGGTAGGTTTCTTTGCAGTTTTTTTGTTATCTGTTTTCCAAAGATTACAAGGGCCTTCAATCACAGGTAATTAAAAAAAAATTAAATTAAAAGCCAAGCCCCCAAAACAAAAAAAAAAAACAAACCCAAACCCAAAACATAGAACATAGAAATTGAACAAACCTGATAGCATCTCACAGTCACCCAGTCTTGCCCCTGCTAGCAAAATTCCTCAAGTTTTGCAATAATTTTGCAAAGCCACAGTACTGCGTCAGACTTCTTTTGCCTAGATCAGTTTTGACTCGGTTTGATTTTGTATCTGTTTTTTAAAATTCACTTAGTTGTAGCTGCAATGTTTTCTAAAGGCAAGGTTTCTGCATCTACTTTATCTTATATATGGCAGAACAATAGATTTTTTTTTTTTT
>JAVTVJ010001930.1:0-58616 GCA_034509425.1 Eopsaltria australis | reverse complement strand
TAACTAGACATAAGAATACTTCTAATACTATGTGCTAAACATTCTAAGGTGAATCTTGTGATTTCATTACCCAATAGTTCAGCAAATTAGCTTCAATTGCTTTGTCTCTGAAGGCTGTTAATCAGGGTAATACCTTACTGAATTCTGGAATACTATGCTAACATCCAGGGTCTGCAACAGCTGCCTTGTTTCAGTGAAGACATGAAAAGCCCTTCCGGATAGGGTCTCCAGGTCCACCCCAAAAAGGATACAGCTGATATAAATTCCAATTATTAAGTCAAACCCGACTTAAATACGATTTGGATGCAGAAACACCTGGGTCCATTGGTAGATGTCCGACCAGGGAGAGTCGAGGCTTGGCCAGGGCCAGGGCTCCAACTGGAGGGATTTCCCTAGCACAGATCTTATGAGAAAACTGTTAGAAACAACAACTAAGAAGGTTACTTAAATCTGAGCAAATAATAGAGACAGTTACACAAACATAACACAGGTTGTGCAGACTGTAAAATAACAGACTTTACCAAACACTTTTGACTAAAAAGACCATGGTACCATGAACATGATAATTAAAAGATTGCATATGCATGAGTTTACGTACGTAATCTTAACAGAACCTAATCCTTGCTATAACACACATAGCTATGTATAGTTGTAGTTAACTCTTATAAAATCTAGTTTTAATACTTAACTGTAACAGAACTTAACAAACCTAATAGCATTTAAACTTTAACAATATATTTATAAGTACTAATACACCAGGGGTGATCGCTTGGGATATGTTTGAAAACAGTGTTGCAAGCTGCAAGCACACAGATCCATCTTTTCTTTGCTCCATCTTCTCCGAGATCACTGTACTTCTAAATTCAGCTGTAGGTATAAAACTCAAACACTCATTGAAACAAAGTAAAACAGGAAAAACAGTAAGAACAGATTACAATTCCAGTTATTAATTTCTATCTAGCAAGACAATTCCCATCATTAATTAACAAACAATACAAAGGTATACATTTCCTGACAAATTCTGCTACTAAGGCTTACCACTCTAAAACGTGCAGGATTTTTCAGAATGAAAAAATCAAGACAGAAATATTTGAAATCTTATTCTAATACTATCACTATAAGAAACAAACTGCTCAGTTTTGCTCCAACAAGCAATCTTCTTGTCTTACTTTTACATTATAATTTTTTTTTTTTTTTTATAAAAGATACACTACTTAACTTTAACTTTCAAGAGTCTTTCAAGGAAAATCTAACTTAAACATTTCTTAATATGTAGTCTACAAGTTTGCACATGTTATTTATTCAAATGTTTCTTCTAGCTTATTAATCAGTTTACATTTTGCCCAAACTTCCTTATTCTGCTCGGCCTCGGCTGCGCTTTGGCACCGGCCTGTTAGGTGTACAATTCTGCTGCATCCCCTCTGGATCAGTTCTGCCACGTTTTCAATCCTTTGTTTGTGCTGAATTGTTGCTGTGGGCTGGATGCTTGTAAACAGTCACTCCAGCACTCTCACTCTCTCCGTCCTCCCTTTCTCCCCCTTTTTCTTTTTGCACTGACTAAGTGCAAGTCCTGTAGCAACCTCGATTTCCCAGATTTCTTCTTGTTAACACAATTTCCACCAGTAAAGTCAGCAGCAAGTATACGAGACAATATGAACAGTCTTTGATACTTGCAGAAAAAAAAAACGACTTATTAAAAGTGCACCCAGGGGTTGACTCAGGAGCACCAGCGGTCGAGGGCGCAGGCGCAGGGAGTGCTGGGCCGGTACTGTTGGAGCACGACGGGCGGCTGCGCTCTCCTTCCCGTTTTCCGGTGCCAGCAAGCGAGCTGCGCGCGGTCCCTGTGGCTAGGGAAAATTGTTGTTACTTAGTCGATGCTGGGAAAAGAGGTTCCTCGCTGCCCGCCCGGCGCACAGAAAAACCGTGGCTGTTGCCGCGCCGTGTCACCACCGCTGCCAGCTCCACAGCCTCCCACCCCCGGCGCACTGAGATGCCGCCGGAGCCGAGGGCAGGGGTCGCCGGGCAGGGGTCACCGGGCAGGAGCCGCCGCTTACTGCAGCGGCCGCGGGGAGAAATCCGAAACCGCTGCGAGGAGAAATCCGAAACTGCTGCGGGGGCGGGCAGACACCTTTCCCTGGAACTCTGGAAGCAGTGTTCTAGGAGATGCATCTGCAGCTAAAGAAGAAAAAGGAGAGGTCCGGAAAGTTCTCAACGACTTTGAGGAGCAGTAACTTCCTCGGATTCAGATAGAGATGAATAAACAGAAAAGCGAGAAGGATTCAGTCAGCCATGATGGTCAGGAGCTGGAGGCTCTTTTCTCTGATGTCCAGCCACTGTTCCCAGGCAGCAATTTGCTCCTTCTGGCCATCTCCCCCCAATTCTGGGGGATGTGGCATGGGGGGGGCGCCGTCGGAGGCTCGCGGGTCGAGCTCTCTAACCTTTTAAACATGTAGAAATTTTTCCAGTACATCACTTTCATCACTTTTCTGTCCCTTTTCCCTGACGGATTGTAGAAGCGAGTCCGATTGCAAAGCTGTTTTCACAGTCTCGGGGGCGGCTGTCCGGTTATCACTGAACATGTCTCACAGCGCCCTTTTTAATTGTCTCTCAGCCGGGTATTTGAAAGGCCACTCTCGCTCTCAGGGTTAGTCTACAGTCTCAAGTCCATTTTAGGAGATTCCGCATAGCGGAATTATCACAGTTCAATTCTCTCACAGAGATTATAAGTTAGAAGAGGTCCTGGACTGTCAGCTGTCCGTCATCTATCTCCATCCCTTCCGTCCTCTTCCCCAGACCTGAAGCACCGGGGCTCTCTGCCTAGGCGCGACCCTCTCGCCTCTGTGCTAAGGGCCTGCGTCTGGCAGGGGCTATCATTTCACCTCTTTTGTCTCCCATGGCAGTGACTATTTCTGCTATAAATGCCTGCATTCCCACCGGCACTCGGTTCATCTTTTTTAACATGACCTGAATGGAGGTGTCTGCGGGCAGCGTCTGCTGATTACAATTTTCTAAAACACACTGGCGTAACAGTGCCCCTCGCCTCCACTGCTGCACCCCAGCTGTGATAGCCGCGGATACCCTGTCATCCTGCAGGGACTCAAAGAGCACTGGAAACGCCGCTTCTCCTCGGCTTAAAGTTCTAACGTCCTGAGCTAGTTTTTCATCGCCCTCTTCCAAAGCTTTCTGTTCCACCTTCGCCCAGCTAATTCTGCGTCTCCCTTCCCCCACGCGAAAAGGACAGAGCCTCCACCCAGCGAGGGGGGGGAGCGCAGGCGGCTGCTGGCGCGCAGGCGGCTGCTCCTGGCGAAAAGGGACACTGCCCCCTCGCATCGGGCGAGAAGGGATACAGTCACCCGGGGTGGGGGGCAAAGCCGGCTGATCTTCCTCCTGGGTTCGGCCGGTGCACAGGGGAGGGGCGGACACCCCTCCTCCGGCTCCGGCGGCGCGGGCGCCGGGGCGGCCGATTGCTCCGCGCAAGCAGCGGCCGCCTCCGAGGCAACGCCGTGCTCGGGCGGCGAACCGTGCACCCCCCGCACCACACACCTCCCTACTGCCGGCAGGCTGGGCGTTTCGTTACCAATGCCGAGCATTCCCGGGATAGGGCGCTCACCTCCCGGAGTCCCCCCGCTCCCTTCCGTGATTCCTTCTAGTTTTGCCGTGGTTACGGCTGCAACTTTTTTCTCTGCCTGGTATCTTTGCAAACAGGTCGTTACCTCCCTCCAGGGCTTCCCGAGTGTCGCGCCTATCTTGTTGCTGTCTAGAATTCCCTCAAACAACTGATCACCATATTTCCGCCATTCAGGCAGGTCAAAGATCGTCCCTGAAGCAACTCTTTTCTACTCCTAATGTAACTAATCCTGTCACCTGCTTTAAGGTGTCTTTGCTAACTCCCCGCTTTTCCAAAAAGCGTGTTAACAAATCTACGGCTACCTGCGAATCCATATCCGTCCAGCTGGTTAACCTCTCCAGGCTGATCGCAGTGGCCTCCGCATCCCTCCGCGCCGGCCCCTCCGCATCTTTCCGCGCCGCGTCTATGCGCCGATCGCGATCGCCACGCAGCCTTTCCGAGTATAGCCGTTCTCGGGCGGCGGACCCCTCTCCGAGGTCCAAGCGATCGGATCCCCCCTTCGCCGCGCAAAGGGTATAGATCTTAGGTCCCCGGTCGCTGCTACCGGTGCTTTCCCGATCCCGCCGGTCCGGTCCCGCGCGTCTTCGTCCCGCACGTCGGGGTCACCATTTGTCAGCGAGAGGAGCAAGACGACGATCCAATGTGATTCATAAATCAAGCTCGTTTATTGTCAGACAGTGCACATACTTATACTACCTTACGTGCTCAAAATATTATTCACTTACAGAAGTTTCACACGGGATCTTTCTCTAATCTAATTAACACACAAACTGGTATCAGAAGGCAATAACATCAACAGTTTCTTCTGCCAAGCTAATCTCTAGACACCTGCACCTTGTTTACAGCTCTCATGTCTCCCTTTCCCACAGTTGTTTTGAGAACAGCCTTGAGCAGAGGCCTAACACTTGTCTATGGAGCCTGGATTGCTCACTTATACCTTATGTCTGTGCAGCCAGAAATGGCCATTTCCCAACACCGGGGTTTGGAGAGATATTTGTGTCTGAGCATGTCTCCCCCGCGTGCTCCGCCACCCATTTCCCAATCTCGATGAAGATCGACCCTTACCAGAAACTGCAGCCTTGCAGTCCATTGCAGTGTGGTTCAGTTTTCCACACTTTGGACAGAGAAACATGACAATCCTGCATTTCTGCACCTTCTTTCTTGGTTTCTTCCTGCCTTGAGCACTCCTCTGCTTCCACTGCCCACCCTGCGGCCCTGTCCAGGCTGGCTACGGGGCAGCAGCCATGGCAACCACCTTACAACCGGCAGCGCCTACATTTTTACAGGCTTCAGCCATCTGCATTTGTCGTGGGTTGACCCCGGCTAGGTGCCAGGTACCCACTCAGTCACTCTATCACTCCCTCTCCCACTGGGAGAGGGGAGAGGATAATATTGAAAAAGACTATCAGGGTGAGTAAAGGCAGTTTTATTACAGTGGGGAAAAAATAGAACAAGCAAGCTGAGAGTTGCACGTGCAAGAGCAGAGAGGAAAACAATCAATCTCTACTTCCCATCAGTAGCGATGTCCGGACGCTTTCTGGTAAGTAGGGCTTCAGCACGCGTGATGGTTGTTCAAGGAGGCAAACATGGACCAGCCCTGAGTGCCTCCTCCTAGTCCTGTCTTCTTTCCCTTATATATCTGAGCTGATGTCATATGGTATGGAATATCTCTTTGGCTGACTGGGGTCAGCTGGCCTGCTGGTGTCCCCTCCCAGGATCTTGCCCCCCCATCCCCTTCAGTGGGAGAAGGAATGTCAGAGGGACAGCACTGTTTGGCAGTAGCCAAAACACTGCTCTGTTATCAACGCCAGCTACCAAAGCAAAGCACAGCACTGTAAGGGCTGTGAGCTTTACCCCAGTCAGACCCAATACAGCATTATAGAAGTATCACCGGGAAGTGCTTCAATAAGGGTCTGACACTCACGAGAACGAGTCCTTGCAAGTTGCTTAATTAACAGCTCTCTTGCAGTTGGGTTCTCCACCTGCCTCTCAACAGGAGCAGTGAGCCTGTTTGCAAACTGCAAGAAGGACTCATCATTCTGCTGGGTCACATCTACTGATTGCTCTGTAGGAGCAGCCATCTCAATAGTTTGAATCAATGCTGCCACGCCTGTGTCTCGGCATTGGTCCAGCACAGCACGATTCACAGCAACCTGTTTCTTAGGATCCTCAAAATTTCCAATTCCCAACAGGATATCCATTCCAACCCCACGTCTATGATCCTGCTGGTCCAATGTAGCATTGTATGCTACTGTCCTAGCTGCAATCTGATGCCACTTAGATTCAAAGATATCATATTCCACAGGCTGGAAGAGAGCACGAGCCAAGCTCCTGATATTGGCTGGCACTAGCAAAGCACCATGAAAAACTCTTATGAGCTGCATGACTTCTTTGGAGCCTAGACCATTTTTTCCAACCTGCTGCCTAACTTCCATCAAGGATTTCCATTATAAACTCTCGTAGCTATTTTGAACAGCACCGAGGAGAACAGGAAAAGCCTGCAGCCCCTGTGGTGATTCTGCAACACCTGCTGTGTCCTGTCCCTTGCTTATCACAGGGACTTGAGCTGGCACAGGGCTCTGAGATCTGCTGGCACAAGCCTCAAGGCGACGGGCTTTAGGACAGTCATAAATTTCCTCTACTTTCACCTTAACATCTGCCCAGAATTTCGCCTTATCACTGGGGCGCACAGTCATCCTGCACTCCAGCAGGATCCAGAGACCATCGGACGCAGACCTGCCCTCCCAGGATCTGTGGTCCCGGGATGACCGCGGCTTCCTTGCCGCTTCACTGCCTGCGCCGAAAAGAAACGCTTTGGGACTCGCTTCCTTTTCAGCTTTGGCATGTTTGGAATGTCCCGTGGACAAAACTGCTGAATCATTGCTGTCGGAGTCCGTGCTGCCTACCAACACAGAGTGGGGCGGCGGCTCCTCTGTCGCGGATGCGCACTCCCGCAGCCCGGGTAAGAACCCAGATGGGGGTGGGTGGGGCCGCGCAGCCCTGCCGGGAGCAGGAGGGGCAGAAACCGCGTCCATCAGGGTCCCACGGACAGCACGGACTCCAAGCACAGGATCTGCCCTCCTCGAGCCAGCCACAGCTTCTGCAATGGCCGGAGCCGGAGCCGCGGTCCCGGCGGTGCTTTCTGTGTTCCCCAGTTCGGACTCCGTGGATCCAGGCTCAGCGCTCGCCCCTGCGCAAGGCGGGGGGTGAGTGATGTCGTCGTCCAACTGCCTGTCAGATGCGTCATCAGCATCAGACCATGGTTCGATTTTCGCCCCCACCGCGCCAGGGGGGTAACCAACAAGAAGGCCCAATTTGGGCACTCTGCTGTCACCACAGCACTGGCTTTTGACCTCCCCCCTTTCCTCCCAGCACCGGGAAGGTGCAGGGAGCGGGCATTTCTTTCTGCCCCGCCCCTCCCGCCACTTGGGGGGAGGGTGAAGCCGATCCACGCCGGCTCCCCGGGACTTTCCAAGGCCGATCATTCCTCTGAGATCGGCGGCCTATCAAGCTGAGTGCTCTCTGGGGGGGACCCATCCCCCGCCCTCACTGCCTGGCCCAGGAGGGTGGACTCAGATGCTGGCTCCGAGCCAAGCTCTCCTTCCCCCGCTCCCCCACACCGCTCGGAGAATTCTCCGAGAGAGCTGGCAGGCATAATCCTGCCAGAGGAGCTCTCCTGTCCTTGGATAACAGAATTCTCCTGTCTCCAAGTTACTAGTAACTTAGCCATCGTTTGACTATATGTCTCCAATAGCACACCTCTCAATGCTCTCCCGACAATCGTCCACATCGATTTAGACAGGAGGTTGCAATCGTCAGGGAAAAAAACCATTCCTTTGGTCCAAAAATATAATTGCTCTAAATTTGACCTGCAGAAATTCACATTCTCGCTTTCTAAGAATATGTCGAGAACTTCCAACGCCAGAGCGTCGCTCGGGGACATCTTAGAGACTCCCATAATTGATTTTTAAAATTTTTTTTTTTTTTACCTGATTTTACCTGAGTTTTGTCACAATTCCCCGTACGGGCCACCAGATGTCGCACGGTCAGACACGAAGAAATCAGGCAACTCAAGTCAGGTCAGAGCCAACCAAGGCCGGGCAGAGAGAAGAAGAGCCCAGCCTCTCTTTATTCTTTCATTTCTATATCTTTTCATAGACAATCATGGATTGGACAATGAGGTTACCACCTCTCTAATTCCATACGGTTATGAACACAGTCTATCACCCTTCTCCGCCTTAGGAAAAGGAATGAAAAACAATACCAAAGGTACAAAACAATCCTTGGCCGGTTAGACAAACATGGACTATGTTTACACAAAATCTCTGAGAACTTTTACTACAAAGTATAAACACAGCACGCTGCAAAAATCAGGGCAACAGATGAGTAATGTAGTTTTTTTTCCCCTAACATACGGGCCCAATATTACATTTAAAAATAAAATAGCTCGATTGCCTTTGAGCATTACTGAAGACTAAAGCCATTTCTTCCTGAGCAAAGAGAAAAAGGTAAAATACAAAAGTAAATAATAAAGTTAAATAGGTTGGATGACCTGCATAGCTGATAACAAGTTAGATCATTACACCTCTAGGTCACTTCTTCACAACTGTATCAGATCAGTAGTGACAGAAATTGTTACCCTCTGACAGATTTTCAATGCCCTGAGTGAAATGAGTTACTTGGTTTAGTCTCAGTTCTAATGGCCAAGAATCCACATTGCAAATGACATTAATTGGCACCTTTGTGTGGTAACGCAAGCAGAGAGGCCAATGCCAGATTCTCTTGAAGATTTAAAAAGAGACATTGCCCCTCTGTAAATGGTAAGTCAGTCATTCTTAAGGTCTATTGGCAGAAAGTGGTAGTCAGAGAGCTGGGTTTTCTTCGGAGAAATGTGCACCTACTGGAAGTGGTTTGAATATTAACATTCATATTAAGTAATATGGCTAAAGCTCTAAGCCATGAGATTCATCCAAATAAGTCCTTGAGGAAGGAAAAATAGTTCTCCTGAAGTTCAGCTTTGTAATCCTACTTTTCACCCTGCTTTTCTCCATGTAGAATCCTGTACTCCACCATCTTAAGTTCACTGCAGCCAAGGACACACACAGCCTTTCCATTCCTACGTCCTTTCCTGCACACTTTTTTTTACATCAAAAATTGAAAATAAAAAGACATTCCAAATAGTAAACTTACTATTTTGGGATGGCACTGATAGTTTGATTCTTACAGAACAGTCGAGCTTAACTTCCCATTTTTCTTTCCCCACGTCTTGTTTGTGTGCCCTCAGCAACTCATGCAAGAGGAAGCATTCTTCCTTTCAGAGAGTAGACTAAAGGTATTACCATAAAACTTAGCCAATGGTCTGAATTTTATTATCAAAAGAATAAAGAAAATGTACTTTTATATATAGCTCTCTGTTTTCAGACATTACAAGTCTCTGTGGTTTCTGTCTATAGCCAGTACACAGTACCCTTGGACTTTTCTTGTTAACTGGTCAACCTGTATCCTGATATGTAGTTTAGCAGTTGTTAGAAATAAATCAGGCATGTTTGACAGGTGTCACATCTAATTAGACTGTAAAACAGTTAAATATATTCCTCTGTGATGGTCCATTAGAAACATGGTTGTGAAGAAATTACCGATCCATAAAGAACTGTCTGTAGCAAGTCATGCTGATATTTTTTATATCACTTGTCTTTTTCAATTGAGAAATATTATCTGGTTTCTTTTAATGAATGGATAGTCTGCTTTTAAGTAGCACTATAAAATAAAATCTTTATTAAACCACTTTATCTTATATTGTACTGACTGATCCTTTTAAAAGAAGCATTAAAAACAGCTTCCAACACGAAAAAATGAAAGCCTCTTTAAAACATCTTTAGATTTACTGTTCTAATATTAGAAGAGAATCCAAACAACAAAAACCCATGTAAGAACATGTGCCTTAAGAAGAAAGTCATGAGAATAAGTTTGCCTTTTTGAAAGATGTTTCTTCAACAAAAGTTATTAAAATTTTATCTATATAAAAAAACTTTCCAAGAGTGAACTTAAATAGTTCCCTGTAAATTCCAGGAGCGAACATGTATTTCTTTTGAAAGAAGTAAGTTCATTGTCAAGCACAAGATCTGTCATTTTAGGTTGACCAAATACTTTCAGCTTGAAAAAAGCACTTGTGTTTTCTTTTTATTCACTATTTCAAAAGCTTTAAACAGTTTACTTTTCTGTGAGACGGGAGTTGTACAAATTAACCCAAACCTGACTTTAACTTTATTTCCAACAACTTTAATGAGCATTGTAAGCATTAATATATCTGACCAATAGGCACTGATATTGCTTTACGGGTTCCTGTGGAAACCATTAGCAAAATGCAGGACTAATTTTCCTGATTTATCCCATGCTTTTTTAACGGTTGATAAAAAGAAATATAGTTTCTATTTGGACTGTTTTTTTCATTTTTTCCCCAGTTTTAGTTCTGTAAAAAGAACATATATGTCTAATTCAGAGGGTTTTCAATGGGGTTTTCTTTAGTTTAGGCTTGGATGTGCTGAAACTAGTTATCACAAAGGCTTTCTGTCATTTTGATACTGAAACTCAAAGTTTCTTAGTGAATACATAATAACATTGCATCACATAGCAGCAGACATACCTAGAAATAGACAATGTATGCATTTCTAAACTATTTTATATCAGATTCTTTAACTGTCTTTAACTGTTATATTCAATTGCTGTCTAAGTAAATGAAACAGAATTTAATGTGCAGAGATATATCTGTATAAAAGGTTGGCCAGAAGGAATGTACAGAGGTGTTGATCAAAACCTGGACATTTTATGTTGGCTTTGTATGTCTTATGAAAATATAACTTGTCATGTAAAAGAAAAACTTACTTTTCTACACAGGGTTGTTCAGAGTATTTGAATACTCTGAGCACTTTGGGGCAGTGAAATGCAATGTAGCACACAAAATCGTGTATTCTGCTGATGGCAATGTGATTATGATGAAAGAAAAGGAGCTTGGTAAAAAGAGAGGGTATCAAAAGGACAAATTTTTACTACATTATAAGTAATTTTCTAAGTGACAGGTGTTCAGCAACTACTGTGATAAAAGTGTTATAAGTGTGAAGAATTGTTAAGAACAAAAGAACATACAATTTAACATGCTATTTAGCAGAGAGTTGGTGTATCTTATTTTCAGCCAGCCACTTTTAAGTTAGGCTGCTTTCACACCAAAAGCTTGGATTTCTCCTGCTATCTCAAAGACTTCCTGTGTAAACATAGATGAAGATGACTACTTATTGCACTCTAATGTCAATACAGTCATTTAATGATTAGAAATCTGCAAGCAGCAAGTTCTGTAGCCCTGAGTCAGCCATACATTAAAGTAAACGCAAGGAAAAGATCAAACTGATATCAGGAAAAGAAATATTAAATTCTGAACAGTGGAAGGATATAGTGAGGATCCTAGAATGATACTAGGAGTTCCAGGTTTGGAAACACTAGGAGATCTATCTCCCAGGCACCAAAGTTTGAATTTCCTTCCAAACCCAAGCATTTCTCCAGCTTCTGATCATCTTTCAAGATGGCAGCCTAGAAAATAGGGTCCATGCCTGAAAACCCTCAAAATTCAATCTATTAAAGATCTTCTGAAACATTTTTGGCATGTGTATTGGGTCTGGCTGAGCTGGAGTTGATTTTCCCTCAGCAGCCCTCACAGTGCTGTGCTTTGCACTGGTAGCTGGAAAGGAGTTGAACACACTCCGGTGTTTTGGCTGCCGCTGGGCAGGGCTGGCACAGCATCAGCGCTGTCTCCCAACATCCCGGCCCCATCAGGGGGCAGGGGGAGGGAAAGGTCCTGGGAGGGGAAGCAGCCAGGCCAGCTGACCCAAATTAACCAAAGGGATATTCCATATCATATGATGTCAGCTCAGGTATAAAAGTTAAGGGAGGGAGGTATAAGGGGTGTTCGTTATTTGCAAATTTGTTATTTGCAATGTTTGCCTTCTAAAGTAACTGCTCCACATGCTGAAGTCCTGATGCCTGGGAAGTGCACGAACGTTGCTGGCTGATGGGAAGTAGAGATTAAATTTTTTCCCCTTTTCTAATGTACGCACAAACTTTCATGTTGTTTTTTTTTTTCTTTTTCTAAAATATGTTATCACAGAGGACTTACCACCATTTCTAATTGGCCCAGAGGCTCGTCCGTCTTTGGAGCTGCCAAAGATTAGCTCTGCCAGACATGGAAGAAGCTTCCAGAAGCTTCTCACAGAAGCCACCTCAGTAACCCCTTTGCTACCAAAGATTGCAATTGCAAGCCCAATACAACATGTCAGGAGACATTTTATCCTATCAGGATTAAAACACCTAGATCATTATCATATAAAGAAATTCAAAATTGGGAGTGGTAAAGTGGATTCTTTTTACAAGGGCATGTGATGATAGAACAAACAGGAGTATCTTTAAACTGAATGGGGGTACGTTTACATTAGATGTTAGGAAGAAATTTTTTGTTGTGAGGGTGGTGAGACACTGGAACTTTCTCAGAGAATCTGTGGATGTCTGTTCCCTGGTAGTGTTCCGGGTCAGGTTGAATGGGCTTTGAGCAACCTGATCTAGTGGAAGCTGTATCTGCCCATGGTTGGAACGAGAAGATCTTTAAGGTTCGTTCCAAGCCAAACCATTTTATCATTCTATAATTCTAAAATTATTTTATGTTTATTTATTCTTATCCCTGTGCTAGTAAATTTCTTGTGAAAATATTTATAATATATATATGTAAATATAATTAGGATTTTTAAAAAATCAAAGAAATTAGATTGTCTTCCTAAGAAATATCATTTGGAGGTCTTTCTTAATAATCCATTCAAAATCAAAAATAATTGAAAGAATAATGATGGAGACAATCAAACTTTAAGAAGTCAACAAATAATAAAATTCTGGTGCTCTTCAAGACTGATGAAAATTTGATATTTAGCCATCACTCCATGTAACCTCAATTAAAAATTTTAGAGAAAACAAATAGTATTAAATCATTCCTAGTTAATGTTCTGAAATATTCAAATGACTACTGATAGAATATAATGTGTTTTTATAGTAATAGCTTTGCAGTACTTATAGAGATATTTTTTACTTGCATTCCTTCTTTCTTTAAAAAATAAAAAGAGCAATATATCTCATTATTTTTTTTTCTTGTGAATACAGTGATAGCATGCATTTTAAGGTCATGTTTGTGTGTTAAAACATTTATGAAAATACTTTTGAATTATGAAGTACCATGCAATCTTATCTGAGAAATAAAATGACTACATATGAAAAATATGCTTTGGCTGGACTTTTTCAAAATATCAGTTATCAGTATGGTTCAAAATATTCACTTTTAAAGATTTTTTTTTTCATATTTTGAATGTTCAGATGACGATAGCAGATGATTTAAACCAGGAATTTCCTGTTGAGTTTTTGCATATTTAAACACATTTAAAAGTTTATGAATCTACAGCTTTGAACAAGGGTGAAGGAGCAAGTTGTGACCTGTCAATTCTTATTATATCTGCTTTTACTTATCATTAGTTGGAAAATATATTGAATTTTTTTCTTTTTAATGAAAATTCTCCTAGGGAGAGGAAAGCATTCTGTTCATAAATTATGGTATCTTGGACAACTAGCAAGGTTCATTCAAAACACCTGTGCTTAATTGTCGGTGATAATTTATTGAGAGACTCTAGGTAGTGATATTCAAAATACACCAGTTATTTGAGCATGAGCTGCTCTTGTGCTGAATTACTATTTTCCCCACAGTGATATGAAAATTCCATAAAGAATGACGCCCCACTAAGTAGAGTGCTGTTTTCCTCTCTGCTGTCAATGTTAAGTCTTACAAGTAAAATGGACCTAATCCTCAGTTATCCAGTTATCTCTTACTGGCCACTCTAAGTTCCATGTTCTGGAACTACAAAAAGACCTATCTGATATCTGGAGAATGTGTGTGTGTGTTTGTTTGTGACAGCATAAAGATAAAAACTGTGATACTATTCAACATTTTAAAGCATTTCTGCACATTTCATATCTCAGAAGTAGACCCCTTATATCATCTGTATATCTATCAGTGCTCAAAAAAGCCCCTTAAGTGATCAAAAACAAGCTTACCTTTATGCCTATCACTTTGGAGAAGCATTTCTAGTTTTATCCTCAGAATTTAATGCAGATTAATTGTTTCTAGGAAACTACTGCAAAGAATAAAGTGATATTTCTTTAACCTTTCATTCAGTTTTACATTTTCAGATTTGTACTTTTGGTACTTATAAGGAGCAACTCTTGTTTTGTTAGAGAAGTTAACAATTTCAAACTCTGTCTTTTGTTACAGACTTAGCCTAGAGAGAATCTTTTAGAATCCTAAAATAGATTATTTCAATTGGGAGGTGATGGTGGTGGAGGCAGGGGTGGGTTATGGAGTATTTTTAGTAGTGCCAGCACCTGGAGTTTTTCACCAAAAGGAATATGATATTCATGTTGATGTTTTTAAATTTCTCCTCCAGAGATCCACTCCAAAGGGTTTTCATATGTTTGCTAACACTCCTTGAAACCTTTGGTCTTATTCTTTGGTATCAAACTCCATATTGCGTTCAAAATTACTATATGTGATACTTTTTATGCATGTTACATATTATTTCTTTGTTATGTCTAGAATAAGGTTTGTCCTGCTCCAGTTCTTTATTGTTTATTGCTGCAGAGTCTCCAGTATCCACACTGTGCCCCTTCCCTTATCATCCTGTCTCATCTTTCTCACTCTACCCCACATATGGTGCCTCCCACCCTGAGGCTGCTCTATGTCTCAACACACTGGGATTTAGGTTTGTAATATCTTGTTCTACATGGAATAATTGCTTCTTACTAGTATCCATGCTAAGCTCTGGTCATACCACACAAGGAAAACAAATTAACCTTTGACATCTGATCAGTTAGAGAAATGGCTGTCACACTTAAACCGGGAAAAGCTAAGTTAGAGGCAGGTCAAGAAAAGTTCAGAGCCTGACAAGCCTGACAAGCCTTACAAGCTTCAGTCCTCAGTACAAAGCATGTGATCTGTTACTAGCAATGGCAATAGGCATTCCAGGTCCTCACACTTAGACTTTGAAGATTTCAGGAAATATCTCGGTACTCACCTTGGGCTCATGGGGTAACTGTGTAGCCCTACAAAGTTGCCATTGCCACTACCAGTATTGTATTTGCAGACTTGTTCTTTCTGAACATTTCTTGTCCTGCCCTCGGCTTTGCTTTGAACTGAGATTAAATCTAAGCAATGGATACTGTCTTCCAGAATTTTGATAATTTTAGGGGATGGAGAAGGGATTTCCAAAAATAGAATGTCATTCCAAACGCATTTAAATGGAATTATGTTACAGAGTAATTTAAAGTTCCATATCAATCCATATCTGTGTTGCTGTATTCAAACTGTACTCTGCTATCAATACCAGGACAGAGTGGAGCTCTTCTAGGACTTATACTGGCTAGCAGTAATTTTGCAGTGACGCACCTGTTCGAGGTGCAAATCAGCAAAAAAACAATCATAAAAGAAAGACTGTTCCAATGTAAAGGAAATACAAATATGGCAACATGAAATTGGTCAAGTTCACAAATAGGCCTGTGAATGAAGTCTTATGAAGTTGAATAGTGTTGAAAGATTGATTTTGGGTGATAGAAAACACTTCCCTTCCTATAGAAAAATGTAAATAAAATCAAATTCTGCTAAGAATTGCATGCTCAAAAAAGCAATTAATTTATAAAGAAGTGATATAATCTGGTTTATTGTAATGGCTGATATGCCTCACTTGGGGCCAGAGGCTCACTGATAATGCTTACACAAAACAAGATTAAGTGTGTTCATGCAAAGAAAGGCACAAGATTTATTCACTGATTGATTGACTTGATTAAGATTCTGACAGGACAGTTATGGATGAATTGTAGGTACAGTAATGGAAAATTCAGAGGGCACAGGCTCTGTGAGAAAGGGCATATTTCTACAGCAATTCCTAGTGCTGATTCTTTAAAGAATGATTTATTTTTTAACAAAAGAAAATCTCTATGTCAATCCCTATAGTGAAGTGAAAGCAACAGGTTGAGACAATGTTCTTTCTTGAACGTGCTCTATGCAGAATTGTAAATGGTTTCTGTTTATCCTTCAGAACTATGAAAATTTCCACCTGTCTTGGTTTGAAAGACAGGTGTCTGTTAAGGAAGGTAGGAGCCTCCCTTGGAATGGGGAACTGTAACCCCTCTCCCTCAGAATTATTATAAATTTGAAATCAAGAAGCTCTCAAGCAAAGATATGGGAATAGGAATAACAGTTCTTTACTAATATCTAAAACAAGGATAACAAATAACAACAGCTATGGTGTTAACTAACAAACAGAACTAGAAACTCAGTGGCAACCTGCTTGGCTTCAGGCGCATTTTCCCTTTGGTGCAGTTCCAGTCACAGCCTGCAGGGGGCGCTCTGGGTGTGATGATTCCCCGGCGGCTGCAGGGGGCGCTCTGGGTTGAGCTCAGGTAGCACACAGCAATGGTGGCTGCCTGAGGCGGAGAGGGATGGAGGAGAGCCTTTGTTTCACAGACCCTCGGGGGCGGCTGGTGTCGGTGCCGCAGCAGGATCCCCGGACACAGCGAGCTGGGACGGCAAGAGGTCCCGGCGTGCAGGGGGTGCACAGCTACAATGTAGCGAAAAACTCGGAGCGGCGTGGAGGAGCGGGGGAGAGGCAGGCTGGTGGCAGGCAGCTCTTCTCCCGATGCGGGTAGAGACAAAAACTCACAGCAGACAGACCGGCAGCTCCGTACTGGCTTCTCAGGGGCCATGGGTTCAGCAGACAGCAGCTCCAACCATCCGGCTCTCAGGGTCCCGAGCAAGAGAGTGACCTCCCCCCAGCCCTTGCTTTTTCAGTCTCCAAAATCTCCTGTTGTCAGGCCCTGCTTCCATGAGAGGGATTCTGCCCCACCCTGCCAAGGAGAAAGGCCCTAGCTTTGGTGTTTTGTTCTCTTAAGTACTCAGCCATTAGCTCAGTCATTAGTCTCTTAGCAACCCATGGGAGAAAAATTCCTGAGGAAAAAAAACTAAATCCAAACTCCAACACCACCTTGAATCCATCACAAGTTTTAGACCAGATCCCAGACCATGGATGCTGACAATCTATGGGGAATGCAGACATAGCTCCCAATGCTACACAAAAATATTAAAAGCATTTCATATGCATCACAACAATGCCCAATTCTGCTATAATTAAACTTAAAGATTTGTTTTTTTTATTGTTGTGGGGAATTTTATTTGCATCTTAGATTTAATCCAAGGGATGAGTACTATCAACACAAGTTGTGTGCAGAACTGGGCTTATGCCAGAGGAAATTTTATGAAAATATTAATGAAATATTAATGAAAAATATGGCATAGGAATTTTGTTCCTGTAGTAAATACTTTATTCAAGCTGCTGCAAGTATAAAAGCCTTTACGAAACTGTAAAGACTTCATGCGCTTATATATAGCTTAAATAGCTAAGGAACCAAATAAAGCTCATCAAGTCTTATACACATTAAATCTGGCACCCCAGGAATGCCTAACCAAGTAGAAGGTCAGCTTCACTGGATACAATCCCACTGAGCTGGTTGTTTGCTGGCTGGGTAGCTATAATCACTCAGAAATATTAAGTGGCACAGCAATGTTCTCATCCTTTTAAGAGCTGCTTTGCAATCCATATGGTAAATCCTGAGAGGACACCTGAAAAGTTAGCAGAGTCCTTAAAGCATTTTGTGAGGAAGTAAGGAGAAAGAAACTGGGCCATTACACAGCCAGGAATAAAAGAAATAGGAGATAAGTAAATTATTCTCTTTTTCTGTATGGCCTAGTGCTTTGACTGCTTTCATGGGGTATATAGTAATCCCTCTCTCTTAGAAGATTCCCCTGGAATGCCGTCTCCCACTTGAGAGGCATCTGTCCATAGGGCTATTTTGCAAAAGTTGAAATAATTATCTTTACTGAGGAGCAAGGGTGACCCAGATTAATTTCAGAGGTGAAACAAGAGGTGAAACTACAGCCCAATAGCTGTAGTTTATTTGCACACTATTCTGGCTGCTTATAGGCTCAGCACCCTCAAATCTTCTTGGCAGTACATGTGTGACTTTAGGTGATCTGAAAAGGAATGGATAAAGTCACCTGTTCTTAGACTGGCGTTTTAAATCTAGTGAGGCATGCCAGCTCTTATCCAAGAATTCTAGGTGTACACTAGAAGAAAATGAATGTAGAATTTTGATATTGAAACTTCATTTGGATCTAGGTGCCAAACAGAGGAATAGCGCATAATCCATAAGCCAAGTAAATAAAAATAACTGCATCTTCCAGCGTTGAAAACTCATAACAAACTGCCTGTGGATGATGCACAGAATAAGAATAATTTGTGGGAATTATTCAGCAAATAAATTCAAATAAAGGATGCATTTGAGAACATAATAATCTGCTCAAAGAGAACTAGCAAACTGAGAGAGGCAAAATTGTCAGATAAATGACACATTATGAATTATTCACTCAGTTTTGCAACATGTTGATTATACTCTGTAATCGAATACTGTGCAACTCATTTAATCGGTGCAATTGGGGTCTGGGAAAGAAACATGGTTTCACAGCTTACTGTTAAGACAGGGATGAGGATAGTTTGTAAAACATCTAGCTCCACAGCTTTAACCCTTCTGAACATTTTTTCCATAATATGGCTCATTTGCCAAGTCACAATGACCATCATAAAGTCTACTTTTCTTATTTTAGAGAACAGTTTTTCCCTTTATTAAAGAGCTGGACATTAGCATTTATTTGAGCTTAACTGGAAGTCATTTTACATGTTTGTGGCAGGACGTTTACCCCATTACATCCTCTTCCTGTGTGCCACAAATAATGGATGCACAAAGAGATAACCTAAGGGCAGGAAGGCCCAACAGGGGTTATCACTGGAGCCAGAGGGTTCAAGCCTCAGCTAAGAATTAATATCTTAGTCTGCAGAGCTGATGGAAGGAGAGATAAAAGAAAATTGCTGACTTAAGAATCATGGTTTTACACTATAAAAGATACACGAGCTAACACTGGGACAGAAGTCTCTCACACCCTAAAAGTGTTTGAAGCTTCTCCCCAAAGTTTGGACGCTGGCTTCGTGGTTACTTCCCCGGGGATGGAGGAAAAGGATCTCGATGTGCTGCACCAACAATTTGGATGGTAAGATACATTGAATCCTAAGCTTATACTATTTCTTCGCTAGCTGTAACTGAAAAAGGTACCATTCTCATGCACTGTATATATTAAACTACTAGTAGTCGTTCTTTTTGTTTTATTCCTGTGTAGTATTGGTTTGCTTTCAAGTCTTATATCTGTTAGTTTCCCCGTCTATTAATAAATGATTCATTCTATAATAGATAGAATCAGTCATCATTAAAAGAACTTATACATGAGAGTGGGTTTTGGGGCGCTGGTTACCTCAGTAAGGTTACTTCCTACTGCCAAGGCCTGGGCAAAAGGCAAGGGCTAATTTTAACTCCCACATCCATTCGTACCAATGTTAAAGGAATATTTTGTTAGGGAAATTCTGTTCTCTCTTAGGTTACATGAAAACAAGTTTCATACATATATGGAGATAATTCTGTTTTATGCTAACAATGATACATTACAGGATAACTGTACATTTATTCTTCAAATATTAATTGAATGTCAGTGTCATCATTCAGTCCACGGGAAGAAAGTACAGCTAAAGAGTATAGAAACACTATATATAGTAAGGGAAAAGCAAGGAAGAGGCATAAAGCAGAGAAGACACAAAACAAAGCTCCATAAATATACCCAGAAAATATGACAGATGGGAGACACGTACCCTTGTAAAGTGCCTGGAGCTTCACCTCTGTCCCTGAATGACAATCAGAGTCACTCCAGGGCTAAAGCAGAAATACAAATAGACCATCAAACTGGTATGAGCTGCACAGTGTGACAAATACCATGATAAAGTAGGCACTGAGAGAAGGTTGTGCTGCTCTTCAAATGTAGATCAAAATGTAAAAGGTCTAGGAAGAGATTTTCTACAGATATAACATCAGTTAATTCCCAATAGTAGAAACAAGAGAATTCCCAATTTAAAGTGTCCCTAAGTGTGTTGTGTTGGGTTAAGAAAAACATTAACAGTCGAGGGGGTCTCACCCACTTTCTCTGGCTTATACTGAAAGAGCCCGTGATTATTCTGTACTTCACCACTTAGAGACATCACAAGATGCAGAACACAACTCTTCCTACACCAACTTTGTCTCGTCTTATGCTACATATACTTAAGTCATCACTGTTAAAATCCTTAATGACATTCAGTGTGGAATCACAGGCACTCTCATGCTGGAAGAAACCAGATTTTTTAAAGTGAAACACCTGACTTTCTCTAAATGTACTGCAATATTTTGAACTATCTCAGTATTGCCATATGTTCTGAGTCTTGAAAGTGCAAGAAAATGGGCAAAGGTTTGGCTGTTAAATTGACAGGACAGATTTACACTCTAGGGACTGACACTGGTTTATTTTTGTTGTCCTCAGGCAATAGAGATAGTATTTTTGGTCATAATTTGAACAGAAGCACAAACTTAACAAGGGACTTATTACTTCCAGTTTCCGCAGTGGGCAGCAGGAACCAAGATGGAGACCAGAATACATGGCCAGAACATTCAGTACAAAAGTCTTCAGTCAGCAAAGCAAAAATGCCAAAAAAAAAAGGTCTTAGTTTTAATAAACTTTATTGAAATACATCCTGAAATGACATAACATCTTTGGCTGAGTAAAAATCTTTCAGCTGAGGGACTTTGGAGAGCCTTCAGAAGATATCCCTTTGCTAAGACTAAATAATTCACTTCCACAAAAAAATATAGCCGTCTCTGCTCTATTTCATGACATCTACCACAGAAGAAACTTAAAGGTTCTCTTCTATCTTAGAAAATGCCTGATGAATTTTGAGGCTAAAGGGAGGTACCAAATAAATTCAAATTCCCAGGGGCTGAAGAAATGTTGAACTCTAAATTGACCATACTGCCATTTCTCTGAGCTTTTATGTCCCATTTTAAGTAACGATAAGACAAATTACATCCCATTCCAACATCAGATGTTGAGTTTGAGATCAGTAATCATAAGAAACATTATATGAAATCTGAAGCAAAGATATCTGGAGGATCTTCATGAATACTGTTGATAGACTCCATAACAAGTAGAACACAGTATTTGGTGTGAATGCCAAATAGCATTGAATTTCTGTTTAGGGAAGTGGTTCTGTTTCGAGGCAGAAAATCCTTATTTTCTACTTAAGAATTTGCTTTGTCAGAAAGCATTTTGAAAGACAGCACATGTTTTGGGCTTGTGTGGCCAGGTTTTTTTTCGGAGGAGTGGAGGGGGCACTATAAGGGTGGCTTCTTTGAGAAGCTGACAGAAGCTTCCATTGTGTCAGATAGAGCAGACATCAGCCAGCTCTAAGACAGACCCACTGCTGGCCGAGGCCAAGCCCACCAGTGATGATGGTAGCACCTCTGTGATAACAAATTTAAGAAAGGGCAAAATCTGGACCACAACAGCAGGCAGAAAGGAGAGTGTGAATATGTAAGTAAAAGAGCCCTGTAGACACCCAGGTCAGTGAAGAAGGAGGGGCAGGAGCTGCTTCAGGGACTGGAGCAGTTTCCCCTGCAGCCCATGGTGCAGCCCATGGTGAGGCAGCTGTGCCCCTGCAGCCCATGGTGGTCCACGGGGGAGCAGAGATCCATCTGCAGCCTGTGGAGGACATCATGCTACAGCAGGGGAAGTGTGAGGAGTCCTCTCTCTGTAGAAAAAAAGAGTGGTAGAGACAATGCGTGATGAACTGACCACAGCCCCCATTACCTGTTCCCATGAACTGCTCAGAGGGAGGAGGTAGAGAAAACTGTGAGCAAAGTTAAGCTCAGAAATCAGGGTGGGGTGAGCTGAAAGTGGTTTATGATTTGGTTTTATTTCTCGTTATACTTTCTGATATGACTGACAACAAATTAAACTAATTTCCCCAAGCTGAGTCTGTTTTGCCTGTGGCTGTAATTGGTGAGTGGTTTCTCCATGTCCTTATCTTGATCCATGAGCCTTTCATTCTATTTTCTCTCCTCTGTTCAGCTGAGGGAAGGGAGCAAAAAAAGAGAATTTGATGAACACCTAGCAGCTACAGTCAATCCACCACAGTACTCAAAAAGGCAAATACTCAACAAGGGAGGGGGAGAATGCATAGAGGGTTCTGTGAACATTATGAAAACCAGTAGTGTGATTACCAGAGTGTGCTGGGGACATATTGTCCTGCTCTTGACCATTTTGTGAGGAATTAATGAACAGTTACTCAAAAACAGGAATATTTGTCAGCACATTACCTGTGAGAGTATCACATATCTTGGTGAAATGTTCTGGATAAAAATACTGTGCTGTGAGTCAAACAGTATGTGTGAATGAAGCAACCCAAAATGCCTAGAGATGGTGCTTGCCCCAGAAATGAAAGTCACAAAGAGGCAGGGGACTACAAACATCATCTGGATTAAATGGTTACCAAGAGGTTGACATGAGATTTTGAAATAAAGGGGCAGGATGAAAGGAACATGAAAACATATAGCAGAGACCACAGAGGCAAACAGGGCAGTTGGGGCACCCCAGGGCTACACAACCAGGAGTGGGGTGTCTCTGTCACCTACAGGTGTTTGGGGTTATTTAGAAAAGGATGTTTCAGAATGTGGAGGTACTCAGTATTGGGTCCTGTTTGTTGTATTGATGATATTGATATAGTTCACTGATTGCCAGTTGTGTTGCTAGTTAATAAACTGCTTCAATCATGTTTTGAATTAAACCATGTAAACTGAGCAGTTTTTGTCTGAGACAATCGACATCAGACAGAAAAGTAAAAAAATTCGCTATATACTATAACATTCTTGATCTTAGGGAGAAGAAGATGGAGGCATCTGTCATATACTGTATTTACAAATGATATGGAAAATGATTAAAGAGAATGTCAGAAATGCAAATTGTGTGTGGAAAGCAAGCATTCCCAAAATGAGCAAAGACCTTGTCAGAGAGCTCAGTACATCAAGGACATGTGGTTGAACACACATTCATTCTATATCTTAATGCATTTCCATTTCTTAAACTTAGTTATAAATTCAAATTTTTAGTTTAAAATATTTATAATATTTCAATAATGAAAGGACATTTTTATCAGCATTAAATATTTCTTTGGTAGTCATTTTACCTTTTAATCAGTTTTCTGTGCAATAATTATCTTTCTCTTAGAGTAGCTTTTACGTGACACTGTAGGGACCAGAGACCAGAGCTCAGATATCAGAGAAGTTGCAATTAGGACAATAATTATTTTACCAGCTGAAATCACAAAAGTAAGTTTTCCACTGGGAGTAGCTGTTGGATGTTTGTTTCATAATAATTTGGTTTTAAATTGAAAATAAACTTAGAAGTCCAGATTATTTAAAAGAGAAAATGTTTCAGCTAAATAATAACAACAATATTATGTGGGAAATCAAAATATAAGAATTCCCATGGAACTGTCAATATTCTACTATTTTAATTATCACAATTAACATTAAAACAGTTCTAACACTTTTTAGCTTAATGAAAAATGCATTTCTTCACTTCTTATAACCTGATTATGTTTAACTTATTTCTCTTAAATTAGTATTTGTTCCATTAAAGTTCTTAATTTATCTAATTTTTTAATAAAATTTTATTTAGATGACACATTTATTAGGGGTATCTTTAGAAAACATTCTTGCTTTAGAGGAGACAATGACATCATGTGAATGGAGAAGATCTTTGAAGTCTGATTTTGTTATGTTGTTCATATTCAACCAAACACTCAAATATTTGTGTTTCTTAATTTGATCTTATTTGGTAATGTTCAAAGCAATGCAGACAAGCTGTTCCTAATAGCATTTTAAACTTTAACCAGGTGTTGCATTTTTTATTCTTAAGTGGCAACAAACAGTAAACAGTTACTACTCTGAGGATTCAGAAATCCTGGAAAGTAATACCCAGCTGACTTAAATGGACAGTCTTAATGCCTCTTCATGTTTGTTTGATGATAATGTAGATGTTGGTGAAAACTAGCAACAACAGATAATGTCTAGTCACTCTGGGGATTTGCATTGCAAACTTCTGGTCTGCTTGAACTCTTTTAGTCTATAACAAAAATTCTTCATATTAGTAAAATAAGTGTATTTATATTCAGCTCTTCATTTTAAAATTCTGGCAAAAAGTTTGTTTTAAATTATTAAAAATACTTTCAAAATTTGAAAGACAGTTTGTTTACTAAGTATTAGTGGATCAAATAAGCCCTTCTTCCCCAATACTTTTGAGTTATCCCAGGGACACTTTTCCTTTAAATACTGATGTTTAGCAGTGCCCAGTTTCAAAACCAAGCATGGATTTCCTGAGAACTGAAAAGGAACATGCCTTGCTTTGTGTGGTGTTGTACAAGTTTTGTGCTGTGTGTGCATCCTCCTACCCTTCTCCATCGTGTTTATATTCTTTCTTGACAGGAATAGTACCTATATACATACATGGAGTCAGAAAGTTTCAGTACATACAGGAACTGCTTTTTCTTTCTTAAATGAAAATGCAGAATAAAATCTGTGCTCATAAGTGTTCTAATGTTTTATGACCCTATTTCCAGTTTCTTATAAAACTTTTGAACTTTAAACACCTGAGATTCAATTTTCTATGGTGATGTCTGATTCCGGTTGATTCTTTTAAAGACACTAATTTTTTCCTTCTAATGACATGGTAAAGAAAAATACTATTTGTATTACTTGCAGTTTTTAAATAGTCTCTGAAACACTAAGTATGTGGGAGAGTGATGCTGAAGTACAGATTGCATCCAAAATTTCTCATTCTTTCAGCATGTGCATTGTGATAGTGTCCTGCGTTAGTCAGGAGGGGTCAAAATCTAGGAAGTGACCTATGCTGCAGGAAGTGATACAACTTCCTTCCTGGGAGAGAGAGCCAATACCAGGTAGTTTTGAGTATGGATGTATATGCTAACCAATTAAAGTTTGATCTGCCTTTGAGGAAAAAAATCATATATAAGCAGAGGACCCTTTAGGGTTCTTCCTCTTTGGCCTGCTACTGTTCAGAGGGAAGTAGCTCTCTGCTCTCTCCCCAGTAAGACTGGGCCGCCTTCTTCCCCCCCGCTCCCCCCCCAGAGGGAGCGGGGGAGGGAGGGGGGGGGGTGGGGGAAGGGAGGTTTACAGTGGCAGTACAGCTGCAGCTAGGCATGGGGGAAGAACCGGCCTGGGCTCTCTACAAATACAGTTCAGCTGGGTCGATATGCCTACTACAGTGGGCAGCGTTGGGCCCTCCTGTTCCGGGCCGGCCCCACCGGGCCAAGCCAGCTTCGCAGAGCAAGGCTACCGAGACTCTGAGTGCTTCTACCATCCGGCTCAGACCTTTTCAAACAGCCCAGCAAAGACCACGTGATCGTCACACTGCCGGAGAGAGAGGGAGAGAGAGATTAACTCTCTCCATGTCCGGACCAAACTTCCAGACACCCATCCTTCCCTGCACACAGAGAGGAGAACGTGAAGACACTTACAGAGATGCAACACATAGACTTTAAATTCAGTGAGGAAAGCATAGCTGATACGTAGAGGGAGGAGCATGAGGAGTGCTTTAATAGTAAGGCTGAAAACTCTTTTATGAGACTATGGTTGGGATTGAGCTAATTAATTCCCTATAATATATGAAGAAACAGTCCAAAGGGGGGATGTGAGGTTCTAATTGAAGCCAGTGAACCAAAATACCTGCATAAAGACAAGTAAGTGTTGAAGTAAGTGCAGCCTAATGAAAAACTTGAACAAAGACAGAGAAGAGGCTGTGACCCAGAACCCTGGTCCCGGGGAAATGCCAGAGAACATGTGTTGTCAGGAGAACCTGTGTTGCTAAACACAGAAGAAGGGATTTTCTTTGTTGCTGCAATAGAACTTTTCATCCTTAAAAAGGTACCCTGTGGGCTGTTCATGACCCCTTATAGTAGCTGTGGGAAGGCTACTGGTGTGGGGGGAGGAATCCTCCACAAGCAGATCTTTCCTCCCGGGCAGCGGCTGGTGTGGTGAGGCTGAAGACCCATAAAAAACTGTATTTTCTTAGAGACAGTCCATGGTATAAGCAAAAGAGACTTTTTTTTTTTGTGTGTTGTCAGGGGGAAAGAAATTGAGAGGTGGGGTGAGGAGGGGTGGTCTGAGGAGTTTGTTCTGGTTTTTCTTGTTTTTTCTCTTTGTCTTAGGTGTATTAATAAACTTTCCTTATATTCTTAAAGTTTAAGTCTGCTTTGCCTATTCCTAATCCTTATCTCACAGCAAAATCAGGTAAAATTTTGGTAAGTGTGCTGGCATTTTCCAGAAACTCGAATAAGTGAACTGAAACCACTACAGATACCTACTTGGTTTGTTTCTGATAAATTGCCATTAAAATATATGTACAGTGTGACCACGTATGAAACAAATGCACCCCAGATTTCACTGATCACAAATACAACAGTTTGGAAATAAGGTCTAGTTCAATAATAATTTACATAAAAGTATTAAAGGCTTTCAGTAAATGCAGGAGAGACTTAAACTTGAAACTTGAAAAAATCATGTAAATTGTAAAAGACTTTTATATTACATTATTTAAAATTAGTAAAAAGTAGGTGATAAAAAATGAAAAAATTCATATCTCCTTGATCCTGAAAAAAAAAATCCATTCACAGTTAGATGTTTGCATAGTTTGTTTTCAAACTCTCTGATTTTTTATCCTATGTTCCAAAGATTCTTGTCACCTTTCCAAATCACTCTTTGTCCCTCTTTTGTATAACAATACTAATGCAGCCTTTCCTACTGACAGACAATTCCTTCTCCATGTAATCATTGTATCTTCCCCATACTGCACCACAGTTCTGAGTTTTTTAGGTCTGTAGGGCAAGACCTCACAGAAACCTCCAGCTCATTCACTGTACCTCTTACATTGTATAAATAACAGTATAAACAAGGAAACTCCACATGTTCTTCCCTACTAATCTTTCTGAATATTTTCTTTTCCTGGAGGCATAAAATTGCTAAATTATTCTAAGGAAAGCTGACATAATCCCATTAGAACCAAACCACCAATTAGTACCACTTTCTGGGTTTCTTATTGATCCCTTGCTTTTTCTCCATTTACTCTGTAAATTTTAAAGGCATGGCTAATGTCTTTTACAGCTTGCACTGTGGTTGCCACTGGATAGTATTTACCAGGCAATCATAAAAAAAGAACACTACTAATGTCCTGTCCCCTGATAAGCACAATGCAATAGCTGCAAGGGAAAAAATTACCTGAACAAACCTATTTCTGCAGGAAGTTTCTTTCCTTTTTGTGTACCAATTTGACATGCAGAAGCTTTTATTTATAAGGTAAACAATATTTTTACTGAAGCTATCCTATGATTATTGTCTGTAGTTGCTTTAGACTGTAGACTGAATTTTTCTCTCCTCTTCAGTAAGAGTTATCTGTATATAATTTTATTATTTGCAAGTGCTTCAGGTGCTGAAATTATCATCTTTTCCAGCATCCCATAGCTGAGAATCCAACTGTTTTTTACATATTTGCATCTTGAACAGGTAAATATGTAACATTTCCTTTGCTGTAAATCAGTTAATGTTGTTGCTTGACACCTTTTATGTACTTAGTATTTTGACAGGAGATAATCCCTCCATTTCATGCTTTTACTTCTTTTCAGTACTGTTAAGATCCAGTTGATAAAATGTTAGGATCTAATTATTAAGGTTCTTAGAAATACCCCTGCCTGAACTAAGGTGCAAACGAGACCATATGCCAGTGACAATAGTAAAGGTTTTATTTGACAGTAAACATGAGAGAGAGAAAGAGAGGAAGAAAGAAATAAGAAATAGGTGGGGGGTACAGAGAGAAACAGGGACAGAATAAAGAAAATATCCCCACTCCATGGATCCCAACGACAGCCTGTTGATCCTCTCCAGCTGGTCTTCTTGGTGGTGAAAGTCCCCCTGAAAAGCCTGGAATCGGATGGGTTTAAATACCCTCGAGCCAGGTAGCAATGTCCAGGCATGTCCTCCTGGGGGAGGGGGGGCAGTCTCTTACAGCAGACTCTGGATCTGTTCCATTACATGCAGTCCCATAGAGCAAGGTTTAGCACTTTGGGGGGTCTTTGATGGATTGTGACTCCCCCTCAGCAGCTTCTCACGTGAAAGTCCCGTGGACGAGGCCTGTGGGGTTGGGGAGTGCTACAGCTGTGCCAGAGGATGGGTGTTCGTTTCCTCTGACCAGAGGTTACGCCACACCCGAAACCTCCTCTCTCCCCCCTCAGCTGGTGGGGAGGGGTGTCCATGTAAACCTGGCTTCTGTGGGTTGTGCTATCCCCCCACCCAAACTTGGCCGCAGCTGGTGGCTTTGACCTTTGGTGGATGCAAACCTTCTCCTCAGCCTGAGATGACTGAACAATGGGCTTCCCTTTATCTAATCAGCAGTTTGACTTACAGTCCAAAGTCCCAGGCAGGCATCTTCAGTGAAGCTTCTTTCTTTGTAGCTTCTTTATACAGTTTTGGTTATGATGAGCAAAACTTTATATCAATGTTTGAGGCATGAACTATTTCTGTCTCTGACAAGTACCTTCACACTGAATAAACAGCCAAAACTGATAATTTCATCCTGTTGCCAACAGCCTGTACCTGATTCTTTAGTGAGTCATTAACTTCAATCCAAATTTTAGTAGCAGAAAACATACTGTACTCATAAAGATCAGACCTACGGAGAGAAGACTATCCTTTTTTTTTTTTTTAATCTAGTATATTCATTCCATTTCATATTCTGAAGTTGGAAACAAGACTAATAGCATGAAATGAGAAATATTTTGTCACTTAGCAACTATTCCTTCACTCACTAAATCCTATAATTCCAGACGGAAAAAATTTATTTTATTAAGGTGGAGTGCTGTCAGAAGTTTCTGGAACTTTAAAAAAAATCACCTTGGAATAAGAAAGGTCCTCTTCTAGTGGTAAGCTTATAAAAAGAAAATATAGGCATCCCTAGAAAAGGCATTGTCAAATTGTAGTAGACATTCTTATCTGTGTATTCATCCATTAAAGATGAACAGTGTTTCCTGCTATTGACATTTAATATGGTGGTTTACTTTAGAATTAGACCCTGCTTTTTGCTATCACATTTTTCTTCCAGATGGAATTGCAATCAGAGAGCAAGGAATTCTGAATACATCCTCTTTGATTATTTGCTTGCTTGTTGGTTTGGTTTTTTGTTTTAACCTGGAGAACCTATTATAGGGCTCTTCCTTTGGGTTGAAAAGGATCTTTGGATTTGACAAAAACCTGATGTTTCTGCTCATGTTGGTTTTTACAAATCCATGCTTCATATACCTGTAAATAGGAGTAATATCTGTCCCTTACATCTTCCCTGAAAAGATAAAAGGAGACAACTCACTATGGTTATATTGCCATCTAAGTTTTCTAATTTTGTATGCAGCTATTTGCTATCCTGTTCCCATTGACTAGAATAAAATTCTACTAACTGATTTTACTGACATCAGAATTACATTTTATTTGTAGGTACCTCTGTATCTCTCTAGCACTGTTCAGAAAGAATAAGTATTTTGTTGCTTCCCAAACATCTATTTCTACATAAACATTTCTCAGAGAAGCAACCTCTTCATATAAATTCCATACTCATGCCAAGACTTTCAAAGGAATGTCTTTCTCTTCTTGTTCCTTCATAGGTTCTGTAAGAAGACAATAGCAGGGATCATAAGATTGTAAAGTTATAAACTAAGATAAACACATTATTTTCCATACATCATTCACATTTCACATTATCAAAGGAAGACTAAGCATCTTTTCAAATCAAAAGCATGAAAGAATGACACAGATTATATTATAATCTTTACATTACAGGTCATTCATGAAGTAACCTCATTATAAAAATTACATAAAATTATGACATTTATGTTATTCTCAGTCAGATAAAACAGAAGATACTAACCTGGATATTATGAATAGACACCATATTTCATGCGTTCATCAATACTCAAAGCCGTGTATCCTTCCTAAAGCACATTCCCCTGTGATTATTCCTGAATTATTTTTGCACATAAGTCATTACTAATGAAATTTTAAAGTTATTAACAAGTCACAACTACAGTTTTATTTCAAGAACTATTAATAGCTCTTGAAAATTTTCAGTGTCTGTGATGAAAAATGTACAAAACTTCTTTTCACTGGATTATTCATTTAATTATTCTGAGACAGATTTTCCTAATTATATGGTTTTGCAAAATTTGGGAAAAAAAAGCATATTAAGACAGGTCACAGTAAGTTCCAGTTATTTTTAAATGTGATGTCAGAAATATTTATGCTGCCATTTGAAACAGCTTTCCAGGTTCAAGGGAAGCCTTTCCCTTAGGAATTTTTTTTACAGCCAGTTGTCACATTCTCAGGTAGATAATAGCTTTAGAATTCTTAGGAGAAGTGCTGCTATGAATCACTTTTTGAAACAACTTGTTCTCAGACAGAATGTTGATAAAAAAATGAACTAAAGTAAATTGCAGGTGAATAAAGTTGGGTCAAAGTTATCTAGATGAAGACGACAGTCTAACAATATTTACTGAAGCATGAAAAAACCCAAACAAAAACCCCAGAAACAAACAGAAGCTTTTATGTTTTATAGGTTAAAACTTTTCCTTTCTTTCCTCTGGAAAGTATATTTTTTTACTATTATATACATCTGTGATACCTTTTTGACTTTATTTTTATGAATCTTATCCTTGATTCTTTTGTGATATGTTCCGGGCATGTGCAGATGGGAAGGAAATTCTGGAGTTTTTTTATACTTCTTTCTAAAAATTGAAGCAATCAAAAAAAAAATTCAAGACAACAAAACCATAAACCTCCATCATTCCCCAAATTTCTTGTAGCTGTTGTTTACATCACATTGTATTATATTTATACAACAATTATTTTAGAAATTCTTTTAGGATCAGCAAATTTTATTTAGTGAAGATGCATAATGTGATTACAACCCTAGGGGTTTGCTAAGATGGACATCTTATCTTTTCCTGTGCATGAGACCCAGTATGAATTATCTTCTATTTTGAGCCTTTTTCTAGTATGATAATTCCTTTGATCATGAAGGTTCATTTTACCTCATGAAAATGCACATGAAATATCTGCTCTGACCCTCATTCTCATTCAGTAAGTCACACTCTTCTTGTAAGCTATTAGTCCACAGTTTTCCTCTTCATGTCTATGAATGAACTGAAGCCCCTTTTTCTTGTATATTGTACAGTTTCTATTTCTAACTAGAAGAAAATTTCACTTTACTACTTTCAATTAATAATAATGAAAAGTATTTCAAAATAGCATTGAAACTTTGGCTGAATATATATGAATAACGATGGAGAAAATATTTCCTTCTAATTATGTTTTCTGTTGTTTTTATTTGCAATGCATTCCAATGTTTATATATGCACCTGCACACACACAACTTAAAGTGTATGTATTCCTTTAAATTAAAAAGAACTGTAACACCTATTCAAATTCACAAGGTTTCTCTTCATGTGCTACCATGATATAAAATAACTGTTGAGAAAATTGGTTCTATCTCCTTTCACTTTTAAACAGTAATTTAGCTAAGAGAGGTTGTGCTAATTATCTCTGCACAAGCTGTTCAAGTTATACTAGGTAACAAGTCTGCAATTTATCCCTGACTAACTGTATTGATTTTTCCCTTGCCAGCTATAATCATATAAATAAACCAATAAGCAACACTTGTTCTTATCATCTCTGCAGTTCAACAATACTCAGCTTAATTTACTGCTTTCTGGCAGACATCCCTGCAGAACTTACCCTTTTCATATCTAACTGGCATATGAGCTATCTGCTTATACCTGATATATCATTTCCCTAATAGCAGAAAAGTAAAGGAAAGTGAATCCCTAATGACCATATGCCTGCTTTGGGAGTCACATTCCACTGCTTTAGTCTTGCTTTAAATCAATTTTTGCATTGTTTGGGGTTTTAACATCCTAATTTGCTGGTAATAGCAGCTGTTCTCTTAGCTTATGAATGGATACACTTATTTACTCTTCTCTCAGCTGCAAGCAATACCGTATTTTTGAGAGATTAATTCTGAAATATTTCAAAATCCTTGGATTTGACTGCTGTTTTTGATTTCTGTTTCTCTTGGAAAGCAGGAAGCTTTGAACGTCTCTTTCTTGTTGACAGAGCACTGACAGCTAAACATGTTACCAGGCCAACCTTTTGAAAAGGTAGATCTAAGATAAGTAGCAAGCATGGAAATTTGTTTTAATATTTAGTCCTTTTCTAACTGTGAGCTGGTTTGAAAGAGATTTATATTAGCTATGCACTATGACTCAACCAGAGTAGCACCTTTCTCTTGGGTCTTTGTCTCTTGAGGTAGGCAATTATTCATTGAGTGAGAAAGTCTAACTGTAGCTGACATACAGAAAACATACCTTAATTTTCCTTCTTTATTTAAAGTATATGAGAGGTGAAAATCTGCATCTTCTATATCTAGGTGGATCATTAGATCAAAATGTATTTTCTTCACCTTAGACATTTAATTAAGAAACACACTAGTAGTAAGACATTATGCAACAGTAATTCTTAAATGTCTTAAGCACCTCATAGATATCTTTATTCTACATTATTAAAGGTAATTGATTTTTTTAAAGATAAAAGATTTTGATATCACTGCTTCTGTTTCAGAGGGAATAAAACAACTATCAAGACCTAGATGTATTTTTTTCTCAGAAGAAAGCATACTACTTTCCTATGTATTTTGCACATGAACTGAACTTCACTCTAGGGAACACAACCATAGGAAAAGTACATGATTTATTTTTAAATAAACTTCCTTTTTGACTTTTTTAAAATGTTGCATTAGATTTACTGTTTACCTTTATTCATTACACAGCTGCAAGTGAGACTGCAATAAGTAACTGGGTTGGCTTTGGAATTTCCAGCTGAAGATCTCCATAAATTCCTCCGGCTTTTCCTTTCTGAATTCAGCCTTCTAGAGTTCTTTTACTTGAGTGCAATGATTCCAAGGGTTTATACTCAACCTTAATTTTGCTGCAATATATCTGTTTGCACCTTTTTCAGTATTTGCACTGCAGTTCCACAACATTTTTTTCATGTTTTTATATAATGAAGGGAAAAGGTCTATACATTCAAGATCTAAGTCCAAGTAGAGTAGAAGTAATGTTAGTTTTGGGGCCTTTTTATACATTCACATGCAACAACAATTGTTAGAATGGTAGTTTGAACTAGCTTATACTAAGCTTTTACACCTTCAACAGTAACAAGGTGAGAGGAAGAGGTTAAGGTAATCAGAGAAGTTACAAAATGTCCAAGGAAATATGTAACATGGATTATTTTGCACCAATGAAAATTCACAAATTTGCATTCTGGACCAATGTGAACAGTATGTGAACAGTTTCTTTGGAAGTGAGATTGGAGTAGGGCATAATAGTTCTGTCAAAGTACATAAGGATCTAGTGGTGTTTTCCACTGGGATGACTAATTTTTTTAAAAGTGATGATGCCTCAAAACTGTCACATATGTCTACCATATGTTTTATGAAACTTCATATATCTATTATCCATATAGGCCTTAAGAGTAAAAATGGAATGTAGTGAATGTAGTGAGGATTTATTTTAAAACTTACTGGCTTTATTTGGAAAAAAATATTCCTACTATTCTCCTGTTGAACTATTTCAGTATTAACTGACTATTGCAGCTTTGTGTTGTACCACTTAGCAAAAATACTTTGCAAGTTGCAAGTGGCAGCATCTCTCAGTAAAATTCAGTGTCAAATTTTCAGCATCATTTCCCTTTACAAGAATATTTGTCGGCGAGAGGAGCAAGACGACGATCCAATGTGGTTCATAAATCAAGCTCGTTTATTGTCAGACAGTGCACATACTTATACTACCTTACGTGCTCAAAATATTATTCACTTACAGAAGTTTCACACGGGATCTTTCTCTAATCTAATTAAAACACAGACTGGTCTCAGAAGGCAATAACATCAACAGTTTCTTCTGCCAAGCTAATCTCTAGACACCTGCACTTTGTTTACAGCTCTCATGTCTCCCTTTCCCACAGTTGTTTTGAGAACAGCCTTGAGCAGAGGCCTAACACTTGTCTATGGAGTCTGGATTGCTCACTTATACCTTATGTCTGTGCAGCCAGAAATGGCCATTTCCCAACAAATACTGAGATTTTCCAAGCCCAAAATTCATCTATGCCTCACTCTCCGCTTTTCTAATATAGACATTATCCACCCGGTCTGAACTACTGTTCCTGCTGTAATTGGTAAATCACTGACATGTGCCTCTGCAAGATGGTAGTGTGACCCCTGTACTCATTAATGGGTGTCTGCTCTCCTTTTATAGCTGAGTTAACTAGCAGTTTCATTGCAAATCTAAAAATGTTACAGAAAGTGGCATTTGTGTTATAATAACCTTTGTAACCCTCTGACAGCTCCTCCAACCTGGAGCTCTGAACACGGTTTAATAGTTTCAGATAAATGACTACAGTTTTTCAGGGGTATAATATGGCCTTATACGGATTTTTAATTAAGACCCTCCCTAGGTGTTACAGAACACAGTAGCAAAAAAACATTAAATTAAGAATGAGGATTGGGCCCCTATTGCATAAAAAGAGTAAAACTGACATTGCTTTGCTCATTTGCACAGCAGCCAAATTCTGTTAAAAAATGCGACAGTCCTGTAAGTGAAATGTGTCTCCTCTCCCTATTCATAATATTAATAAACTCTAGACCAAAAATAAAAGATTCTTTCAATTTTCATAGTCAGTCAAGAAATTGTGATAGATTCCTTTAACTCATTTGGGTCTTAGACATAAAACAGTTTTTGAACTCTGCCTGTTCTATGTCAGTATCTCGAGCTGTTAAATCACTGTGATTTATGTTCCAGCATTATCTGCCTTTCTTTTACATTGGGATTGTTGGCACTGCTGCAGCACTCTAACATAACTAAATACATGCTATAACCCTAATGGAATATATTGGTCCAATATAAAAAAAATTGGATCAATTTCTTGGCCTAATGTATGAAGCAAAAATCGGTAGGTCATATATTGTCCTTCTTGGCCCTAAAATCATGAAAATAGTGAGTAATTATATAGAATTTTAAACAATCATTGCCACTGTTGAAGTTTGTACATCAAGGTTAAAATTACTCATTCAATACGCACATAGACTGAAGACCAGATTTTCAAAGGAAATTATCTTTTGCTTCAGCAATTAAAAAGAATCTGTATTTTCATAAAACCCAAGTACCCAGCTTGCCAAGTACCTCACACGATCAGGTCGCTAAGTTTTGTAAGCTGTTTTAAAAGTACAGTGCTGCAGAAACTAATTGCAGTTTTTATAGTTGTACAAAAAAGTTTTTTGCACCCTGTTTCTGAGAGGAGCAGAAATAAATGGAGATGTTTACCTTATTTACTGCATCCATGAAAGATTCTTCAAAGTCAGTACACAGGAATGTACAGTTTTGCACATCTTCAGTAGCTTGTGGCAGATAATACTCGTAAATAACACCTGGTTAGGATGTAGGTATCTTCGTAACTAACTTTGTATGTCTGATCAGATGAATAATTTTCTAGTTGCACTATATATGTAGGAATTCAGGAAGGAAGTAAACTTATGAAACAAATACAATATTTACTTCCTTACACTATTTTATTTGTAATGATCTTACAGTATTTTTTGACAAAAGCGTGGTGAGTTAATTGTCAGTGCTGCTAATTCCAGGAAGTCCTGCTGTGCTCACAGTGCCTGAAACTTGGGGAGAAAGCCTGTGTCTGTCTCTGCCCTTTATTTAATTTTCACCACTGAGCTTCCTGTGCTTCTTGGTTTTATTCAGAATGTATTGAATAACATTTTTGTACCTCTTTTAGTGGAAGGTTGTGGGGTTTGATGAGGCTGACAGCAGGCCTGAAAGCCTCTTGGAAATTGACTTAGAAGCAATCAAGATTTACCCATCAGAAAACTTCGTGAGAAAGTGAGGATATGAAAACCTGCAGCCACAGTGAAGGCCTCAAGGACAGTGTCCTGGTTTGAAGGACAGGTGTCTGTTAAGGAAGGCAGGAGCCTCCCTTGGAATGGGAAACTGTAACCCCTCTCCCTCCGAATTATTATAAATTTGAAATCAAGAGGCTCTCAGGCAAAGATATGGGAATAGGAATAACAGTTCTTTACTAGTATCTAAAACAAGGATAACAAATAACAACAACTATAACGCTAACCAACAAACAGAACCAGAAACCCAGTGGCAGCCTGCTCGGCTTCAGGCACCTTTTCCCTTCGGTGCAGTTCCAGTCACAGCCTGCAGGGGGCGCTCTGGGTGTGGTGATTCCTCGGCGGCTGCAGGGGGCGCTCCGGCGTGAGCTCAGGTAGCACACGGCGAATGGCGACTGCCCGAAGCACGGAGGGATGGAGGAGAGCCCTTGCTCCACAGACCCTCGGGAGGGGCAGCTGGTGTCGGTGCCACAGCAAGATCCCCGGACACAGGGAGCTGGGACGGTAAGGGGTCTCCACGTGCAGGGAAAAACCCTGCTACAATGTAGCGGAGAAAACTCAGAGCGGGCTGGTGGCAGGCAGGTCGGCTCCGGATGGGGCAGAGGGCAGAGACTCACAGCAGACAGACTGGCAGCTCCGCGCTGGCTTCTCAGGGGGCCGTGGGTTCAGCAGACAGCAGCTCCGACCGTCCAGCTCCGAGGGTCCCGAGCAAGAGAGCGTGACCTCCCCCCTGCCCTTGCTTTTCAGTCTCTCCAAATCTCGCGTTACCAGGCTCTGCTTCTGTGAGGGGCAATTTTGCCCCACCCTGCCAAGGAGAAAGGCTACAGCCTTGTGCTTTGTTTCTCTTAAGTACCCAGTCATTTGTGTCCTAGCAACCCATGGGAGAAAAATTCCTGAGGAAAAGAACCAGATCCAACCTTCAACAGACAGCCAAGACGATAACTGAAGAAGATGTTTTGCACCCAAAGGAACATCAAGAATGTACTTGTAGTGTGTGCTTGCATAGCTTGTTGTATAGTGCTATGAATAGTTCTTGTTTTGTAGACAGCCCTGTCGTTGTTTGTCATGCAGCCAATCATAACAAACCACGATAGCTGTATAAAAGGTATAAAGGTACTAACACAGACTAATAAAAAACTCTTTTTCTGTCCTTGGATTATGTGCGTGTTGTGTGTCCGTCTCTACTGCGACAGAAGGTGTCCATGGCCATGGCAGAGGGGTGGGAGGAGTGGGGCTGGAGCTGATCTTAAAGGTCCTTTTTAAACCAAACCATTCTGTGGTTCTATTATTCTATAATTTTTTTTACTGGTATGCTGTCAGGAGGAACACGTCCATCTTTTGGGAGACTCAGGATGGAGATGGAGACAAATCAGTATTGAAACCACCTCTCCTAGAAAGACTGTCACATATAGAACATATTCTGAGCATCTAATCCTTTATATATGGTTTATGTTTTCATTTCTTTCTATTTATAATTTTCCCACAGATCAGAGCTTAATACAGCAGTTTCCATTTATTTTCTGATTGTAGCTAATTAGCTATCAGTTCTGATGGTTTCTGCTGTCTTCCAGACCTTCAGCTGGATTCTGAGCTTGTCCCACCATTCTTCCTGACACCAAAACTACTTCTATTGTTTTCCAAAACAATAATCTACATCACTAAAGAGATTATGCAATTAAAGACTGTCAGAATGGACCAAGATGCCTGGTAACATCTTCCTGCTGTCCTAAGAGCTCAGCTGCCTATATTCAAGGTCAGTTTTAATTTTTCTTAGCTGTATAACATGGGATCAGACCACCAACGCACAGGTGAGCTGTGAGAAGGAGCTGTGGAGTCTCTGTCCCCTTTGTTTGGGAGCTGGATTCAAGCTGAGGCCCCAGCTCTGCATCCCTGTGGGAGTTCTGTCCCATCTGTACCTCTTCCCAGCCTTGCACCTGCTGTCTCTGAACTGGATGCACTGACTTTGCTTCCTAGCCTGGCCTCGGACATGCATGGACACCGTTGGCAGTCACAAGGCTGGTCTCTGACACTGAAACCTCTGCTCTTCTTGCATAGTTAGTGTGGATTAGTGTCCCTTGTGGGTGGGATCACTGCCCTGCCACCCTTGTCACTCCTGTCTCCCCTTTCAGTGCAGCCTGCCCCTGCTGTGTCCTGGAGTAACATGCTCTGTGACACCACGTTAGGAAATGCAATGGCTAAAGTAAGATGATGTACAGTATTCTGAAATGTACTTATTAGCAGAGTGCGTGACTATTTCTGAAATGGAGAGGGTGCTTTCAGATAAGGACTAATCTTTACTACAGGAAATTCATCGTACTCCCTTAATCCTAGAATACAGAGCATAGATGCATAATGTGGTACTCTTTTAATAGAAGTGATTTCTGTTACTTTGCACTGAAGTAGCTTTCTCTGAGGAAAAAATATGTCCAAAGATTTTTTCAATATATTCTTGGACAGTAAATAATTTCTCCTTTCTCAGTTAAGTGTTTTCTCATTCTGCTGTGCATGGAATTAGGGAAGAGGGAAGGGGAAACCTTAAATAATAACAAATATAAGAATTTGCATGTTAATGTGAAAAACTGCTAGACTTGAAGCCAGAAATTAACTATGTGAGATAATGCAGAAAAACATCTTCTGACACACCTGAAAAGTGAAACCAGCTGTGTCTTAAGGCACTGGTGTTGGTAAGTACATGGAGAAGAGACCTAATAAGATTTCAAATGAAAACAGCTATCATTGACCATGAAACTTTCTCATCCAAAACTGCTGTTTTTCTGGTAAAAGAATTAACATTTGGAACACTTGTTCTTAATATATTGCAATGCAAATAAGCAGTAACCAAGTTTAATAGTTCATTATGAAGAGGTTATTTGTAAGTCGCAGAAAATCTTCTTAGAGGCAGAATTTACAAGAATGAAAAACATTATTTAGGCTCTTGTATCACAAGAGGATAAATCAGGCAAAGATATACAAGAATTTGACAGATCTTTAGGAGCTGTTTTGAGAGTAGCTGCTTCAGGCTTAGACCCTCTTGTATTTAGTATGTAAATTTGAGAGCTCTGATAGTGAAAATCTCTTTCATAGATCAGTTTGCAGTAGAATAAGAACGTAATCTATTCTGTTTATTTGAGTAAACAAGTTTCTTCCTTCAGATTCTCACTTGGTCATGTCTCTTTCACTCATGTATAATCATATAGATATGTAATTTCTGCCTAAAACCTGAATTAATTGAAGTGTTCACTGTCAAAACTTATGGTTAAAGATGGAGAGTTAAAAACATGGAAAAAAAAATGCTATCCATGCTATATTGGGTCTGACTGGGGTAAAGCTCACAGGCCTTACACTGCTGTGCTTTGTATTGGTAGCTGGCGTTGATATCAGACCAGTGTTTTGGCTACTGCCAAGCAGTGCTGTCCTTCTGACATTGCTTCCCCCACTGAAGGGGATGGGGGTGGGCAAGATCCTGGGAGGGGGCACAAGCAGGCCAGCTGACCCCAGTCAGCCAAAGGGATATTCCATACCATATGACATCAGCTCAGATATATAATGGAAGAAAGAGAGGAGGAGGAGGAGGCACCCAGGACTCCATCCATGTTTGCCTTCTTGAACAACCGTCATGCGTGCTGAAGCCCTGCTTCCCAGAAAGTGTCTAGACATCGCTACTGATGGGAAGTAGAGATTGACTGTTTTCCCCTCTGCTCTTGCACGTGCAACTCTCAACTTGCTTGTTCTAATTTTTCCCCGTTGTAATAAAACTGCCTTATCTTACCCTGGTAGTTTTTTCCATATTATTCTCTCCCCTCTCCCAGTGGGAGAGGGAGTGATAGAGTGACTGAGTGGGCACCTGGCACCTAGCCGGAGTGAACCTACGACAGTTTCTTTTGGCACCCGAAAAGGGACGAGATAAAGGCAGTTTTATATATATATATTGCATGCTCTAGTAATTATCAATAGCAGCTCTCAAGTAGTAAACTCCTGTGTGGCATACGGCCTTCGGCTGCCACACTGCTTATCTTTGTTTTGCTAAGTTCAGGAACATGTTGAAACAAACAGTGACTGTGAATGAATATAAATTCTTCTCTATTTGTGTATGGATGATCTTTTACTGCAGGCTCCCGTGATTATTGCCAACCCTTATATAAGCTTCCTGATATTATTAATAATATTAGCCAACACTGTTGTTACCTTATGAAATTCATGGAAATTGTCATCTCCTTGGTACAGAAAGAAACAACCCTTGGGTGAGGAGCTGTTAAAATCTGCCCTGAGGCACCCAGTTACTGGGTGGAAAGGCGTATGGAGGGATTTGGGCAGGTCCTCTCCAACCCCAGTCAGAGGGAAAGGAATCCCCAAGAACAGGCCACGTAACGAGCTCTGGTATTTTCTGCATGAGCATGGAGAGGACATGAGGAAGTGGCATGGTGAACCCACCTCTAAGCTGAGCGCCTGGGTCCGAGAACTGAGGGGGGAAGAGACCTGTTAAGAAAGGGCCACCCAAGAAGACTGTCAGTGTAGTTACCACAGAAAGACCAGAAGACAATCAGCGATTTCCCAGATATAAGAGAACTAAAACTGTTTCCTACAGTCCTGAGGAGGGAAACCTCTGATTCGGCATCACAAAGGTCAGACAGTGAATATTCTGACCAGGAACAGGAATAGAGGGTCCCTGCCTCTGGCCAGGAGGAGAAAAGGGATGACTGGGTATACTGGACAGTGTGGATTCGATGGCCTAGCACATCAGATCCACAGAAGTACAAAGCTTTAGTGGACACCGGTGCACAGTGCACACTGATGCCATCAAGGCACAAGAGTGCAGAAGCCATCTGGATCTCTGGAGTGACAGGGGGATGCCAGGAGTTGTCGGTAGTAAAAGTTGAGGTGAGCTTAACAGGGAACAGATGGCAAAGGCACCCCATCGTGACTGGCCCAGAGGCCCCTTGTATCCTTGGCATCAACTACCTCAGGAGAGGGTATTTTAAGGATCCAAAGGGATATCGATGGGCCTTTGGTGTAGCTGCAGTGAATACAGAGAATATCAAACAGTTATCCACCCTGCCTGGCCTCTCAGAAGATCCCTTCATCGTAGGATTGCTGCAGGTGGAAGATCAGCAAGTACCGATTGCTACCAGGACAGTGCACCGGAGGCAGTATCGTACCAACCGGGACTCCGTGACTCCTATCCATGAACTAATTCGTCGACTGGAGAGCCAAGGAGTTATCAGCAGGACCCGCTCACCCTTCAACAGCCCCATATGGCCAGTGCGGAAGTCAAATGGGGAATGGCGGTGTAAGAGTCTGGACGGAAATCCCTATCTGCCTCACGACCATCGACAGAAGCAGAGGCCGAAAACCCAGAGACCCTAAGAGGGGAAAAGGACTTTTGCACAATGAAGTCCAGCCAGATCTTGATGGGGTGCCTGCCAGGTGCCCAGCTGTACTGCAAAGCTGTGCTGTTGAGCTGTGCTGCAGAGGCGTGTTGGTACATGCCCGTGGGAACCGCATCCTCCCGGCTACCGGGACGGAAAGAACTGAACTATATGTCCGGTACAGCTGCACCTGTACTCTAAAACAATGGGCCCTACTCCCCACCTGCTGGCTACTTGCCCCTGGCCTCTGGAGGGATTGCCTCATCTCTTGGTTACCTGCCCCTCGCTTTCGAAAAGACTATAAAGAGACTCTCAAAAGGTACCCCTACGAGTACTCCCTACGGACGAGACGAATCCATCGGATCCGGACAACGAGGACTTCGTCGTGCCGTGGTAGCTATGCCCCCCCTTTCCTCTCTCTTTCTTTCTTCTCTCTCTCTCCTCTATCGCATAAGCGTGTTGTTGGCACTCAATAAAGTGCTTTTGATTTTGATTTAAGCAAAAATACTTGTCCCTGTTTTCTTTTGCACTCTGAGATTCAAAGTAACGAACCATCACGACCCCCGCTCCTACGAGCGGATCGTGACAGGCGGCTGACAGTGGACTATCGGGGCCTGAATGAAGTCACACCACCTCTCAGTGCTGCCGTACCAGACATGTTGGACCTCCAATAAGAGCTAGAGCCAAAAGCAGCCAAATGGTATGCAACGATTGACATAGCTAATGCATTTTTCTCAATCCCTCTGGCGGCAGAGTGCAGGCCACAATTTGCTTTCACTTGGAGGGGTGTCCAGTACACCTGGAACCGACTGCCCCAGGGGTGGAGACACAGCCCCACCATCTGCCATGGCCTGATCCAGGCTGCTCTGGAACAGGGTGGAGCTCCGGAACACCTGCAATATATTGATGATATCATTGTGTGGGGTGATACAGCAGGAGAAGTTTTTGAAAAAGGGAAGAAAATAATCCAAATTCTTCTGAAAGCTGGTCTGGCCATAAAACAAAGTAAGGTGAAGGGACCTGCACAGGAAATCCAGTTTCTAGGAATAAAATGGCAGGATGGGCGCCGTCATGTGCCTACAGAGGTGGTTGACAAAATTGCCAATATGTCTCCACCAGTTACTAAGAAGGAAACACAAGCTTTCCTGGGCCTTGTAGGATTCTGGAGAATGCACATTCCAGGCTATAGTCAACTTGTGGGCCCCCTCTATTGAGTTACCCGGAAGAAGAATGACTTTGAGTGGGGCCCTGAGCAGAAACAGGCCTTTGAGCAAATCAAACAGGAAATAGCTCATGCGGTAGCTCTTGGGCCTGTTCGGACAGGACCAGATGTGCAAAATATACTCTACACTTATGAGGGGGTTCGAGACACCTCAGAAGTTGTTGGGACAGAAGCATGTCTCCTCTTGGCGCCATGATTGCCTGTCCTACACTGGATGTTCAAAGGAAACATTCCCTCCGTGCATCATGCAACCAGTGCTACATGGAGTAAGTGGGTGGCCTTAATTACACAACGAGCCCGAATGGGAAAACCCAACTTCCCAGGAATCCTAGAAGAGATTTTGAGTTGGCCAGAAGCCAGAGATTTTGGAGCACTGTCTGAGAAGGTGACTCGTGCTCAAGAAGCACCACCATATAACAAGTTACCAGAAAATGAAAGAAAATATGCTTTATTTACTGATGAATCCTGCCGAGTGATAGAAAACCATCGAAGGTGGAAAGCTGCTGTGTGGAATCCCACACGACAAGTCATTGAGACTGCCGAAGGGGAAGGTGAATCAAGCCAGTTTGCAGAGGTGAAAGCCATCCAACTAGCCCTAGAGATTGCTGAGAGAGAAAAGTGGCCCATACTCTATCTCTATACCGACTCCTGGATGGTGGCTAATGCCCTGTGGGGATGGCTGCAGCAGTGGAAGAAAACCAACTGGAAGCGCAGGGGAAAACCCATCTGGGCTGCTGCATTATGGCAAGACATTGCTGCACGGATAGAAAACATGACTGTGAAAGTACGCCATGTAGATGCCCATGTGCCCAGAAGTCGTGCCACTGAGGAGCATCAAAACAATGAACGGGTAGATAAGGCCACCAAAATTGGAATAGCTCAGGTGGACCTAGATTGGGAGAGAAAGGGTGAGCTATTTATAGCCCGATGGGCCCACGAAACATCAGGGCATCTTGGAAGGGATGCAACATACAGATGGGCTCGTGATCGAGGGGTGGATCTGACCATGGAGGCCATCACACAGGTTATTCATCAGTGTGAAACATGCGCTGCCATCAAGCGAGCCACACGAGTGAAGCCTCTTTGGAGTGGAGGGCGGTGGCTGGGGTTCCAGTATGGTGAAGCCTGGCAAATTGATTACATTGGGCCATTGCCACGAACACGCCAAGGCAAGAGTTACATCCTCACCATGGTGGAGGCCACAACTGGCTGGCTGGAAACGTACCCAGTAAACCACGCCACGGCTCGGAACACAATTTCAGGTCTTGAAAGACACATTTTGTGGCGACATGGAACCCCAGATAGAATTGAGTCAGACAATGGGACTCATTTTCGAAATAATCTTATTAACTCCTGGGCAAAGAGGCATGGCATTAAGTGGATATATCATATTCCTTATCACCCACAGGCCTCTGGGAAGATTGAAAGATATAATGGACTGTTAAAAACTATGCTACGGGTACTAGGTAATGGGACATGGAAGCATTGGGATGTGAACGTGGCAGAAGCCACTTGGCTAGTCAATACTAGAGGATCTGTTAACCGCCCTGGTCCTGCCCAAACTAAACCCTTAGACACTGTGGAGGGAGACAAGTTTCCTTCACTACACATAGGATACATGCTGATACACATGCTGATACAATTAAAACTGATGAATCTTTCTGGGGGTGTTTGGTAACATTAATTGATCAAAAGAAAGAAGAGATTCTATCAGTTCATAGTCTATCTCCACTTTGCTAGTACAGCTGTTTTCAAAAGCTTCTGTAATTCAGATTAAATTTTTAAGTAAATTAGTTAAAGTGCTAGTTAATCAGCTTTCCCTCCTTTCGTTTCAGAAAGGCCCAGTCTGGTAGGGCTTTGCTCGTGTGCTGCTGAGCAAAAAGAATGGATGAGTGCCCGTATTTGGGAAGAGAGAGCAGTCAACAATGCTCAAGCAACGTGAGAGGCTTCTATGTTCTATTCGTGAAACTGGTTGGGAATTTTGGGGTAAGTGAGCACTGGAATAAAGTAGAAATACTTTAGAAACAAAATGCCTGTTATGCCTTTCCTTCACAGAAAATTTTCCACTTGCCATGAAATTACATAATCTGTCTCTCTGGATTCATGAATTTTGAATCTCTTGCTGAATAATATTTTACTAAGAGAGATTAAAAGTTCTCCTTTTTTCCATCACTTGTCCAGGTCTGATCTAAATTACTTGCTGAGACAACTTCTTGAGGAATGGAAGTTGTGACTTCAGATGTTGTAGCTGTGATGGAAGAATAAGAAGGTCTCTAGGTTGGAGGCATCCATGCACCAGAGTATTTAATTTGGGACAATGCAACCATACCTGTTAGTGGTGAAACTGGATAGGTGAAATAAATGAAACATTGAGCTGCACAGAATATCATAGAGTATCTTATTTTCTTTACATGTAAACCGGTATGTTAGAACCAGACTCTCATTTCTGCAAAATTATAATATATTTTATACTGACTTAGCCTGCTGTTTCCATATTTCAAATGGAAAACAGAACTATTTTTTGCTTGACTATTGAATTTCACTTCTTTTTATGAAGTGAGTTAAAAAATGCTGTGCAAGTTTGAAAGCAGAAACCTAAGACTTCAAGTTTTTAATATGTGCTGGAAGCCACTGAATTCATAGCTAACAGAGAAAATTATGGTGTGTCCTGAAGGAGCAATACATGCTGTCATGTACTTTGGGAGTGAGTATAGGGACAAGGTCAAAATTGATGTACCATGGTGTGGTAGTTTGAAAGCAAATCACTGAGAGGTTCAAAGTCAGAACTACAATTTAATAGGAAAAATGTAGTAATACAAAAAAAAAAAAAAAAAAAAAAAAACCACTGACAGAGTCAGAATACAACCTGACACCCTGTCGGTCAGGGTGTTGGTAGTAGTCCAATTAAAAGGTGGTTGCAGTCCTCTGGGAGTGATAGATGCGGTTCTGTTGAAGCAATGATCCTGAGAAAGGTGTAGTTCTCCTCTGAAGGTCCAGTGGTGGTGTAGAAGGGTCTGGTCTCCTGGGAATCTTGTGGAAAAAGCTGCCTATAGTGCTTCAAATCTCAGTTTATATGCAGATCGGGATACATTGGTTCCTCCCCCTGGGCGGGGCATCTCACAATGGGATGATGAGCCACTATCTGCAATGTTTGGGGTGAGTGAAGTACCCATCCGGCCCCAACGACTGGCCCATTAGCAAACCATTCTGCAACTATCAGGAACACTGCCACGCCTGGCCTTAACGACCGGCCTATTAGCAAACTGTTCTGCGGCTATCAGGAACACTGCCACGCTCGGGCCCCCAGCATCCCATGAAGACGGTGATAGAATACATACCATTGTAACCTAAGACATTATCCACCCCTTATTCTATCACCATCTATGTGATATCTAAACTAGTACCCCCCTTTATACATATATATACATATACAATGAAACTTTACACACAGTTCTCACTTAAAATTAAGTTTCCTTGTGGTACACAATGGGTTTCCCCATCTTTCTGCATTACCCACCAAGTGTAACTAGGTCTTTGAGCAAAAACAACCCCGTGGATAGGTTTGCTTTTGTCTGAGGTGGGACTAATCTAAACAGTTTTTCCTAAAATACTTCTCATGTGTACTACAGGGACTCTGTCTCCGTCTACTGTGTGCAAGGGTTCAGACTGGGCAGGACCAGCTCGATTGATGGAGCTTCGTGTGTTGACTATCTAGGTGGCCTTTGCTAAGTTCACTTCCCAATTTTTGAAGGTCCCCCTGCCAAGTGCTTTCAGGGTGGTCTTAAGTAGTCCGTTGCACCGTTCAACTTTCCCGGCAGCTGGTGCATGATAAGGGACATGATATATTCACTTGATGCCATGTTCTTTGGCCTAGCTGTTTATAAGGCCATTCTTGAAATGGGTCTTATTGTCCGACTCAATTCTCTTAGAGGTGCCATGTCTCCACAAGACTTGCTTTTCCAGGCCTAAGATGGTGTTTCGGGCAGTAGCATGAGGCACAGCATAGGTTTCTAACCATCTAGTGGTTGTTTCTACTATGGTCAGGACGTAGCGCTTGCTTTGGCGGATTTGGGGAAGGGTGATGTAGTCAATTTGCCAGGCTTCCCCATACTTATACTTTGACCATCGTCCACTATACTACAGAGGCTTTACTCGCTTGGCTTGCTTGATCATAGCGCAGGTCTCGCAGCCATGGATGACCTGTGAGATGCTGTCCATGGTCAAGTCTACTCTTCGGTCACGAGCCCATCGGTACATTGCATCTCGTCTCTGATGACTAGAGGCATCATGGGTCCAACGAGCTAGAAATAATTCTCTCTTGTGCTGCTAGTCCAGATTCACCTGTGATACTCTCAGTTTGGCAGCTTGGTCTACTTGCTTGTTGTTACGATGCTCTTCATTGGCCCGACTCTTGGGTACATGTGCATCCACATGTCGAACTTTCACAGTCAGCCTCTCTACATGGGCAGCGATGTCCTGCCAAATCTCAGCGGCCCAGATGGGTTTCCCTCTGCGCTGCCAGTTGGCCTTTCTCCAGCGATTCAACCAACCCCACAAAGCGTTAGCTACCATCTAGGAGTCAGTGTAGAGATAGAGCTGAGGCTACTTTTCTCGCTCAGCAATATCTAAAGCCAGCTGGACGGCTTTAAGCTCTGCGACCTGACTTGACCTACTTTCTTTTTCAGTAGCTTGTGCAACTCCTCGTGTGGGGTTCTATACAGCAGCTTTCTACTTCTGGTTAGCACCTACAATTTGGCAGGAACTATCAGTGAAGACGGCATATCGTCTTTCACTCTCTGGTAGCTCGTTATATGGTGGGGCTTCCTCAGCACGTGTCACTTGCCCCTCCTTTTCTTCAGAAGATAATCTAAAAGTCTCACTTTCAGGCCAGTTTGTTATAATTTCTAGAATCTCATGGCGATTAGGGTTTCCTATCCGGGCTCGCTGTGTGATCAGCGCAATCCACTTGCTCTATGTGGCGTCGGTGGCATGATGTGTGGAAGGAACTTTTCTCTTGAACATCCAACCCAGCACTGGTAGTCGGGGTGCCAGAAGCAGCTGTGCTCCGGTGCCAATTACTTCCGAGGCAGCTCGAACTCTTTCATAAGCAGCAAGAATCTCTTTCTTGGTTGGGGTATAGCTGGCCTCAGATCCTTTGTATCCCCGACTCCAGAACTTAAGTGGTCATCCTCGAGCCTCTTCAGGTCCCTTCTGCCACAGGCTCCAGGATGGACCATTCTCCCCGGCTGCAGTGTAGAGTACATTTTTCACATCCTGTCCTGTTCTGACTGGCTTAAGGGCTACTGCATGGGCAATCTCCTGCTTAATTTGTTTGAATGCTTGTTGTTGCTCAGGACCCCACTGGAAATCATTTATTTTTCATGTTACGAGGTAAAGAGGGCTTACAATTGTGCTGTATTCTGGGATATGCATTCTCCAAAACCCGACAGTTCTTAGAAAAGCCTGGGTTTCTTTCTTGTTCGTAGGTGGGGACATAGCAGTGATCTTGTTGACTACTTCTGTCGGGATCTGGCGACGTCCATCTTGTCACTTGACTCTTAAGAACTGGATTTTTTGAGTGGGTCTCTTAACTTTACTTCGCTTGATGGCAAAACCAGCTCTTAGGAGAATCTGGATAATCTTCTTTCTTTTCTCAAAGACTTCCTCTTCTGTGTTCCCCCATACAATAATGTTGTCGATGTACTGCAAATGTTCTGGAGCCTCACTCTTTTCTAGTGCAGCCTGGATCAGGCTATGGCAGATGGTGGGGCTGTGCTTCCACCCCTGGGGCAGTCTGTTCCAGGTGTATTGCACTCCCCTCCAGGTGAAAGCAAACTGAGGCCTGCACTCTGCTGCCAGAGGAATGGGGAGAAAAGCATTGGCAATATCGATTGTCACGTACCACTTTGCTGCCTTGGATTCCAGTTCATACTGAAGTTCCAACATGTCTGGCACAGCAGCACTCAGTGGTGGTGTGACCTCATTCAGGCTACGATAATTCACTGTCAGTCTCTATTCTCTACTGGACTTACGCACTGGCCATATAGGGCTGTTAAAGGGTGAATGAGCTTTGCTCACCACCTCTTGGCTCTCTAGTTTACGAATCATCTCGTGGATGGGAACCACAGAGTCTCTGTCTGTGCGATACTGTCGTCGGTGCACTGTCGCCATGGCGATTGGTACTTGCTGTTCTTCAACTTCTAGCAGTCCCACAGCAGAGGGGTCATCTGAGAGACTAGGCAAGGTATTTAGATGTTGGATGTCTTCTGTTTCTACTGCGGCTATCCCGAAAGCTCAACTATGTCCTTTTGGGTCTTTGAAATACCCATTTCTAAGATAGTCTATGCCTAGGATGCATGGGGCCTCTGGGCCAGTCACGATGGGGTGTTTCTGCTACTCATTCCCAGTTAAATTTACTTCAGCTTCTAATACAGTCAGCTGCTGGGATCTTCCTGTCACCCCAGAAATAGAAATAGATTCTGTTCCCACATACCTTGATGGCATTAGGATACATTGAGCGCCAGTGTTAACCAAAGCCGTGTATCTTTGTGGGTCAGATGTGCCAGGCCATCAGATCCACACAGTCCAATAGATCCGGTTGTCCCTTTCCTCTACCTGGCTAGAGGCAGGGCCCCTCTATTCCTGATCGTGGTACACGTTGCTCTTTTCTTGTAAATATGTTCTTGAGGTTCCTTCAAGAGGATCGGTCATATCATCATTTTTATAATGTTTTGAGTTCTGTCCACAAGAGACCGGAGCAGCGTTGACTCTAGGTGGGCTCCTTGTGGTAGCTGTTCTTTTTTTCAGTTCACGTACTCGGGCTGCTAAGGAAGAGGTGGGTTTTCTGTCCCACTTTCTCATGTCTTCTCTATGCTCCTGAAGGAAAAACCAGCGGTTACCTCGTGGAGTGTATCTTTTTTCTCTGGCTGGGGAATGTTGGCTCTTAATAGCAGAGACCCTTGTTGGTTCTGGTGAGATGTGGTGAATTTCTTGCTTCAGCTCCTTTCTGAGTTTCTCTTCCAAGTTCCAGACATGTTCAGCCAGCTGTGTTTCCACAGATGAGACATGGGTGCGAAATGGGGCAGTGACAGTGTCCTCATAAATTCTTAGTTTGTTGACCAGTACTCCCACCTTGTCAGCTCTTTCCCTCCATTGCAGTGTTGCTAGGTAACGGGAGTATATCTCTGGTCCAAGCCGTGCGAATCTCAACCACATCTGTGACGTGCATTGGACATCATCTGGGTTCTTAGGGAATCTCTCATCTTCTGAGAAAATGATCTCCAGCACGGCCAATTCTCTCAGGCATCGGATACTTTGTTCTATTGTGCTCCATTTTCCTTGGTGCACTTGGAGGTTTTCTTTACAAAGGTATCTGTCTTTTACACTTGCCAGCAGTCGCCGCCAGAGGCTGAGTTTCTTGGGTCCTCCCGATCCCCTGGTCAATGACCACATCCTGGGTCAGGGATCCAAGTTGCTTGGCCTCACTTCCATCTAGCATGGTGTCATTGGCTGCAGCGTCTCAGATGCGAAGAAGCCAGGTCAGGATGGATTCATTTGTCTGGCGGGTGAACTCCCTCCCTAGGTCACGCAGCTCACCCAGGGATAAAGAGCGAGTGATGATCACTGGCTCCGTCTCTTCTGCTTGGTGCGAAGGTCCAGCCTCCTCCTCATCGGTCGCTGTGCGGGCTGATTTGCTCCTGGTTTTCTTTTTCTGAAGGGGGGCAACTGCTACTGGCTTAGGCTGTTCTGGCTTGGTGATGGCTTGTGTGGAGACTGTCGTTTCTTTCAGTCTCTTTTTCCTCTAAGACAGTTTGTTTAGATATGGTGCCTGTTGTTCTGCTGCTTTTCTTGTCCTCATCTTGAGGATACTGTGCTGCATCGAGCATTGTTCTGACTCTAAGCATGGTGTACACAGTGCAGGCTGTACAAAGAAGACAAAGCAGAACTAACAGCAAGATTATACCATCTTTGACATCCAAAGGGAACTCAATATTTTCAAAAAGTGTTGTGTCAGGTCTGAAAGGCTGAAAGAAACCATTCTCTACTCTTTCCCCTAGGGGCTGGGTGCGATTGTTGAGGAGGCCCCAGATGTAACAGCCCATACCAGGACAAGCAAACAAAATTGAGTATATATTCCGAATGGTGTTCATTGCCTCGGAGGTTATCATGCAATAGACATAGTAAACTAGTAAAGCAATTTTTATACGATACCCCGGCCTAAACAGGAGCATTACCACAGGCAGGTAATTCCCTGTCTGTGGAAATATATATAGAGCAAGGTACAGGACACATGTAAGTATGTTGAGTAGCATGGTGAATAGGTGGCTTCTAGAACACAAAATTGTAATTCTGACTTTCCTCAGGGCCTGGCCTCAGTTTGGGCGCCAAAAAATGTGGTAGTTTGAAAGCAAATCAGTGAGAGGCTCAAAGTCAGAACTACAATTTAATAGGAAAAATGTAGTAATACAAAAAAAAAAAAAAGAAACCACTGACAGAGTCAGAATACAACCTGACACCCTGTCAGTCAGGGTGTTGGTAGTAGTCCACTTAGAAGGTGGTTGCAGTCCTCTGGGAGTGATAGATGCGGTTCTGTTGAAGCAATGATCCTGAGAAAGGTGTAGTTCTCCTCTGAAGGTCCAGTGGTGATGTAGAAGGGTCTGGTCTTCCTCTGGGAATCCCGTGGAAAAAGCTGCCTATAGTGCTTCAAATCACAGTTTATATGTAGATCGGGATACATTGGTTCCTCCCCCTGGGCGGGGCATCTCACAATGGGATGATGAGCCACTATCTGCAATGTTTGGGGTGAGTGAAGTACCCATCCGGCCCCAACGATTGGCCCATTAGCAAACCGTTCTGCGGCCATCAGGAACACTGCCACGCTCGGCCCCCAGCATCTCACGAAGATGGTGATAGAATACATACCATTGTAACCTAAGACACATGGCAAGAAAATTACTCTAGGTGCCACAAAATGTAATTTCTTTCCATAGGGAGACGAATTCATGGATTAAATACTGTTGAATTGAGTCTCAGCTCTGATAATTATCCATGTACTATTCATCTGTTCACACAGGAATTAAATGAAATTTTCCTGGATAAATCAAACTATTTGGACATTTTCTTAAACAACAAGTTTAGACAACTACAAAATATATCTCAGTTATAACTTGAATGTATTCACACAGAACTGCACTATACAATGACCCGGACCTAAATCTTACAGCAATAGACATAAGTTTACTTTAATGCATTAGTTTCCTCAATTGATTCTGTAGAACTATCCACATGGTTAAAAATAAACATTTTTTTTATCTTTCCCCTCTGTGACTATGACTAAGAGCTTACAAAAGCTGCACATAAATGAGCAGGAAAAAAAAAATTATAAACTCTCTGGTACTTGATGGTAATGTAAACAAAATTTATACATGAAAACTATAAATCAATTTAGAAACGCCTGCAAAGGTTTGAATCTGATCTATTTCTCAATCCAAATCAGATTATTTTAATTTAATTGATGGTGTTTATGGTTTTATCTTAGAAGATATAATAATAATACAAAGCAGGTATATGAAAAGCATACATTAGGAAGTATTGTCAGCAATAGTGAATGAGTGATGTTCTTCAAAGTACATGAGCATAATTCTGGTTTCTTTGAGGTAAAGTCAGTTGTAGGGGTGCTAGGATTTCACAGACCCATAAGACGTACACCTTCACTAGAGTTAGGGTTTTATACATCATTGATCTCCAAAAATAAAATAAAATAAAGGAATGAATACTTCTTCAACTGGTTCCTCTTTGGTTCTAGTCAACAAAAACAACGCAGTTTATGGAAGTTACAGAAAAAATGCAGAAGTCAAAAAAAATTTTTGAAACTTGGTTTCATAATGAGAGTATCACATTATCTTATAAGGAAAAGAGATTAAATAGTCTTTCAGAAAACCTGTTGTTGCGGTTTAAAGGTTTGGGAAACCGGGCAGAAACACCAATTGTGTAGTGGTTTTAATTTGCCTATTTGAGTTCCTGGCTAAACGCCAGCACACTTACCAAAATTTACCTGATTTTTGTTGTGAGATAAGGCTTAATAGTCGGCAAAGTAGGCTCAAACTTTAAGGAATATAAAGAACTTTTACAGTTCTGGGGTAGGGTACTTCTTCAGTGGAGAAGAGTAGCGTGTTATGGGGAAGAGCCAGTAGGCAATTGTGAGCTGCCCTTTTGCACTTAGGGAATTCTTTGTCAAAGTTAGGGATTAAAGATCTACTATGCTACTCTAGCCCTTAATGTTAGGAAAAAGCCTACTTACTGAAAATATATTGTAGTTATTTTTTTTCTCTCTATTATGCTTTCAACAGTGTACTCTTATCTATCAATTCCCTTGCACAAAATTTTCTATTTCACTCACTAGGAAGTGAAAATAAAAATGAAGTTCTAGTTGGACAGAAGAATATCATGTGAATAAACATCAGGCAATATAAGTATTCCTATTTCAATATTATTATTCTTTAAATTAAGAAAAATATTAAGAAAAACATCTGTATATCTAACATTTTGACAGAGCATTGATGCTTTCTACATACAAAACTTAGTCACATTTTAGTGCTTAGAATAGTTTTATAGAACAGGTAAGTTTAATTCAATTGAATAAAAATTTCTAACAAATATAAGCAGACTCACTTGTGGCGGTGGTGCAGGTGGCCCAAGAGACTTTTCCAATGAGGAAGCCCTGGGGGGAAGAGGAGGATTCCCCTGAGGTGGGGCAAGACTTGGTTTAGCCCGAATAGGATGGGCTTCAGATAAGTTTACACCCTCTAGACTGATAGGCTAGCACCACCTGCCCATCATTAGTTCACTACTCCCGTGTTCCAGTAAGTTCTGTTACACTCAGTTGTTCATTGTACCGTTCTGTTATCTGTCACCCCTTCTCCACCCTCTTACCTCCCTGGTTGGTTCCCTGTCCCATGCTCTTCCCTAGTTCCTCCCCCGAGCCCCGCGGTGATTGGTGGATTGTTTACAATAAACGGCTGTGTCACTGGGGGCTCGGGGTCTCTCAACCCCGGTGCCACAGAGTGCTGCTACCCTGCTGGTCTCGGTGTCTCTATTACCTGGGTTGGGAGAACCCCCTTCAGCCACAGTGCGGCGGATAGTTTGCCTACTGGGAGCGCGATCAGGGAGCTAGGGAAACTGGACTCCCGGCGACAGGGGACGAGGCTGGCCACCGAGGACCCTCGTCACATCCGCCTCTGATTAGCGATCACCTCCAAGCCATCCAGGCAGAAGGCGGACGGTGACACTCACTTAAAACTAAAGAAATAACAGCATAAAAATTCATTATTTAGTGTGTCATGTACCTCATACAACATTGGCAATTACCTTGAAAATTAAATTTCCTTTATGTCTACAGCTATGGTGAATTATACTAATATGGCATTTTAACAGCATACTGAAAAGGTTGCTTACATTAGTCCAGATAAAGGTTTATATTAAGGGGAAATAAAACTACAACACAGAATAAGAAAATGGATTTCCGACAATTAAATTGCCAAGGCCAGGGGAATACTATACCTTTCTGCTACAGGCAAAACACTGAAAGAAAGCATATTTCAGTTTGAATATACTTGAGGCTTGAGAAAGGCAAAAAACAGCCATCAAACTGAATAAAGGACTCTAAGAAAAATTATTTCATGCCAAAATTTGATCTAAATGTGAATAATTATAAAATTATAATTTGGGCTTATTAAAAAAACCTGGAGATACACTGTGCATGCTACCTTCAGGAGGCAAGAAGCATGACTTGTTCTACTGAATAACTAATCATGAAAAATCACCTTCTATCCTATTTCTACATTAACAGACTTTCCTAAGTACACGTAGGAACTCTGTTTGCATCTTTATTTTATAAGCCAGGCACAGAATTAAATTTCTAACAATGAAAAATACCCAGAATTTTAGATGCCAATCAGGTGAATTGCCCTCAGAAAAAAAATCAGTCTCATTGCCCTTGTATGGAAATCAAATAGTAAGGGATAGGGAGAATATGTGTGCGTACATAAATATCAAGGTTTATCAGCATGTCAGAAGAACCATAAGTGAAGAAAAGTATTTATGGAACTATACCTTCACATTTTTCTTCTCAATGATTTGTTACAGCTTAACAATTCTTTCATGCAGTGCTCTCTATATATATTTTAGAGGTAAAGATATTAGAAACAGGAAACATTTGTTGAGTCATCGCTTCATGTTTTTTGCCATGGAAAATGACTCTTTATAGTACATTTACCTGTGATGACAGCCTTGGAACTAGGGCCATTGCCTCATTGGCACTGCTTTTTATGAGAACAGTGGAACCGACCACTGTAGGGTGCTCAGGATTTCAGCCGAAGTTCCCTGAGCAATGTTTATAAGAAGTGAAGGATCATTCTGGGCATACCACTGCTTCATACACAAGATGCTAAGGAAGAAAGACTCCTGCAGTCATGTTTTTCTCAGAAGACTATTTGGGATCTGTGGGGATGGATGAGGCTGACAGCAGGCCTGAAAGCCTCTCGGACATGGACTTGAAAGCGATCAGAATTTACCCGTGAGAGAGCCCCGTGAGAAAGAAATGGTATGAACACCTGCAGCCACAGTAGGGGACAGCCAAGAAGATAACCAGGGAAGATGTTTTGCACCCAGAGATGGCCTTGCGGAAGAGCACCAAGAATGTGGTGGAGGATTTATAGTGTGTAGTTGACTGCTTGTACGGCTTGTTAACGTGCTGGGAAAGTTCTTGTTATGAAGATAGCTTTGGTGTTGTTTTCCATGCAGCCGATAGTAGCATGTTACAGTAGCTGGGAAAAAAGGGTATAAAGATGTTAGCATAGACTAATAAAGCACTTCTTCTTTGTCCTTGGACTACTCGCGTGTCGTGTGTCCGTCTCTACTGCGACAGGGATCTTCTTTGGGATATCTGATACTAATACTGTGCTTTGAGAAGTAATACTGCTAATACAGATTTACAATTCTGCTTCATGATCCAGGAGCCTACATAACATATGTTGTATACTTGAGCATTCAAAGTTCTTTTTGTATGAAGCCATGCCCCTGTATCATTATCTTTTCCTCTGAAACATTTAAGATGCTGTGTCAGGGTGCTCTGTCTTGGATGCTCTGCCCTGGAATGTGGTCAAGCAATTCAGACAATGTCCTATTTGCAAAGTTATAATTGGTGGATTGAGGAGGGCACCATATGCTGGTTTTGGTGTTGAATTATGCAAAATCCAGTCCAGCAACCAATCCTGAACTAACATCCTGATAGGGAGGCAAAGATTTGGCAGATAAGCTGTTAAACTGACCTGGAGACATATAACTGGCAGTCATATCACTTTACACTATAAAAGTCCACTTTAATACAGTTAAGTTCTTCTGACATATCTTCCTTTGAAGTGGATGAAGATTACTCCCTTGGGTAGAGGATGCCCCCCCGCCCCCCCCCGGGGTACTCCTTGGGGTTAAGAGAATGAGATCTGTGCATGAGCAAACATATGGTGAGTTATATCAATCTCTACTTAATAATTGTTTCTTTTTGTTAATAATTGCTTTGATATAGTGCACTGTCCTATACTATACACTACTAGTAGTTTTAGCTTTTATACTGTGTAGTAACTAATTTTGATTAAGATATTTTATCTAATCATTTTTCAAAATAAATAATTAATTTTGTAAAAATACATCCAATTTTCCATCTTTAATCTTGTCAGATAATGTTACTTAAATCATTGGCAATGTCTGAGGCCACACTTGGGGTCCTCTCTCAGAAGGATTTTAGAAAGCAAAGGGGTCCTCTCTGCACCTTGTGGCTCAACATCAGGCTTCTCTAATAAGCTTTGAAGCTCCCATTCCACCTGAGACAGACACCTCGGTACGTATAGTAATACTAAAAAATGGATGTATTTTCAGGTTCAGTGTGGTTATTTATTTCTCATTCATTCCATTCATGATGGTCTTTTTATTTTTTCAAATATAAATTGCAATATTTACTTTTCTAGGAACACTCTTTGTTCTTAAGAGGTGACTTCTACAATTCAATGCTCTTACAGTGATGGCTTTGACTTATACAGTATTATCCCTCTCTTCTTTGAGGTAATTAACGTGAAAGTATAGAGGAAGGAAATTACAAAATACAAAGTACAAAAGAATAATTGAAGTCTTTCCTGCAGTTACAAGAAGCTGTTAAATTGTGAAGAATATCACAGTTTGTTGACCAGCACAGAAGAATAACTACACATTTTTTTTTCAAGTTTACTAAAGAAAATACCTGACAATGTGTATTCATTCTATGTGTTACAATTTATGAATCTCCAGTCTGTGGAGGAATCACCACAAAGTATCACATATGAAATTATTTCAATTTTCTATAGGTGAGCATATCTGGATGTCATAGAAAAAGCTGATTCATTCTAACTGCCTTCCTAGAAGGGTTCTGAACTCCTAGTGATTTTCTGAGGTATCTGCCAGTCATATAAACAGTGTCCTAACCAAAGGAATCTAGTTCTTACTCCAGTAAAGTAATAGAAGTTCATATCCTCACTTAAAAAAATATTTTGTAGAAAAGTCATGAATACCCTAACTTTTAAAATTTATTACTAGAAAACAAATGTCAAAATTTTTTACATCTCTAAGGATTCATTTTGGATTAAAATATTTATAAAACATTTCTCAGGTTTTCATACAAAGAATTTTCATTTATGATACTTTTCTGAAATCCTCTCCAGTCAGTATTTTCCTATAAAATTCTCATTGGTCTTAAATCTGACAAATCTACAATGCAATTATAATGTTACTTAATAATAACTGAGTTATATTCCAAAACAATTTTTTTCAAAGAACCTACGGACCTCTGGCTATAGCAAAAACAAGCAAACAAACAAACCAGACAAACAAACTCCTGGAGTTTAAAAAAAAACTCCTAGTAAAGGAATGTTTGGATAACTTGACAAAAATGAAAGGCTAAAGCTTGAATGCTAATGCATGTCACTTGTATAGAAAGCTGTATGGAGACAAAGATTTATGGCAGATGGTAAGCTTTTAGTTGGATCTTGATCAGGAAATATAAACACCAAGCATCTGTGTTCCAGTCACTAGTTATTTAATTGCCAGTGAACTGGACACCTAAACTAAAACTACAAGTATCTTCCAAAGTATCTTCCAAATGAACACTGTCAGTTTCACTTTTGAAAATTATCAGAATAGACTCATCTGTAAATCATGTTCCTTGACATTGATTTTTATCTTTGTAATATATACCTCACTTACAGATGTCACAGTTTAGCCCCTGATGGCAATTATGCCCCACACAGACCTTTGCTCACTTCCCCAAAGTAGAAGGGGAAAGAATCCAAAGAGTGAAAGTGAGAAAACTCATGGGTTGAGATACAGGCATTCAACATTCCCCATGGGCAGGCAGGTGTTCAGCCATCTTCAGAAAAGAGGAGCTCCATCACATGCAATGGTGACTTGAGAAGACAAATACACACAATGTCCCGTCCCGTCCGTCCCCCCCCCCTGCTTCCTTCCTCTTCCCTAGATTCACATGCTGAACATAACACCATTTGGTGTGGGATATCCCTTGGGTCAGCTGAAGCCAACTGTCCTGGTTGTGTCCCCTCCCAACTTCTTGTGAACTTCCAGCCTCATCACTAGTGAAGTGTGAGGGGCAGAAAAAGACCTGACAATGTCTAAACACTGCTCTTCAATAGCTAAAACAGCTATTAACAGTTTCCAGCACAAATCCAAAGCACAGTCCCATAATAGTTACTATGAAGAAAATTAATCCCATCCCAGACAAAACCAGTACACATAAATATCTTGTAGTTCTTTGGCAGTAAATATGATTTAAGGTGTACCTTTCTATTTAAAATGAAGACTCCTTTTAAAGTTATCTCAAATACATGAATGAGATGGCAGACCAGGTCTTATTCAGAATTTTCTATGAACTGGTAAAAAAAGTTCATCTTTTTATGAAAACCAATATGTCATTTTGTGACACAGACAATTTTAATGTTGACTTTGCACTGGATCTCAATTTGAAGAAAATATATAAAAATTACTGCCTGAATAGCATGATTTAGGCTGAATCTTTTTCTTTGAACAAAAACTACCACAACATACAATGTTACAAGTTCGCCTGAAAGGTAAAACTCCTTTGCTCATCTTCAAGAAGTGTTTCTACTTCTAAATATTGATGCATTTTAAACTGGAATC